>CP073649.1:37517500-37875589 GCA_018223645.1 Jasminum sambac | reverse complement strand
TTCGACCTAGATCTCACTGGGAGTTTAACAAAATATTTATCACATAATTCATCTTCCATAGCTTTTCCTGTTTGTGATAATAATCTAGCAAAGTCTCAGTACTAAATTCTTTAATATATTTAAAATCCTTAATACTTAACTGTTTCTAGATTTCTAATAAATTTGTATCTTGAATAAAAGTATTACGCTTTGGATCAACTCCTAATAATAAAATTCTAATTTGGCTTGTAAAATTATATGGATTATCACCTAAGGCTTTAATCATATTTATTTCATCAGGATTTTTAGCCTTTTTACTTTGCCATAATCCTAAAGCTGTTGGTCCTAATGTTGTTTCTAAATATGAAAACATATCTATATCCGATTTTTATTGGTTTCCCAATTTCTAACTCTTTGCTTGTTCCCATATTAGTATTTCATCGGGCCATAATTGTGGACTTTGTTGTTCTAATAACAACATATCTGAACTATATAATTTTCCTATAGGCATTCTAGATCCTTTTCCTATATACTGTGATTCACCTTCATATTTTAAGCTAGCTGGTACCCATTTTTCTCTGCCAAATTGTTCTACTGTTTGTGATCCTATTGTTCCTTCAAACTCTGGTTTTGGTCTTTTTCTAGGAATACTTGGTTCAGCATAGTCCATATAATTAGCTTCTGTTTCTGCTTTAAAGAAATCACTCAACATACAATTTCCTTTTATTATTTCTGTAACTAATGGTAAATTAAAATATCTTTCTAATTTATTATATGCTTCTTCATAGCTTAATCCTAGCCCTGTCATACATTCTATTAGCATATCGTCAACTTGATCTTGAATATTTAATTCTGTAAATTTTTTATTTACAATTTGTTCTATAGTTATTTGAGTTTCTTCTGTTTTGAAACCTACATCTATGTTTTCTTCAATTTCTTCATTCATATTTTCTTCCTCATATAAACTGTATCCTATTGTATCAAATTCATAGTTTTCATTTTCAATATCTTCATTTTCTGTATCATAAAGCTGTTCTGTATCATATATTGATTCATCATCTATTATATTTACTAAATTATATTCTAATTCAGAATCATTTTCTTCTTCTTCATTTTTATTTGTTTTTTGTTTGAATTGTGTAAATCTTAAGGTAGATGTTCCATCATTATTTTCATATATAATACTTTTTTCAGGTACTATTATTGAATTATCTGTTTCTGTAAAGTCTTTTAAATTCCATTCTAATCCAATTAATTCTTCGGGTTAATTTTTAGTTCTATCATTTTATTCCTTTATCGGCTATATTTTGAACTATTCCGTCTATATTTATTTTAAATTTCATTCCCTGATCTCACATTAGCTCTTCCTAAAACTCCAATACTTACTACTAAATTATTTCCTATAAAATTATCATATCCCTTAGTTTGTAATCCTATTTTTAAATTTTTAAATCCTCAGTATATCTTTTTGTTATTGATGGAGCACAATAAAATAAAGCACTATTTTTACTTAAATCTACTTCCATTCCTGCTATAATTGCTTTCTTTAAATCTATTTGCCATGATTTATCTAATACTAGTGTTAATACTTTAGTTCCTAATTCTTTTCTTCCTAATCCCTTAATTCCTATTACTATTAATCCAATATGTATAAATCTTTTTCTGATCTGTTTTTAATTTTTGGATTGTTTAGGGCTAATAAATTCATAAGATGAGAGTTATCTACTACTCTAAGGCTTTCTTCTCTACTACTTCTAATTAATGTTGTATTTATATTTAATGGTCCTACTTCATATAAAATTCTAGGATTTAAAGCATTTATTTGTTCATTATTATATAATTCCAAATTTCTATCAACATCTATTTCATCTTCTAATTGTACTAAACTTGGTGAACTTCTACTACCAGATCCTCGTCTTAGTATTCTGTTTAAAAAAGTATCTGTAGAAATATTATCTATAGGTCTACTCCTTCTATCTTGTATAGTTCTAGATGTTCCACTAAAAGGTTGTATATTATTCTCCTGATTTCTCTCCATTTTTACCTTGATATGTCCAAAATTTATATTTAGTGGGTAATAACTCTCTTTGCTCTGTAGTAATATGAATTTTATTTATAGCTTCTGTTATTTTATCAAATTCACCGCTTATATCTGTAGAAGGAATACCTTTTTCTTTTAATAAAATATCTAATTTTTTATCTAATTTATTAACTTTTTCTATTAATTGTAATATTAATGTTAATTGAAAATTAAATAAATTTTGATAATGTTGATCTGTTTTACTTTTATCTGAACAATATTTAAGATATCCTGTTACTGGTTCACTATTACTTTCTGCTCTATAATTTGCTGCTACTTCTAAAGCGTATGTAAATTCTTCACTTGACTCCACTTTATCTACTAGCTATTGCTTTTATGTCTTCTAAAATAATATTAATAATATTGATCACATTTATCAAATAAACTAAGTTTTTGATCTAGATTTTCTACTAATCTTTTGGTTTCTAATTCTATTTTCTTTGGTTTATTATTTTCTAATAAATAACTTAAGCTGCTGGAAAGTCCTCCTTAAATGGTATATCTTTTGTAACTTTTTTAGTTCACTAATAATTTGTTCGTTTTGGGCTTTTAGATAGTCAAAGTTTTTATGATTTTATATAATAAAATATTCGCTTTGTCAAATTGATTTTAAATCAAAAAGCGGGTTTAAGCGATTGTGCTATTTCAATAGTAGACTAGTTTCCCTTCCTAACAATTCTTTCCAGTTATTTACGTGTGAATTATGATCCTTATAGCATTTATGATTAACCTACATAAAGTCAAATACCTACATAAAGCTATACAAGGTTCTAACTACTTTCTGCAACAAATTTGACTCTTACATATAAAATAGTAGGTAAACAAAGACAAAGTTGGTCAAGGTCAATAGGTATAATTTAATTTCATACGATTCATTTTCCTTGTTTCGTCGTTGAACCTCCGCAACCTAGACACAAATAGGGACTTATGCCACTATGCTGCCCTCACAAAGTCATAGGCACTGGCTTCAGTTCTTAGATTTTACAAGGCTTTAGAATCGTTTTTACTTCAAACCTAAAGATTTGAAACAAGCTCTGATACCAAAATTTTTGGTGGGTTTGTTTTTTAAGGCTTAAAAACAAATTAAAAACACAGCATAACAATAACCATATAAACAGAAAATTTTTGGTGGGTTTGTTTTTTAAGGCTTAAAAACAAATTAAAAACACAGCATAACAATAACCATATAAACAGCAACAAGGTAAACAAAGTAATTAAAAGAGAACTTACTATTATACAGTGGAGGTATGGGCTGCAATTTGTACAGGGCCCGAACCAAGCTACCTTTTTTTTTTTTTTTTTTTTTTTTTTAATCAAGAACTACTATAAGGATCGAAAATAAAGGCTTGTAAATCGAAGGGAATTGCTAGGTTAGGGAAAAGGAAATTTAGAAAGCCATAATATTGGAAAATGCAAATTTGTATTGAGTATTTGGTCGATCGATGATTTTTACAATCGACTCTCAACCCCTTTATATACCACTTGTGAGGGGTAGTGATGGAAAAGAAAAAAGACACGTCTAAGGCGGTTAAGCCTTAATTATTACAAAACGTTAAATTAAAGAGGACACGTATGTACTATCTGAGGGACACCTATCAACATTATAATTACAAATGGACAAATAGTAAAAAGCACATGTTGACTAATTACATATTGAGGACACGTATTTCTGACATCCGCTTTTTTCTAGAAGTCCCGATGTGTATCTGGAATTGAAATTTGTCGTTTTCTTCTACCTTTGTCCATAGCTCTTTGCCGTATGTCTTTGCTTTACGTATCTTCATTATGTATATATTGTGGATCTAATTTATGACCTTCACCACTGAAAGGAAGACACATATGCCAATTATGGGTTGCCCATACTTGAACATAATGTCCTTCTCCTAGTAGGCGCCATCTTTTGAAACTTGAAAATATAGCAAAATCTGCTATCAACTGTGTATCTTGAAATCTTTTATATACAGCTGCATCTTCTATGAACTGATAACTATACGGCTCATTGGTAGAACTTGGTCTAGGATCTTTAGTGTCAATGTAGATCCTTTTTCTTGCTGGGAATAAAACTGTGTTTCTCATTTTTGGCAATGTACTCTCTATATACATATATACTTCTCCTTCGAATGAAGCAATATTTCCTGCTATTAGCAATATTTTTTCTCCCATTTTTTCTAATATTTTTCTATTACATCCAGTATCTAAATAAAACTTTATTCATCACAACCATTCCATAATGGAAAAACTGTAATATCTTTTCTGTAGGCATATCTGTTCTATTGAGATCAACTTGAAGCTTTAGAGGTTGTGGCCTCCAATCGCCTCTTTGTATCACTCTTATTCCTCAGATAATCGCATTTCTCCAAAATATAGCCGTAATAATTCTTTTGGGCCTCAGATTAATAATCAGAGATGCCCATAAATGCATTTTTCTGTTTAATAATATCAAAGTGTCTTTAAGCTGTTACATTAAAATTTGTAATACTTCATGAAATTTGGTAAATCAACTAATCGAGCCCATAGTCGCTCAAAAGATCTGCTTATAGGTCGTTGGACTTTTAAATTTAGACGCCAGACATGTTTTCTAATAAACTAATAGTGGTCTTTATCTTTGTACATCTGTTTGGGCCTTTTGGGTTTCTTTGTTGGGCTATATTTAATTGGGTTGTCTGTTGGGCGAGATTACATTGTAGGTGGGCTATTTGGGCTTCAAGTTGGGCTATTCTATCTTGTTGTTGTTGTATGAGTTGGGCTTGGTCTGTTTGGGCTATTTGAGAATATGGTTTAACTGTTTCGGGTTCTATATAAAAGTTTATACCCAAATCTTTTCTAGCTGCTTCAATAGCATCTGAAAAGTATAATATCCTTTCCAGTTATTTGTGGACACATGGTTAAATTTGTCCTAAGCTGTATCATAGTTATGAAAACACACATGTCTGTCAAACCTCACAGATAACATAGTGAGAAAAAGGTCTTCAGATACCGCTTTTTGTTGTTCTCAGAAAATAAAAAGATAGAGCATTTAAAACCTGTACTTTAGCTTGTATAGTCAGAGTACCGCGTCTGTAGATGCCGAGATTATCTAATAAGGTGACTGTCGCTCATCCACTTTAATTCCCGCCAAAGGTTTAAACTTTTTCGTGGAATGGTACACCTTTGGAGGTTATAGTACCAAAGGTTTCTGTATTTTTACTATAGTCAGAAATGTTGAAGTCTCAGAAAGAAATCGAGGAGATAATGGTGTTCTTTGTACATATTCTATTTTGTCTTTTTCTTTTTCTGTAGATTTGTATTTATGCTTGTAGAAATTTCTTGTAGAGGCTATATCCTCTTTTGGCTTTATAATCTTATTTCTCTTCATGACACTGCATAGAAAAGCTTGTTAATTTGTCTAGATAATAAGTCACCTAGGTCGTTATCTTTCCCTTTTATATGCTCAAAATTAATAATATAACCATGTCCTTGTATCAAATTTTGTAAATTTAACCATCTAGTTCTATTTATCTTTTTACTATTAGCGTTTGTAGAAATTTAACTATTGCCTACTTAACTGCTCTCAGATCAGTAAATTCTTTGTTTAAATAAACCTTAAATTTATCCAAAGCATTTATTAAAGCTTGAATTTCATAATCCAAACTACTCCAATTGGATCCTGTTTTCTTAAAATTACCACTAGTATATGCTGCTATTCTTTCTGTTGACTTTGGTGAATACTTATTTGGTTTACAAAGCATTACTGCTCACTCCCAACCTTCTTTACATCCATCTGTTTCTATAATAATATAATCGGTTACTAAAGGTAATTCTAATGGTTTAATCTTTTTGACTTCTTCCTTGATTTTGCGAACTAATTCTATATCTTCTTTATTAAAATTTCTTTGACCATTTTTTGTAGTTTTACTATATAAAGGACCTACTAATTTACTCATATTAGGGATAAATTTCCTAGCATAATTTAGTAATCCTAAAAGCTTGTATCTGCTTTAATCCTTCTAATTTATCTGGAAATTGTGAAATTTTTCAGCTATATGAGGTTGTAAAATAATTTCTCCATTTCCTATTTCTAAACCTAAAAAGGATATTTTCTTTTTAAATAGTTCCATTTTTCTTCTACTAACTACTATACCATTCTTTTCTATCTCCTTAAATATTATTTGTAAATGCTTCTCGTGTTCTTTTATGCTATTACTTGCTATCAAAATATCATCTATATATACTAAACAAAAATCATACTTTAAGAATATAGAATCCATAAATCGCTGAAAAGCTTAGGTGCATTCTTTAATCCAAAACTAAGAACATTCCATTCAAAATGTCCTTCGGGGCAGGTAAAAGCTGTCCAAGGTTTAAACCATTCTTCTAATTTTAATTGATGATATCCAGATTTTAAATCGAATTTACTAAAAATCTTTTTATCTTGTATTAATCTTATTAAACTATCTTTATTGGGAATATTATACGCATCATCTTACGTGGTTATCATTTAATCTTTTGTAATTATAGACTATTCTTGCTTTTCCTCTAGCAATTTCTGCATGATTTCTTACTATAAAAGGCTGGCATTTGTTACATGTGGACTCTCGATTTTCTTATTAATTCTTGTTTTAACATTTCATCAATTTGTTTTTAAATTCCTCTTTATCTAAAGGATCATAGTCCATATTAAACACTTATTTTTAAGTCTGGGTTTTTAATTTTCATTTTTGCTGTATAATCTACTTTATTCTTTGTTATATCATCTCCTATAAATCCTAATTTTTCTAACTTCTGAATAATAGGATAATTTAAGCTTTTTGTTATGTCAAGTCCCTTTTCTAAATCTAGAGCTAAATATTGTCCTAAAAGCTTAAGAGCTTCGTTTTCTATATGCAAGCTGTTAGTATGCTTATGCAAAGTTTTGAAAAAATCTAAAAATAGAAAATGCTCATGTTTTATTTGTGGAGACACTAACCATTTAGCAAATAAATGTCCCAATAAGGGAAAAAATATAGAAAGAACCAATTTAGTTGAAGAACTAGAAGACTATGAAATAGAAGATGTAAATAATAACAGTGATACTGAATCAATATATAGTATTATTAGTGAAGTAGAAGACACATCAAAAATAACCTATACTTATATGCAAAATGAATGTGAACATGAATGGATTAAAAACAGAGGCAATAATCATGTTAAATGTTATATTTGTCATTATTATCCAGCTATTGATAGAAGATTTCAGTGTAATAGATGTTTTGAAGAAATATGTTTTATTTGTTTACGTAAACATTTTAATATTACAAATGTAATTAGAAGGAGCAGAAAGAAAAACAAACTATAGATAATGATTTTTATAAAGAACGCTACAACGGCATGAATTAGAAATAGAATTAATAAAAGTTAGATTAGATAAATTAGAAATATCTAAAGGAAAAGAGAAACTTATAGAAGATATCGAGACGAATAAATTAGCAGAAATTACGCAACCAGAAGAAAACTTTATTATTAAACAACCTATAACAACTTTAATAACATTACAATGTAGATTATGGTTTACAAATAATCACTATAAGGATTTAACAGCAATTTTAGACACAGGAAGTACCAAGAGTTTAATTAGTTATAAATTAGTACCTCTTAAATATCATAAACCATTACCTTATAAAATTATAACTAAAACAGTAGAAAATAAAACAATGGCCTTAACACATTGTTTAGATTCTTTAGGCATTCAATTTCTAGATTTCTCAGGCAATTTTAGTAGTAAATATATACTTCCTCAAGTTAATATTGCTCCACAACAAACACAGTCTGAAGAATTCTTATTAGGTTTAAATTTTATCTGTAATTTAAATGGTAGCGTGACTATTTCTAAAAATTCCATAACAATTAATAAACATGTACATAATTTTCCTACTAATAATTATATTAAAAAATCAGAGTTATCGCTAAGGCAGACAGTAATTTAGATTTTTTCAAAACTTTGCATAATCATACTAACAGCTTGCATATAGAAAACGAAGCTCTTAAGCTTTTAGGACAATATTTAGCTCTAGATTTAGAAAAGGGACTTGACATAACAAAAAGCTTAAATTATCCTATTATTCAGAAGTTAGAAAAATTAGGATTTATAGGAGATGATATAACAAAGAATAAAGTAGATTATCTGACAAAAATGAAAATTAAAAACCCAGGACTTAAAAATAGTAATTTAATATGGACTATGATCCTTTAGATAAAGAGGAATTTAAAAAACAAATTGATGAAATGTTAAAACAAGAATTAATAAGAAAATCTGAGAGTCCACATAGAACAGCAGCTTTTATAGTAAGAAATCATGCAGAAATTGCTAGAGGAAAAGCAAGAATAGTCTATAATTACAAAAGATTAAATGATAACACAGGAAGATGATGCGTATAATATTCCCAATAAAGATAGTTTAATAAGATTAATACAAGATAAAAAGATTTTTAGTAAATTCGATTTAAAATCTGGATATCATCAATTAAAATTAGAAGAATGGTTTAAACCTTGGACAGCTTTTACCTGCCCCGAAGGACATTTTGAATGGAATGTTCTTAGTTTTGGATTAAAGAATGCACCAGCAGTTTTTCAACGATTTATGGATTCTATATTCTTAAAGTATGATTTTTGTTTAGTATATATAGATGATATTTTGATAGCAAGTAATAGCATAAAAGAACACGAGAAGCATTTACAAATAATATTTAAGGAGATAGAAAAGAATGGTATAGTAGTTAGTAGAAGAAAAATGGAACTATTTAAAAAGAAAATATCCTTTTTAGGTTTAGAAATAGGAAATGGAGAAATTATTTTACAACCTCATATAGCTGAAAAAATTTCACAATTTCCAGATAAATTAGAAGGATTAAAACAGATACAAGCTTTTTTAGGATTACTAAATTATGCTAGGAAATTTATCCCTAATATGAGTAAATTAGTAGGTCCTTTATATAGTAAAACTACAAAAAATGGTCAAAGAAATTTTAATAAAGAAGATATAGAATTAGTTCGCAAAATCAAGGAAGAAGTCAAAAAGATTAAACCATTAGAATTACCTTTAGTAACCGATTATATTATTATAGAAACAGATGGATGTAAAGAAGGTTGGGGAGCAGTAATGCTTTGTAAACCAAATAAGTATTCACCAAAGTCAATGTAAAGAATAGCAAAGATATACTAGTGGTAATTTTAAGAAAACAGGATCCAATTGGAGTAGTTTGGATTATGAAATTCAAGCTTTAATAAATGCTTTGGATAAATTTAAGGTTTATTTAAACAAAGAATTTACAGTACGAACAGATTGCGAGGCAATAGTTAAATTTCTACAAAACGCTAATAGTAAAAAGATAAATAGAACTAGATGGTTAAATTTACAAAATTTGATACAAGGACATGGTTATATTATTAATTTTGAGCATATAAAAGGGAAAGATAACAAATGTAGCCGACTTATTATCTAGACAAATTAACAAGCTTTTCTATGAGTCATGAAGAGAAATAAGATTATAAAGCCAAAAGAGGATATAGCCTCTACAAAGACCTCTACAAGCATAAATACAAATTTCTACAGAAAAAGAAAAAGACAAAATAGAATATGTACAAAGAATGACCATTATCTCCTCAGATTTCTTTACGAGACTTCAACAATACATATAGTAAAAATACGAAACCTTTGGTACTATAACCCTCCAAAGGTGTACCATTCCACGTAAAAAGTTTAAACCTTTGGCAGAATTAAAGTGGATGAACAGATACCCCGCTTATTAGATAATCTCTGGCATCTACAGACGCCGGTACTACAATATATACAAGCTAAAGTACAGTTTTAAATGCTCTATCTTTTTATTTCTGAGAACAACAAAAACGGTATCTGAAGACCTTTTTCTCACTATGTTATCTCTGAGGTTTACTGTGTGTTTTTCATAACTATGATACTGATTAGACAAATTAACCATGTGTCCACACTAATCTGAAAGGATATTATACTTTTTCAGATGCTATTGAAGCAATAGAAAAGATTTGGGTATAAACTTTTATATAGAACCCAAAGCAGTTAAACCATATTCTCAAATAGCCCAAATGTACCAAGCCCAACTCATACAACAACAACAAGATAGAATAGCCCAACTTGAAGCCCAAATAGCCCACCTACAATGTAATCTCGCCCAACAGACAACCCAATTAAATATAGCCCAACAAAGCAAACCCAAAGGCCCAAACAGATGTACAAAGATAAAGACCAGACTATTAGTTTATTAGAAAAACATGTACAAATAAGCCTAAATTTAAAAAGTCCAACAACCTATAAACAGATCTTTTGAACAAATATGGGCTCGATTAGTTGATTTACGGCCCATGAAGTATTACGCTAATGTAACAGTTTAAAGACGGCTTTGATATTATTAAACGAGAAATGCAGGCGATGGGCATCTACAAGCTATTAATATCTGCCCAAAAGAATTATTACAAATATATTTTGGAGAAGTACAAGATACATGTGAATAAGAGTGATACAAAGAGGCGATTGGAGGCCACAACCTCTAAAGCTTCAAGTTGATCTCAATAGAACAGATATGCTCTGAAAAGATATTACAGCTTTTTCCATTATGGAATGGTTGTGAGAATAAAGTTTTATTTAGATACAGATGATGTAATAGAAAAATATTAGAAAAAATGGGAGAAAATATTGCTAATAGCAGAGGAAATATTGCTTCATTCAAGGAGAAGTATATATGTATATAGAGAGTACATTGCCAAAAATGAGAAACACGCTTTATTCCCAAGAAGAAAAAGGATCTACATTGACACTAAAGATCCTAGATCAAGTTCTACCAATGAGCCGTATAGTTATCGGCTCATAGAAGATGCAGCTGTATATAAAAGATTTCAAGATACACAGTTGATAGCAGATTTTGCTATATTTTCAAGTTTCAAAAGATGGCGCCTACTAGGAGAAGGACATTATGTTCAAGTATGGGCAACCCATAATTGGCATATGTGTCTTCCTTTCAGTGGTGAAGGTCATAAATTAGATCCACAGTACATACATAATGAAGATACAGAAAGCAGCACATACGAAGCAGTAGCCATGGACAGTGTAGAAGAAAACGACAGCCCAATTCCAGATACACATCGGGACTTCTAGAAAAAAGCGGATGCTGTAAATACGTGTCCCTCAATATGTAATTAGTCAACATGTGCTTTTTACTATTTGTCCATTTGTAATTATAATGTTGATAGGTGTCCCTCAGATAGTACATACGTGTCCTCTTTAATTTAACGTTTTGTAATAATTAAGGCTTAACCGCCTTAGACGTGTCTTTTTTCTTTTCCATCACTACCCCTCACAAGTGGTATATAAAGGGGTTGAGAGTCAGTTGTAAAAATCGATCGATCGACCAAATACTCAATACAAATTTGCATTTTCCAATATTATGGCTTTCTAAATTTCCTTTTCCCTAACCTAGCAATTCCCTTCCAGTTACAAGCCTTTATTTTCTCGATCCTTATAGTAGTTCTTGATTAAAAAAAAAAAAAAAAAAAAAAAGGTAGCTTCAGTTCGGGGCCCTGTACAAATTGCAGCCCATACCTCCACTGTATAATAGTAAGTTCTCTTTTAATTACTTTGTTTACCTTGTTGCTGTTTATATGGTTATTGTTATGCTGTGTTTTTAATTTGTTTTTAAGCCTTAAAAAACAAACCCACCAAAAATTTTCTGTTTATATGGTTATTGTTATGCTGTGTTTTTAATTTGTTTTTAAGCCTTAAAAAACAAACCCAGCCAAAATTTTGGTATCAGAGTTACTGCAGAAGCGTGGTGAGACAGGTAATTTAGATTTTTTCAAAACTTTGCATAATCATACTAACAGCTTGCATATAGAAAACGAAGCTCTTAAGCTTTTAGGACAATATTTAGCTCTAGATTTAGAAAAGGGACTTGACATAACAAAAAGCTTAAATTATCCTATTATTCAGAAGTTAGAAAAATTAGGATTTATAGGAGATGATATAACAAAGAATAAAGTAGATTATCTGACAAAAATGAAAATTAAAAACCAGGACTTAAAAATAATGTGACTAATATGGACTATGATCCTTTAGATAAAGAGGAATTTAAAAAACAAATTGATGAAATGTTAAAACAAGAATTAATAAGAAAATCTGAGAGTCCACATAGAGAACAATGACTTTTTTATAGTAAGAAATCATGCAGAAATTGCTAGAGGAAAAGCAAGAATAGTCTATAATTACAAAAGATTAAATGATAACACGTAAGATGATGCGTATAATATTCCCAATAAAGATAGTTTAATAAGATTAATACAAGATAAAAAGATTTTTAGTAAATTCGATTTAAAATCTGGATATCATCAATTAAAATTAGAAGAATGGTTTAAACCTTGAATAGCTTTTACCTGACCCGAAGGACATTTTGAATGGAATGTTCTTAGTTTTGGATTAAAGAATGCACCAGCAGTTTTTCAACGATTTATGGATTCTATATTCTTAAAGTATGATTTTTGTTTAGTATATATAGATGATATTTTGATAGCAAGTAATAGCATAAAAGAACACGAGAAGCATTTACAAATAATATTTAAGGAGATAGAAAAGAATGGTATAGTAGTTAGTAGAAGAAAAATTGAACTATTTAAAAAGAAAATATCCTTTTTAGGTTTAGAAATAGGAAATGGAGAAATTATTTTACAACCTCATATAGCTGAAAAAATTTCACAATTTCCAGATAAATTAGAAGGATTAAAACAGATACAAGCTTTTTAGGATTACTAAATTATGCTAGGAAATTTATCCCTAATATGAGTAAATTAGTAGGTCCTTTATATAGTAAAACTACAAAAAATGGTCAAAGAAATTTTAATAAAGAAGATATAGAATTAGTTCGCAAAATCAAGGAAGAAGTCAAAAAGATTAAACCATTAGAATTACCTTTAGTAACCGATTATATTATTATAGAAACAGATGGATGTAAAGAAGGTTGGGAGCAAGAATGCTTTGTAAACCAAATAAGTATTCACCAAAGTCAAGCAGAAAGAATAGCGAGATATACTAGTGGTAATTTTAAGAAAACAGGATCCAATTGGAGTAGTTTGGATTATGAAATTCAAGCTTTAATAAATGCTTTGGATAAATTTAAGGTTTATTTAAACAAAAGAATTTACTGATGCAAAACAGTTATGAGGCAATAGTTAAATTTCTACAAAACGCTAATAGTAAAAAGATAAATAGAACTAGATGGTTAAATTTACAAAATTTGATACAAGGACATGGTTATATTATTAATTTTGAGCATATAAAGGGAAAGATATGACCTAGCCGACTTATTATCTAGACAAATTAACAAGCTTTTCTATGCAGGTCATGAAGAGAAATAAGATTATAAAGCCAAAAGAGGATATAGCCTCTACAAGACTCTCTGATTCTGACATGACCTCTACAGAAAAGAAAAAGAAAAATAGAATATGTACAAACCATGACCATTATCTCCTCGTTTCTTCTGAGACTTCACTTGACTCTGACTATAGTAAAAAATCAGAAACCTTTGGTACTATAACCCTCCAAAGGTGTACCATTCCCACGTAAAAGTTTAAACCTTTGGCAGAATTAAAGTGGATGAGCAGCAGTCACTGCTTATTAGATAATCTCTGGCATCTACAGGAGTACTACTGACTATACAAGCTAAAGTACTGTGTTTTAAATGCTCTATCTTTTTATTTTAGAACAACAAAAAGCGGTATCTGAAGACCTTTTTTCTCACTATGTTATCTCTGAGGTTTACTGAGGCAGTGTTTTTCATAACTATGATCTGATTAGACTGACTAACCATGTGTCCACAAATGTCTGGGAAAGGATATTATACTTTTGAGATGCTATTGAAAGCGACTAGAAAAGATTTGGGTATAAACTTTTATATAGAAAATGCTTAAACCATATTCTCAAATAGCCCAAAGCAGACCAAGCCCAACTCATACAACAACAACAAGATAGAATAGCCCAACTTGAAGCCCAAATAGCCCACCTACAACAGAATCTGCGTCCAACAGACAACCCAATTAAATATAGCCCAACAGAAACCCAAAGGCCCAAACGGATATGCGATTATAAAGACCGGACTATTAGTTTATTAGAAAAACATGTACAATGGCGTCTAAATTTAAAAAAAGTCCAACAAATTTATAAATGAGATCTTTTTGAAACTATGGGCTCGATTAGTTGATTTACCGGCCCATGAAGTATTACAAATTTCTTAATGTAATGCGTTTAAAGACGGCTTTGATATTATTAAATGTAAAAAGGCATTTATGGGCATCTACGCTTATTATCTGAGGCCCAAAAGAATTATTACTGACTATATTTTGGAGAAGTGCGATTATCAGGAATAAGAGTGATACAAAGAGGCGATTGGAGGCCACAACCTCTAAAGCTTCAAGTTGATCTCAATAGAACAGATATGCCTACAGAAAAGATATTACAGTTTTTCCATTATGGAATGGTTGACAGAATAAAGTTTTATTTAGATACTGGATGTGAGAATAGAAAAAATATTAGAAAAATGGGAGAAAAATATTGCTAATAGCAGGAAATATTGCTTCATTCGAAGGAGAAGTATATATGTATATAGAGAGTACATTGCCAAAAATGAGAAACACAGTTTTATTCCCAGCAAGAAAAAGGATCTACATTGACACTAAAGATCCTAGACCAAGTTCTACCAATGAACCGTATAGTTATCAGTTCATAGAAGATGCAGCTGTATATAAAAGATTTCAAGATACACAGTTGATAGCAGATTTTGCTATATTTTCAAGTTTCAAAAGATGGCGCCTACTAGGAGAAGGACATTATGTTCAAGTATGGGCAACCCATAATTGGCATATGTGTCTTCCTTTCAGTGGTGAAGGTCATAAATTAGATCCACAGTACATACATAATGAAGATACAGAAAGCAACACATACGAAGCAAGAGCCATGGACAGTGTAGAAGAAAACGACAGCCCAATTCCAGATACACATCGGGACTTCTAGAAAAAGCGGATGCTGTAAATACGTGTCCCTCAATATGTAATTAGTCAACATGTGCTTTTTACTATTTGTCCATTTGTAATTATAATGTTGATAGGTGTCCCTCGAGATAGTACATACGTGTCCTCTTTAATTTAACGTTTTGTAATAATTAAGGCTTAACCGCCTTAGACGTGTCTTTTTTCTTTTCCATCACTACCCCTCACAAGTGGTATATAAAGGGGTTGAGAGTCAGTTGTAAAAATCATCGATCGACCAAATACTCAATACAAATTTGCATTTTCCAATATTATGGCTTTCTAAATTTCCTTTTCCCTAACCTAGCAATTCCTTCGATTACAAGCCTTTATTTTCTCGATCCTTATAGTAGTTCTTGATAAAAAAAAAAAAAAAAAAAAAAAAAAAAAAGGTAGCTTAGTTCAGGGCCTGCATGTACAAATTGTGACCCAATACCTCCTTTGTATAATAGTAAGTTCTCTTTTAATTACTTTGTTTACCTTGTTGCTGTTTATATGTTTATTGTTATGCTGTGTTTTTAATTTGTTTTTAAGCCTTAAAAAACAAACCCACCAAAAATTTTGGTATCAGAGCTTGTTTCAAATCTTTAGGTTTGAAGTAAAAACGATTCTAAAGCCTTGTAAAATCTAAGAACTGAAGCCAGTGCCTATGACTTTGTGAGGCAAAGATAGTGGCATAAGTCCCTATTTGTGTCTAGGTTGCGGAGGTTCAAATCGACGAAACAAGGAAAATGAATCATATGAAATTAAATTATACCTATTGACCTTGACCAACTTTGTCTTTGTTTACCTACTATTTTATATGTAAGAGTCAAATTTGTTGCGAAAGTAGTTAGAACCTTGTATAGCTTTATGTAGGTATTTGACTTTATGTAGGTTAATCATAAATGCTATAAGGATCATAATTCACACGAAATAACTGGAAAGAATTGTTAGGAAGGGGAAACTAGTCTACTATTGAAATAGCACAATCGTGAAACCGCTTTTGATTTAAAATCAATTTGACAAACGAATATTTTATTATATAAAATCATAAAAACTTTGACTATCTAAAAGCCCAAAGCAGACAAATTATTAGTGAACTAAAAAGTTACAAAAAGATATACCATCTAAGGAGGACTTTCAACAGTTAAGTTATTTATTAGAAAATAATAAACCAAAGAAAATAGAATTAGAAACCAAAAGATTAGTAGAAAATCTAGATCAAAAACTTAGTTTATTTGATAAACAGATCAATATTATTAATATTATTTTAGAAGACATAAAAGCAATAGCTAGTAGATAAAGTGGAGTCAAGTGAAGAATTTACATACGCTTTAGAAGTAGCAGCAAATTATAGAGCGTAAAGTAATAGTGAACCAAGAATGTGATATCTTAAATATTGTTAGGATAAAAGTAAAACAGATCAACATTATCAAAATTTATTTAATTTTCAATTAACATTAATATTACAATTAATAGAAAAAGTTAATAAATTAGATAAAAAATTAGATATTTTATTAAAAGAAAAAGGTATTCCTTCTACAGATATAAGCGGTGAATTTGATAAAATAACAAGCTATAAATAAAATTCATATTACTCTGAGCAAAGAGAGTTATTACCCACTAAATATAAATTTTGGACATATCAAGGTAAAAATGGAGAGAAATCGTGAGAATAATATACAACCTTTTAGTGGAACATCTAGAACTATACAAGATAGAAGGAGTAGACCTATAGATAATATTTCTACAGATACTTTTTTAAACAGAATACTAAGACGAGGATCTGGTAGTAGAAGTTCACCAAGTTTAGTACAATTAGAAGATGAAATAGATGTTGATAGAAATTTGGAATTATATAATAATGAACAAATAAATGCTTTAAATCCTAGAATTTTATATGAAGTAGGACCATTAAATATAAATACAACATTAATTAGAAGTAGTAGAGAAGAAAGCCTTAGAGTAGTAGATAACTCTCATCTTATGAATTTATTAGTCTCTAAACAATCCAAAAAATTAAAACAGTCAGGAAAAAGATTTATACATATTGGATTAATAGTAATAGGAATTAAGGGATTAGGAAGAAAAGAATTAGGAACTAAAGTATTAACACTAGTATTAGATAAATCATGGCAAACAGATTTAAAGAAAGCAATTATAGCAGGAATGGAAGTAGATTTAAGTAAAAATAGTGCTTTATTTTATTGTGCTCCATCAATAACAAAAGATATACAGGATTTAAAAAATTTAAAAATAGGATTACAAACTAAGGGATATGATAATTTTATAGGAAATAATTTAGTAGTAAGTATTGGAGTTTTAGGAAGAGCTAGTAACAGATCAGGAATGAAATTTAAAATAAATATAGACGGAATAGTTCAAAATATAGCCAGTAAAGGAATAAAAATGATAGAACCAGTAAAAATTAACCCAGAAGAATTAGCTGGATTAGAATGGAATTTAAAAGACTTTACAGAAACAGATAATTCAATAATAGTACCTGAAAAAAGTATTATATATGAAAATAATGATGGAACATCTACCTTAAGATTTACACAATTCAAACAAAAAACAAATAAAAATGAAGAAGAAGAAAATGATTCTGAATTAGAATATAATTTAGTAAATATAATAGATGATGAATCAATATATGATCTGAGAACAGATTTATAATCTGAGAAAATGAAGATATTGAAAATGAAAACTATGAATTTGATACAATAGGATACAATTTATATGAGGAAGAAAATATGAATGAAGAAATTGAAGAAAACATAGATGTAGGTTTCAAAACAGAAGAAACTCAAATAACTATAGAACAAATTGTAAATAAAAAATTTACAGATTAAATATTCAAGATCAAGTTGACGATATGCTAATAGAATGTATGTGACAGGGCTAGGATTAAGCTATGAAGAAGCATATAATAAATTAGGAAAGATATTTTTAATTTACCATTAGTTCTGTAAATAATAAAAGGAAATTGTATGTTGAGTGATTTCTTTAAAGGTAAATGTAAGCTAATTATATGGACTATCTTTGAACCAAGTATTCCTAGAAAAAGACCAAAACCGAGTTTGAAGGAACAATAGGATCACAAGCAGTAGAACAATTTGGCGGAGAAAATGGGTACCACTAGCTTAAAATATGAAGGTGAATCACAAAGATATAGGAAAAGGATCTAGAATGCCTATAGGAAAATTATATAGTTGAGATATCTTTGTTATTAGAACAACAAAGTCCACAATTATGGCCCGAATGAAATACTAATATGGGAACAAACAGTAGTTAGAAATTGGGAAACCAATAAAAAATCAGATATAGATATGTTTTCATATTTAGAAACAACATTAGGACCAACAGCTTTAGGATTATGGCAAAGTAAAAAGGCTAAAAATCCTGATGAAATAAATATGATTAAAGCCTTAGGTGATAATCCATATAATTTTACAAGCCAAATTAGAATTTTATTATTAGGAGTTGATCCAGCAAAACAGAATACTTTTATTCAAGATACAGATATTAGAAATCTAGAACAGTTAAGTATTAAGGATTTTAAATATATTAAAGAATTTAGTAAGACTTTGCTAGATTATTATCACAAAGCAGGAAAAGCTATGGAAGATGAATTATGTGATAAATATTTTGTTAAACTCCCAGAGATCTAGGTCGAATAATCCATGAAGAATGGAAATGACTTAATGGTCGAGATACCAAATTTAGGAATAGGACCACGAATCACTTTTTGTTTTTACTAAGTTAGAGGAAAAAATGTAAGGAAGCTACATTACAAGAACAAATTAAAGACAAGCTTGGGCATTTTGTAAAAGCACTATTTATACACCACAAAGCTTATGGATACTATGATAAACCTAAAAGAAAGAAAACTCTTAGGAAAAGTACAACATATAATAAAAATAAGAAAAATACAGATAAATATGTTAAAAAGCCTAAAATAGCAAATGCTCATGTTTTATTTGTGGAGACACTAACCATTTAGCAAATAAATGTCCCAATAAGGGAAAAAATATAGAAAGAACCAATTTAGTTGAAGAACTAGAAGACTATGAAATAGAAGATGTAAATAATAACTTGATGATCTTGAATCAATATATAGTATTATTAGTGAAGTAGAAGACACATCAAAATAACCTATACTTATATGCAAAAATGAATGTGAACATGAATGGATTAAAAGCAGAGGCAATAATCATGTTAAATGTTATATTTGTCATTATTATCCAGCTATTGATAGAAGATTTCAGTGTAATAGATGTTTTGAAGAAATATGTTTTATTTGTTTACAGAAACATTTTAATATTACAACAGAATTAGAAGGAACAGTAAAGAAAAAACAAACTATAGATAATGATTTTTATAAAGAACGCTTACAACGGCATGAATTAGAAATAGAATTAATAAAAGTTAGATTAGATAAATTAGAAATATCTAAAGGA
Organism: Jasminum sambac; assembly: GCA_018223645.1. NCBI lineage: Eukaryota > Viridiplantae > Streptophyta > Magnoliopsida > Lamiales > Oleaceae > Jasminum > Jasminum sambac. Next base: position 37,856,032 of record CP073649.1, on the reverse strand, counting down.
AAAGAGAAACTTATAGAAGATATCGAGACGAATAAATTAGCAGAAATTACGCAACCAGAAGAAAACTTTATTATTAAACAACCTATAACAACTTTAATAACATTACAATGTAGATTATGGTTTACAAATAATCACTATAAGGATTTATGACAATTTTAGACACAGGAAGTACCAAGAGTTTAATTAGTTATAAATTAGTACCTCTTAAATATCATAAACCATTACCTTATAAAATTATAACTAAAACAGTAGAAAATAGAACAATGGCCTTAACACATTGTTTAGATTCTTTAGGCATTCAATTTCTAGATTTCTCAGGCAATTTTAGTAGTAAATATATACTTCCTCAAGTTAATATTGCTCCACAACAAACACAGTCTGAAGAATTCTTATTAGGTTTAAATTTTATCTGTAATTTAAATGGTAGCGTGACTATTTCTAAAAATTCCATAACAATTAATAAACATGTACATAATTTTCCTACTAATAATTATATTAAAAATCGGAGTTCTGCTTGAGCGTGGTGAGACAGGTAATTTAGATTTTTTCAAAACTTTGCATAATCATACTAACAGCTTGCATATAGAAAACGAAGCTCTTAAGCTTTTAGGACAATATTTAGCTCTAGATTTAGAAAAGGGACTTGACATAACAAAAAGCTTAAATTATCCTATTATTCAGAAGTTAGAAAAATTAGGATTTATAGGAGATGATATAACAAAGAATAAAGTAGATTATACAGCAAAAATGAAAATTAAAAACCCAGACTTAAAAATAGTAACAGCTAATATGGACTATGATCCTTTAGATAAAGAAGAATTTAAAAAACAAATTGATGAAATGTTAAAACAAGAATTAATAAGAAAATCTGAGAGTCCACATAGAACAGCAGCTTTTATAGTAAGAAATCATGCAGAAATTGCTAGAGGAAAAGCAAGAATAGTCTATAATTACAAAAGATTAAATGATAACACAGAAGATGATGCGTATAATATTCCCAATAAAGATAGTTTAATAAGATTAATACAAGATAAAAAGATTTTTAGTAAATTCGATTTAAAATCTGGATATCATCAATTAAAATTAGAAGAATGGTTTAAACCTTGGGATGACTTTTACTCCTTACAGAAGGACATTTTGAATGGAATGTTCTTAGTTTTGGATTAAAGAATGCACCAGCAGTTTTTCAACGATTTATGGATTCTATATTCTTAAAGTATGATTTTTGTTTAGTATATATAGATGATATTTTGATAGCAAGTAATAGCATAAAAGAACACGAGAAGCATTTACAAATAATATTTAAGGAGATAGAAAAAGAATGGTATAGTAGTTAGTAGAAGAAAAATTGAACTATTTAAAAGAAAATATCCTTTTAGGTTTAGAAATAGGAAATGGAGAAATTATTTTACAACCTCATATAGTGAAAAAATTTCACAATTTCAGATAAATTAGAAGGATTAAAAGCAGATACAAGCTTTTTAGGATTACTAAATTATGCTAGGAAATTTATCCCTAATATGAGTAAATTAGTAGGTCCTTTATATAGTAAAACTACAAAAATGGTCAAAGAAATTTTAATAAAGAAGATATAGAATTAGTTCGCAAAATCAAGGAAGAAGTCAAAAGATTAAACCATTAGAATTACCTTTAGTAACCGATTATATTATTATAGAAGCAGATGGATGTAAAGAAGGTTGGGGGCTTGATAATGCTTTGTAAACCAAATAAGTATTCACCAAAGTCAATGTAAAGAATAGCAAGACATACTAGTGGTAATTTTAAGAAAACAGGATCCAATTGGAGTAGTTTGGATTATGAAATTCAAGCTTTAATAAATGCTTTGGATAAATTTAAGGTTTATTTAAACAAAGAATTTACAGTACGAACAGATTGCGAGGCAATAGTTAAATTTCTACAAAACGCTAATAGTAAAAAGATAAATAGAACTAGATGGTTAAATTTACAAAATTTGATACAAGGACATGGTTATATTATTAATTTTGAGCATATAAAAGGGAAAGATAACAGCCTAGCTGACTTATTATCTAGACAAATTAACAAGCTTTTCTATGCAGGTCATGAAGAGAAATAAGATTATAAAGCCAAAAGAGGATATAGCCTCTCTGAAGGCCTCTGATTCATGACTCTGACACTTTCTGAGAAAAAGAAAAAGACAAAATAGAATATGTACAAAGAATGACCATTATCTCCTCGATTTCTTTCTGAGACTTCAGCAGCTCACAACTATAGTAAAAATCTGAAACCTTTGGTACTATAACCCTCCAAAGGTGTACCATTCCATGTAAAAGTTTAAACCTTTGGCGGGGAATTAAAGTGGATGAACAGCAGTCACCTTATTAGATAATCTCTGGCATCTGGGGCCTTGGGTACTACTGACTATACAAGCTAAAGTACTGGTTTTAAATGCTCTATCTTTTTTATTTTTCTGAGAACAACAAAAAGCGGTATCTGAAGACCTTTTTCTCACTATGTTATCTCTGAGGTTTACAAGTGTGTTTTTCATAACTATGATACGATTAGGCAGACTAACCATGTGTCCACACCAATCTGAAAGGATATTATACTTTTCAGATGCTATTGAAGCGACTAGAAAAGATTTGGGTATAAACTTTTATATAGAACCCAGCAGCTTAAACCATATTCTCAAATAGCCCAAATGCAGACCAAGCCCAACTCATACAACAACAACAAGATAGAATAGCCCAACTTGAAGCCCAAATAGCCCACCTACAATGTAATCTCGTCCAGCAGACAACCCAATTAAATATAGCCCAACAAAGAAACCCAAAAGGCCCAAGCGGATGTGCGGTATAAAGACCGGACTATTAGTTTATTAGAAAAACATGTGCAGCGTCTAAATTTAAAAGTCCAACAACCTATAAGCAGATCTTTTGAAGCGACTATGGGCTCGATTAGTTGATTTACCCGGCCCATGAAGTATTACTGACCCTTATGAGCAGTTTAAAAGCGGCTTTGATATTATTAAGCGAAATGCAGGCGATGGGCATCTACAGCTATTAATATCTGAGGCCCAAAAGAATTATTACGGCTATATTTTGGAGAAATACGATTATCTGAGGAATAAGAGTGATACAAAGAGGCGATTGGAGGCCACAACCTCTAAAGCTTCAAGTTGATCTCAATAGAAACAGATATGCTCTGAGAAAGATATTACAGCTTTTCCATTATGGAATGGTTGTGAATAAAGTTTTATTTAGATCTGATGTGAGAATAGAAAAAATATTAGAAAAAATGGGAGAAAAAATATTGCTAATAGCGAGAAATATTGCTTCATTGAGGAGAAGTATATATGTATATAGAGAGTACATTGCCAAAAATGAGAAACACAGTTTATTCCCGACAAGAAAAAGGATCTACATTGACACTAAAGATCCTAGATCAAGTTCTACCAATGAGCCGTATAGTTATCGGTTCATAGAAGATGCAGCTGTATATAAAAGATTTCAAGATACAGTTGATAGCAGATTTTGCTATATTTTCAAGTTTCAAAAGATGGCGCCTACTAGGAGAAGGACATTATGTTCAAGTATGGGCAACCCATAATTGGCATATGTGTCTTCCTTTCAGTGGTGAAGGTCATAAATTAGATCCACAGTACATACATAATGAAGATACAGAAAGCAGCACATACGAAGCAGTAGCCATGGACAGTGTAGAAGAAAACGACAGCCCAATTCCAGATACACATCGGGACTTCTAGAAAAAGCGGATGCTGTAAATACGTGTCCCTCAATATGTAATTAGTCAACATGTGCTTTTTACTATTTGTCCATTTGTAATTATAATGTTGATAGGTGTCCCTCAGATAGTACATACGTGTCCTCTTTAATTTAACGTTTTGTAATAATTAAGGCTTAACACCCTTTAGGCGTGTCTTTTTCTTTTCCATCACTACCCCTCACAAGTGGTATATAAAGAGGGTTGAGAGTCGATTGTAAAAATCGATCGATCGACCAAATACTCAATACAAATTTGCATTTTCCAATATTATGGCTTTCTAAATTTCCTTTTCCCTAACCTAGCAATTCCCTTCCAGTTACAAGCCTTTATTTTCTCGATCCTTATAGTAGTTCTTGATTAAAAAAAAAAAAAAAAAAAAAAAAAAAAGGTAGCTTGATTCGGGCCTGTACAAATTGACCCATACCTCCACTTTGTATAATAGTAAAGTTCTCTTTTAATTACTTTGTTTACCTTGTTGCTGTTTATATGGTTATTGTTATGCTGTGTTTTTAATTTGTTTTTAAGCCTTAAAAAACAAACCCACCAAAAATTTTCTGTTTATATGGTTATTGTTATGCTGTGTTTTTAATTTGTTTTTAAGCCTTAAAAAACAAACCCACCAAAAATTATATATATATATATATATATATATATAAGCAAGATTTTTTCCCACATTTGCACACATTTTTCTTAATTTTTTAATTTATTTTTTTATTCCAACTCATCAAGTTTTCCCTCCAATGCACTTAATTAAGTTTTTAATTCATTATTTAATTACCTTATTTCATCATTATCCTTAAATGGCCATAATTATTCTAACATAATAATTATCTGTATTCTATAATTCTATATCTATATTCTATATCCATATCCATAAAAAATTATTTATATTGTTTTTTATTTATTCTTAATTCTCATAACTCATTTTTAGGGGTTAATAAATATTGATTAATCAAAAAATAGATTTTGCTCGATTTGCCTCAATCCTTAAAACTGATTAAAAAATTATTTATATTCACATTTTTTATTTATTCTGATTTTTAATGAAATTAAATTAAATTAAATATTAATAATTAATTGATAAAATTTGCCCCCTTGAGACATTTTTTTATTTTATTTAATTCTTTTTTTCGTAAATTGTAATCCCAATAATTTGTCAATCAATATTTTCCCAAGAAACTTATTGATGGCATAATCTATGTTTATTTCTCGCTCAAACTTTCATTTTTCAAAATAAAAAAATATTATTTTATTGTTAATTGTTAATATATAGAATTTGGTTCATTGCTTCCCTAATTGCGATGGTTTTTTAACTTTATATATAATAATCTTTAAATATTAATTAATTAATAATAATAACCATGGATCAAATCTCTTCCGTATCCCATTTTGCATTCAAATCTCGCCCGTAACTCTCGATCTTTATCATCATCTAACGCAAATCCGTTTGGGATCCGTAATACCCGCAAATTTTCCAAATTCCATTTAATCACAAAATCGGTTTTCTCAATTACTGGGCCAATTTCTCTGCCAACAAAGAAAAATCGTCTTCCTTCTCTCTATACTGGGAACGATTGAGTGATGGATACTACCGATGCAGGTGTCTTCTCGCCGGAAAAAGCTTCGACTGCTGACATCTTGCGCTTCAAAACGGTAATAATAGTTCTTCTAATTCATTTTTTTTCACGCAAATCGCACCCAAATCCATTGTCTTATTCTTCTAATTTCAACCTTTTTTTTCTTAGGATTCCACTTGGATCGGCAGCAGCCCTCGATTTTGAACTCGTTCTGGCCTCCATCCATTGCAATAAAAATGTTGCCGCCTATTGTGTCATTCAATGCACAGATATGTCAAGCTATTTATCGTTCACAAATTAGGTTCTAATGAAAAATTGGAAATTGATTCTTAGTTTTTTCCTAATTTCTGATAATTCGATTGCATGCCTATTGTGAATGCTATAACATAGATTTCATTACTAATTTCCTTACTGGAATATGTTGGTTTGTGATATGTAAATTGAATTTATCTTTTGTGATTTGTAAGTTGAATTTATCTATCTTTGCAGATTTGTGGGTTGCCTATTTTCTTTGTCTTGAAATATATGCCGTAAAAAGTTTGATTGTAGACATCGTATATTAGCATCTGAAAGTTCATCTCTTGGGCGCTTTGTAGTCCAAAGCGCTTCACCAAACATGCTTTCTACTTAAAATTGAGTCAGCTGATGATGTTTATTTTGTGAATTCGTTCTTTAGAACAAGTTGGTGTTGAGCGTAATTAGATATCCAAGGGTTAAGGTAATCAAGCTACTACTTTGTTTAATTTACCCATCTTTTATGGAGTAATAATCATTTAAGGTAATGATGTAACTCTACTTTTATTCTCTCCAATTAAACTATTGATCCTCATTAATTTACTTAATTTTTGACTTTTTAATCTAAATTCTTTATGCAGAATGATTTGTTGAACTTGACAGGAGACCTGTTTTTTCTGACCACTGGGAATGGTTAGAACAAATTACAAAACAACAATCATATTAGGACAATCCTGCAAAGGAGGTTCCAATTTTATTGGTTGTGTCTATCATGCTATTTTCATTCTTTTCACAATATGACTTATTTGTCCCTTGATCTCTTCCACCATAGGTATTGTGGAGGGTAATTATTTGGTTCTGTCTGGTGTGTTTTCTTTTTGAGGTGCTCGGTTGTATATGAGTGGCTCAAGAGTTTTGTTTTCTGTGTCCTTTTCCGTTAATCGTAATAAATCTATTCCAGACTTCATGTTTCTTGCTTTTAACCATTTTTGCAAATGAGTATTATTTATTTGGTTCAATCCTCTTTTGTTCTATTTTCTATAAATAAATTATCTGAAAGTTGGTTGGAGCAATGACTTGAATTGATTATTAGTTTAAATTTACTTAGGACAAGTCTCTCTAACCCATACATGTGTTCTTATATTATCATGTGTTTATTTGTTTCCTAAGTATTTGGTGCAACTATTATAGGTCTCTGCAAGTCAGAGTTACTGACTTATTTTTTCTGGTGTTGATTCGACTAGGTCGTGGAAAATTCTTATGTCATGCCAGAGTTGCTCATATATTCAAAAGAATTCGGCATTAAAGTTCATTTTTTTAAGAACCTTTCTCGAATTTATTTTGTAATTAAATAATTATATTGTTCTCTCTTGATCTGGAGAGCAAAACCCCTTTTTTTTTCCTTCTTTTATGCATGTGTTTCTTTTTGAACTTCGAATTAAATATTAAACTCTTCAATTATTATATAAGATGCGTCGTGTTTTCCTTTGTTAATTAATTGAATATTGTATTCATTTGATACATCAACACATTTGAATCTGTATTCTGAGAGAACTTGCATGAATGTGGTTTAGCATGTCTATCATGCTAGGGAGGTGTGTGTCAAACCTATTTTATATGTTTTCTTATTCAAAATGTGAAATAATGAGGGCTGATAGAATCAGCTTGTTAGGTAATGATCCTCCCATCAAAATATCTACTGTTTGTGTTGAAGCGAGGTAATTGATGATAGCTCGGGTCTATTATATAAACTTCGATAATGTTAATCTTGCACATATATTTTCTTTGTCATGGAATTGTCGATTCTTTAGTTAGCCTATGGGATATCAAAGGGAAGTTTAAGGATTGGTATAGAACCAGTTTTCTTTATTTAACTGATCGAAGGTTCGTAGCCGTTATTCGACTTTTTCTTTTCCCCAATTCTTCATTTTTTTCATATAGGACTATTTAAATATACAACATGCTTTGTTTTTTTATTGAATGTTGAAGTATTGGCATGATCTGTTGTAGTTTAGACTTTGGGTTTGAGTAAGACTTATGAATTGCAAAATATATGGGGAAAGCACTGGCTTATCGTATTTTTTCTATATACACTATTTTGGGTGTCTTTAGTTAAATAGAGTTCTTAAGTCGTACTTTAATTGATTTCTGATCATTTAGGAGGTGGAGAATAGTTGAGGAAGTGAAGGTTCCATCGGCTACGTGCGTTGTTGTGGAACTCCAACCAATTTGACATTGGACCAGAGCATTGGGCCAGGGTGGAAATTGAAACAAATCAGACTATTCGCAAGGTCTAGACGACTATGGTTTCTAAATAGAGGCGAAAAAAGTACTTGATTATGTTAAGAGATTAATTGGAATTAGTCTTGGTGTGGATGTAAAACAGTTGAAATATTTATCCATGTTTACGAATATTTTAAATTTGTTTCATTATCAGTGGATTTAAAGTTGATGAACATTGCTCTAGATAACTATATATGTGCGTTATTGATGTTTATAGTCCTTAACTTCTTTTATTAATTTATTTTGAAAATTGACAATACCTGTTGTGTGCATCTGAGTTTGTCTTTAGTTTTTTATTTTTATTTATTTATTCATTATTATTATTATTATAATTATTGGTATTATTATTATTATTTTTTATTTGTTGAAGTTCAAGAATTGAGGGTCAACATGTTTCATATGGTGTATCTTGTCCTTCCCATTGTTGTCGTTTTTGAATTTCCAATTCATTGAATGTATAGAAACATAGATAAATCAAGATAAGTCGTTCTTATCCATTTGACACTTAACTTTAGAATTGAAAGTTGTGACCTTTTCATAATTAGTTTCGACTGTCCAATCATTATGGACTATGAAACTTTGTGGTGTTTTGATCATGGATATTTTCCTTTTCGTTTGTTTGTTCCATTTATAATTAAATATAAAATCATTTACAACAATTTATCATATGCCTTTTCACTTCTTAACCTTGCTACATACTTAATTGTGTTAGGTAATTATTTTGAAATAGTAAGAAACATGTTTACGAATAATATAAGTAATAGAAATATGTCTTTTAACGCATAATATTTGTTATAAAATCGACTGTGATAAAATAACTAACTTACTATTCATATACATATTATTCAATGACAAAAGGAAAATAATTGAAGTAGAAGAATAGCAAGCAAATCGAATGCTTGATCAGGTAAAAAATAAGGTTTAATCCAAATCAATCTATGTATAGTGAATGGTGATTGCTTAGTGAGGCTTCAATGATGTCAAAGATTCATAGAGTCGTTTTATGAGGTCATTGGATCTTTGGGCTTAATTTTGTGCCCTTATTCAAAACAATCGCTCATTTCTATTCACATTAATTTGCGACTTGCTATTATCTCATCAATTTTGAAGGATATTTGTCAGGGAGAATAAATTGAAAATGTCTGAATTTAAATATGGTTGAGTGTAAATGTGTTTGTAAAATTAAAAAAAAAGGAAAGAAAAGAAAAGAAAATCTTTCTCTTTTCTCTTTTTTAAATAAAATTTTAGGTTTTAGATTTTTCCTTTTTCCTTAATTATGTTGTAAACATGTGTATTAATTGTATTTTCTATAATTATATTTTATTATTACTTAGACTGTTAATGGGGAGTGAATTTACGGATTAGCTAGATTTTGACACAAGCCTACTACGAAGATTAAAGATGACTTCAAGTCATATTAAATTGGAGAGTTTCTCCTCGATATGTTAATATTCGTTTTTAGAAATGACAACGGGTCGGGTTCGGTACAGGTTGGCCAAAACTCGTCCCTAGACCAATGAGCTATTGAGTTGTGCCAACCCACGAATGCTAGGGGTGGGTCAAGAGAAGGGTCAAGTAAGACTTTACCCCTGCGAGTTGAGCCATGAAGTAATTTTTTTCTCACCTCAATTTTTTTTTAGCAAATGGTGAATGGGATAATGGTGAGACACTTCATTGGGGACTTATAATTTATGGATTCAAATATTTTTCGTTTCCAAATGTCCAAATCTTTTTGCTTATATTAAAATTTTTATAATTTTAAAAATATAATTATTCGCAGTTAATATGAATTGATTTAGGGCGAGTACATGCCAATCTGGATCCACACCAAAAAATTTGAGGGTTGCAAAATCCACCATCGGATTCTAAATTATATCTTAGATACAATCTTCTCGTGCAACGCACGGGTAAAAATACTATTAATCATAAGAAAAAGCTCGAAACCCGGGGATTGAAACTCCTTCCATGTCATGCAATAAGATAATCCCCTACTGAAGAGTTGGTTCTGCCTGCAAAAAAATGGCCAAAAATACTATGCTCTCACACCTCAACCACACAATGACAAAAAACATAGCATCGGTACAGGTCTCTCCATCATCACTACATCTTTACCAAATTGGGGAAGTCACGATATGTTGTGCCGAAGTATTGTTTTGACGAGGAGGACGTCCATCATAATTCGCCAAATGCATTAATAATTAATTAAACATATGAGTTTCAAGAACCCATAACAATAACAACACTACTTTTGTTTTCGGAAAATAACATAAATGGTTTCAGATGTACAAATACAAAATAGTTTCCTTTCCATAAATATTTAAATTAGAAAAGCTCAACAATGTTTGACAAATAAATTTAATAAAATGTGGGAATGAGCTTTCAAAAGTGTTTTGGATTCAAAAAAAAAAAAAAATCGTTTTAAAAATGTTTTGAAAATAAAGAACACAATTTAATATAATATAAAGGCCCGTTTGGAATGGCTTTTAACGGATTTGTTCAAGTACCCACTGTGGGTACCGTATGGTACCCACAGTGGGCACGTGGCGCCACCAGGTGGCGCCACGTCATCACACCGAAAATTTTTTTATTTTATTTTATTTCTTGAATTTTTTTTTTTGGAATCTAGTTAAGTTAGACAAATAATACATAACTGCCCTCTGATGGTGGGGGGTCTCACCCGACATCTATGATTTTTTTTCCCCGACTGTGGGTACCGTAAGGTACCCACAGTGGGTACTAGATCAAAACTGTGGCTTTTAAAGTGTTTTAAACACTTTTTTCTACATTATTTCTCTCTCCAAATCAATCACATCCACATATCTCATCTCATCCATAAATCTCAACCACTCACATCTACTCATTCTCTCTCCTCCTTTATATTAAAACACTTTAAAACACTTTAAAGTTCTTTCCAAGCGGGCAACGTATGCTTAATCACATTTCTAACTTTCCAATCAATGGCCATCGCCCATGACACGAGCTCCAGCTCCAATAACATCTTAGGGCGTGTTTGATTGGACAAACTTTTCCAGGAAAAGTCACCTTGTCCACCTTTTTCCGGCTTTTGATTTGTTTGATTGTATTTTTTTTCAGAAAAATGTTTTTGAGCTTTTTTCGAAATCCGTTCTTTTTCTTATTTTGAAGAAAAACGTTTTCCTTGGGGGTAGTAGTTTTTATTTTCTGGGAAAAGTTTGACAGTTTGCCTTAACCATAAAGATAAATAAAATATTTAAATTTCATGAAAAAACCATAAAAATAACGAAAACAACATTATTTTCCAACTTGCAAATTAATATAATCAAACACCTATAACTCTCATTTTTCGTGGAAAATCTTTTCTCGGAATTCATTTACCCCGAAAATATTTTCCTTCCAACAATTTTCCTACTTTACAATCAAACACACCCTTAAATACAATACTTATAAAAACTAGGTGTGAGTTCACTAATAATTAAGCGATTCGACATATGAAATAATATCCATGTTCATATAAATTTGTGTAACTATCTATTTATATAGATAGATCATGTATATCGGGATTGTCAATTTTAACAAGCTGACATTGATGAGCTATCCATATCATAAGCCCAAACTTTCAGTTACTATACCAATAACCTCCGCAAGAATCACCCATTTTAGCACTCATAATTTAAAGGGTCTGTAACTAACATCACAATGCCAATCACATTCACAACAATTATAAATGCAAAAGTATTGCATTTAATTTAAAATCCAATGCACTATGCACATTCAAAGTGATCTAAAGATTGGGAGTTTTTTTTGGAAGATAAAGATTGGGAGTTAAAATGTGGTTTTCAAACAACTGGACTAAATAAACAAATAAAGTAACTTGGGCGTCAAAATTCGAATTTGGGAGTCAGGCTTTAAACAATTAGTAACGGGCATGTACCATATCTATGACGCTCCATTCTTTAGGGTTGACTCAACACGTTTAAAATTTCGGATGCACAGATGATACCACGGAGAATTTCAAAATGGAAGTACAAATGACTTATTTGAAAAAAAAAAATTAAATAAGAAAGAAAGAAAGAAGACGAATCAATCCACGATTTCATTAAGCTTGGCACAATACCATATTACCATACACTAGTGTATGTTAGCCTATAATTTTTTACAAATTTTATATATTTTTATATATTTTTTAAATTTGAATTTGGTCAAACTAATAATATCTAAATATCTCATGGGTGGAACTTATATGTACTACACAAATCTCTATCATTTAATTTTACTAATTCTCTCTCTTATTCTATATCGAAATCCATAAAAATTTACACTCTAACACGTGCTTATCACCGACCACGTGGCTTTGAAAACTACAACTCATCAACCCCACCAAAGTTACATTTTTCAATTGGAATAGCACTTAGTGCATATTACTCGAAATTAAACGCAATATCAATTCTACACGTTTCTTTCTTCAAAAAAGCAATCAAGATGTACATAAATTCAAAAATAATTTCTAGCATTTGGATCTCTTCATTTCGGAGATATAAGAACAATGCGCACAAGAAAGATATCAAACCGTTACAAAACGAACTTAACAAATTGAATTGTTAATTATGAATCTTAAACATCAATTTCTTTGTCACACAACATGTAAAATATATGCTGATGTAAGTATAATAATTAATAGGGGAAATTGACAAAATACATAATGTATTTTCGGTGTGTTTATAGTTGACATAACTTATTTTCCAATTTAGAGTTTTACTCATTGAAGTTTATTTAATAACACAAGAAATAACTTTTGTTTTTTTTAAAAAAAACTGAAAATAATTATAAAATGTCTATTATATACATTGAAGAGCCTAAAATATCCATTAGGTAAGACTAAAAAATCACACCCTACCTTTTCAAAAAAAAAAAAAAAAAAATCACACCCTATATATATATATATATGGAAAAACACACCCTACATATTATGCTATATTACACTTTACATTCTAATTGTTTAACGTTATTTTTGTAATAGGTTTAAATTACTTATATTTATTAAATAAGTTTTTATTATATTGAAAAGATGATCTTATTGTGAAACTATATTGATTTTTAATTTAAAAACCTCTTGTAATAATCAAGAAATGCACAAACGGATTCGGACCCTTGTCTTGTCTTGCTTGACTAACGGAACCTTAAGTCGCAAGTGCGGCCGCCTAGCTAAGTCGCTCAACAATACGCAATGGTACACGCTTATATGTATATAAAATAACTTGTAAAGATTTTGGGCCCCCAAATATTTCCTAAATTTTGGACCCTGAGGCGGCGGACTCATCGCACTCACCTCAGGTCCGGCCATGCCCACGCAGTAAGCAGGGGAGCAGAAGTGTGAACGTCAAAGAACAAAAACTTGAACAACAAAAACTACTTACAAATCTCATAATCCTTTCATTTTACGGATTAATTGATTGGTTTTGCCAACACTTATCCTCAGAGTGCTACAGGATTATGCACCAACTTCAAAATCATGTTAGCCTTCTGGTCGTTCATTCAAATACTCCAATATAAAAGGGAAACAAAAATTACATAATCACGTGTGAAATATTTTGTTAGTATGGCATCCACTTTAAATTAAAGCATATATATTGTAAACAAAAAAATTTATGCTGTTAACATAATCTAATAGCCAACAAACTAGTCAAATATCCACGGGGACAAAAAATTTAACATCGATAAAATACAAATTATATTATAATTAAGAGGAAAAACGGGTCAATAGGTAACATTTGCATCAACTAAGGAAGTGATGGCAGTGGGCGAGGCAAGTTGCTCTTTTATTTTGCTAAGGATTTGCAAAAAAGTGACACACTAAGAAAAAATTACAAGTGATAAAGAAAGTGTGACATTAACTTGAAAGGGTGTCACATAGCTCCAAAAAATATATATATATATCTCAAATCTACTGTAACATTTTTAGCTGTGTATTACTTTTTCAAATTGATGTCACCTTTTTTTTTAATGTGTGTGTGTGTTTTTCCAAAAAGTAACACAAATTTGGACGATCGAAGCATTTCATGGTTCCAATTTAGCAGAATAATTCCATACAGCTATAACTTAACCAGCGGTTGCATGTCGTAGAAAGACCACCAGTTAAACCATGTGAATATACACTTGAAAAAGACCGATTTCCACAATTTCCATAACTGTAACATGGAAAGAAAATACACAACTGGGCACGGGCAATTTATCATAACAAAGCAACATGTCTTCTAGAATTTCATAAACCAGCAAGAATGGTGACTTTGGTAAATTGCACCAGACGAAGCTGTGGTCTGGTCTTCCATGCAATAAGTCGACAAATTAACAACACGTCACCGAGTACATGATTCCATATTAGACAAGCCACCCCTAGTGCGGCCGTTTCCGTACACGAGAGGGTAGCATTGGCCCCTGGAGATTTCTCGAAGACAAGATGCTAGTATACATCGATCCTCAATTGCCAATGAGGACTGCAAATTTGGGATGAGACGGATTGTAGGAAGTAGCAATAATTATAGGCGAAAAAGAAGATAATCAAAACGAGCACAAGAAGATTTGTTTTGGCTGAAGCCCCGATGGTTCGGTGTTACCCTACGTCCACCATCGAGCATCCACAAAGGGATATAGCTCAAATCCACTATAAGGAAGATGATTACAATAGTTTGCCACCAAAATCACACAATATCAACATTTCAAAAACTCCACAATTAGTTCACAGACACATCCAATCACCACACCACTTTAATCAGCCCTAATCACAGCAATACAATAACTCTTTATCACTTAAGAATCACAAGCATAAACTAAGATTCCAGCAGAGAGAAGGGAAAGAATTGAGATTAGGTTTTCAGCTGATTTGGGAAGAAGAGGAAAGTCAAATACGTAGAGTTTGAATGAGAAGCCTGTTTGCAATTGAAGTCAATGACCACTTACATAATACCAAAGCTGCAACAACTTGAGAGAAGTTCCCTAAGATGGCTCCACTTGGCGCAATCTCCAGCCTCCATTTAAAAAACAAATCTTGGTATATCTTAACAGATAAGTGAGTAGCAACTTCATATCTTGGTAAATATTAGTAAATATTGGCAAATCCCAACTGAAGAGTGAGTAGTAACCTCTCACAATCTCCACCTACTACGAATTTCTTCTCCTTTAGTGGACTTGAACATATCACCTTTGCTTCCTTTGCTCAATATACCTGCAAAAGAAATTACCCAGAATCAATATTAAGAATTTTAAGGCAATTCTTAAACCGAGATAAAGGTATAATCTTTGTCCCCATATTAGAGGGATTCAACAAAGTAGAAACTTTAACAAGTTTCACAACTCCCTGTTCAACCATTTCCCTTATGAAATGGTACTTGACATCCACATGCTTTGTTCGATCATGGAACATTGGATTCTTGCTCAAGTGTATTGCACTTTGACTATCTGAAAAATATTAACACACCGATCAATAAAGTTAAGTTCAGAAAGTAAGCTTTTAATCCAAAGTCCCTCATTTACAGCTTCACAAGCTGCAATATATTCTACTTCAGTAGATGATAGTGCTTCAATCTTTTGTAGCTGAGATTTCCAACTTACACAGTTACCACAAAGTGTAAAGATGTAGCAAGAGGTTGATCTTCTCTTATCAATTTCCCCGGCAAAATCTGAATCTGTGTAGCCATGAAGCTCCATCCCATTAGAGCTTTTCTTAAACCATATTCCCAACCCATCTGCTCCTTTCAAATATCTTAGCAAACCTTTTAAAGCTGCCCAATGATGTTTCCCAGGATTTGCCATGTATCTACTAAGAGTACTTATATTAAATGCTAAATCTGGTCTAGAATAGCTCATTACCGAACCTATACAATTTGTATATGGTATCTTGCTCATTCTTTCAGCCTTCTTCACGGTTTTGGGAGAGTGATCAAAAGACAGTTTAAACTGTCCTGCCAAAGGTAAAGATGATGGTTTACATTCCCCCATATGGCCATATTGAACTTTTGCAGAATGTTATGAACATAAGCACTCTGGCTCAAAAACAACACCCCTTTATCTCTGTTTCTGATTATATCCATGCCTAGTATCCTCATTGCTGGTCCTAAATCTTTCGTATCAAATTCCTTTTTCAACAAGGCCTTAATATGAAGAATTTCAATAAAAGCGGTATGTCGCCAAGAGCTCCACCTGAGCCTTTAAAGAACAAACAAGGATCAAATTTGCTCTTTTGAAAACCAATTGACTGAACATAACCATCAAATTTCTTATATCACTGCCTGGGTGCTTGTTTTAGGCCATACAAAGATCTTTTTAAAAGACAAACTTGATTTGGATTTTTACTTTCAAAACCTTTTGGTTGAGACATAAAGATAGTCTCATCCAAATCCCCATACAAAAAGGCTGTTTTTACATATAATTGTTCAAGCTCCTAGTCAAACTGAGCAACAAGGGTTAGAAGTATTCTAATAGTAGTGTATTTGACTACAAGAGAGAAAATCTCATTGTAGTCAACCCCCTCAGTTTGACAGTAGCATTTGGCAACAAGCCTAGCTTTAAATCTAGGTTTTTTTGTTTTTAAAACAGCAGGTTTGATTTTAAAAATCCACTTACACTGAATAACCTTTTGGTTTTTAGGCCTTTGAACAAGTTCCCAGGTATGATTTTTGTAAAGAGAGTCCATTTCTTCCTTCATAGCAACAAGCCATTGTTTAGAGTCACTACATGAGATAGCTTCTTCATAAGTAGTTGGCTCATTATTTAGATATTCATTTCCCATAAAAAATGTCACAAACACATTAGTGAAGTATCTACTTGATGGCCTTCTGTTCCTTACACCTCTGTCTCTTGTCAAATGATAACCAGGAGACAGTTCATTAACTTCAGTTTCTTCTTGTTCAACTTGATCAGTTCTTAAACCTTGATTGTCATTTTGATGGTCATTAATTTCTTCTTGTATACTATTGTCAATTTCAGTTTCAATGTTAACAAGTTGTTTTTTGAAGAAACATCCATTTGCTTCATACTCTCAGTAAGACAAGGAAACATATCTTCCTTAAATATAACATTTCTACTGAGGACAACTTTATACCCAGGAATATCTTTTTTGCCAAAGCCTGTAGCCCTTAGTACCATCACCGTACCCCAGAAACATACACCTACTAGCCCTAGCATCCAATTGCCCTTGATTTTGATGACTGTATGCAGCACAGCCGAACACACTCAGTTTACTATAATCTGGTATCTTACCAGGCCATTTTTGTTCAGGAGATTGCATGCTTATGGCCTTTGAAGGGAAATAATTTATTAGCATAGTGGCAGTCATCAAAGCTTCACCCCACATACACTTCGGAAGACCAGAACTCAACAACATGCATCTGATCTTATTTAACAGTGTTCTGTTCATTCTCTCAGCAGTTCCATTCTACTGAGGAGTATAAGCAATAGTTCTATGCCTCAAAATCCCTGCATCCTTACAAAAACTATCAAACTCAAGGTTACAAATTCTAGCCCATTATCTGTTCTAAATACTTTCACTCTTTTTTCAACTTGATTTTCAATTAGGATCTTCCAGTCCTTAAAAGTTTTGAAAGTATCTGATTTTGTCTTCAAAAGAAAAGTCCAAATTTTCTTTGAGAAATCATCTAAAATCAATAGAAAGTACTTGAACCCTATGCAGGTGTTAACTGATGCTGGTCCCCAAAGATCAGAATGCAAATACTCTAGAATGTGTTGTGATTTGTGTGTACCAGTGTTAAATGGTAACTTATGATGTTTTCCAAGTATGCATGGTTCAAAAAATTCCAAAGTACTAATGCTATCAGTTCCAAAAACATTTTACTTTGACAAAGACAATAAAGGTTGGTTCCCTATGTGGCCTAACCTGTTATGCCACAATAGAGTATTATCTTTAGAGACAGTGGCAACTACATTGGTTAGTGGCATAGCATTGATGATGTAAATACCTCCTAGTCTAGGAGCCCTCAAAATTTCTTGATTTTGATAAAATAGTTTTGTAAACCCATCACTAATGATCATTTGAAAGCCATCTTTATCAAGTGTACCAAGAGACACTAGATTTCTTTTCAAATCAGGAACAAACTTTGCATTTTGAAGAACAAGTCTTTTTCCATTTTCTAGAACCAAAATAATAGTTCCGGTCCCTTGATATGACAACTCATATCGTTGGCAGTGCTGACACTTCCTCCATTTTCATCTATGAAGTTTGAAAAACAGTTTTTATATGCACATAAATGGAAAGTACAGCCAGAATCTAAAATCTACTTAGAAGAGCATGCAATGGTAGAAGCCACGAATGCAACACCACTAGTTTCTGCCTGATTAGTACAAGCAGCTGCAGTAGAAGTCTTATTTTCAAGGTTTTTGGCTTTCAAATCGTTGATCCCTTTATAACAATTTTTGGCATAATGTCCGACCTTCTGACAGTAGTGACATTTCCTATTTTTAGCCTTGTCCTTCCCCTTTTGATCCGATTTCTCCTCAGGATTTTGATTTTGGTTCTTTTTCTGAGTAGTGTTGTTATTGTTCTTGGATTTGGTTTTGGCAAATGGGGCTTCAACTGCACCGGCTTCTCTCTGATCATTTTTCAATTCAAGGTCCTTGGTTCTAAGTGAGGAAGTGATAATTTCAAGGTTTAAAATTTCCCTCCCATACTCTAGGGAATTCCTCACATCTCTATACTTTCCCCTCACAGCATTAAGTAAGGCAATGTTCAATTGATCCTGAGAGATGGTTTCCCCATCATTGGCTAAATCTTGTGTGATTTTGCTGAGCCTATCCAAGTTCTGTTCAAGATCAATGGTGTTATCAAATTTGAAACCAAAAAGTTATTTGTAAAGAAAACACTTATTTGGGGTTGAGGTAGTAAGATAAAGTGACTCTAATTTTTTCCACAATTCAAAGGCTTTCCTAGTATCATCTACCTTCCTAATCACACTGTCAGACAGGTGGAGAAAAATGGAACTCCATACAATCTCGTCGAGCTCCTTCCTCCTGGCTGCGCTAAATTCAACTGGCCAAGATTCATCAAGGCTCTGAGCACACTTCTGTTGAATTAACAGAGCCCTCATTTTATGGCGCCATAGGGAAAAGTCCCCAGACCCATTCCATGTTTCCACCTCAAACTTGGTGGTAGACATTGGATAGTATGAGGGATGATGAGTATGCACTGTAGGAAGGAACAATGAATAACAAATGCAGACACACAAGAAATGGGTTCCAACAGCAGTCCCAAATACACAGCAAACAGCAAGTATGGGCAAGAATTAAGTAGTCAAGAGAGAAGATACCAGTTACCAGTAACAATTGTGCCTCTAATTTTAGAGAAAATGAATACCCAGTCCTCAACGATGCCAAAGAAAACGATCCTCTGATACTAGGGGTACTTCACAAGATCACAAACGTTCTACTGTCCCCTTAGATTCAAGAGATCTCGGTGGAATCTCGAGACAATGGTGAACAGATAGGGTTTAGTGCATCTTGAAGCCACAAATCCCCAAAAGAAATGCAAGAACAGAAACCAGAACACCCAAAGATGATGACGAATCTGAAATTCTTTACAACAGCCCCTAATTGAAGCCGATATGCCTTGAATACCAAAAAAAAAATTTCGCCAAAATATTGCCAACCTACTGACCTTGCTCTGATACCACTGTAGGAAGTAGCAATAATTATAGGCGAAAAAGGAGATAATCAAAACGAACACAACAAGATTTGTTTTGGCCGAAGCCTCAATGGTTCGGTGCCACCGTTGAGCATCCACAAAGGGATATAGCTCAAATCCACTATAAGGAAGATGATTACAATAGTTTGCCACCAAAATCACACAATATCAACATTTCAAAAACTCCACAATTAGTTCACAGACACGTCCAATCACCACACCACTTTAATAAGCCCTAATCACAGCAATACAATAACTCTTTATCACTTAAGAATCACAAGCATAAACTAAGATTCCAGCAGAGAGAAGAGAAAGAATTGAGATTAGGTTTTCAGCTGATTTGGGAAGAAGAGGAAAGTCAGATACGTAGAGTTTGAATGAGAAGCCTGTCTGCAATTGAAGTCAATGACCACTTATATAATACCAAAGCTGCAACAACTTGTGAGAAGTTCCCTAAGATGGCTCCACTTGGCGCAATCTCCAGCCTCCATTTAAAAAACAAATCTTGGTATATCTTAATAGATATCTTGGTATATCTTAATAGATAAGTGAGTAGCAATTTCATATCTTGGTAAATATTGGCAAATCCCAACTGAAGAGTGAGTAGTAACCTCTCACACGAAACTTGTACATGATACGTTCGCATTATTTAATACAGTCGTGTCACAGCCACGGAGCACCGTGAGGGAGAGATCCTCAATGATGGCCATGAGATCGTATTACACAGACACCACCTTGCATGAGGATGAAATCTCTTGTGAAAGCATGCGAGTTATAGAGGTAAAATGCGATATGGATGAAAGGGCAGAGTGAGCGTGTCAAGGAGAAAAAAAATTAGACACATCTATTAAACCGGTTGTCACTCGCTCCTCAAACATAGTTACCAAGCAAGACGATGACAACGACCAAATAGGGGTACGTGTCAATAAAACACAACGGCAGTTGAAAACGGTTATCTATCAGGATTTATAAATACTTCACCACATAAATGGCCAAAAATAAGTACAGTAGTACACACTTGGCCTTTTCTTTTCTTTCTTAGAAATTATTCTTCTTCCTATCAATTGATTCTTATGCTAAAGGTAAAACAGGAGACTGGCCCCGCCTTTGGTTTTCTTACACCTTGTAGAGTTCATCGGAGGTGAAAGTTACAGTTCCTTGGAGAGAATCCAGATCATTTTGGATCGGGACACATGTCATTAAACCATGTTTTCACATTTTGTACTTCCATGTAAATTATATATGTGAAAAAATCATGCAAGTGGAAATTCAACCATCGAAAGGGGAAGATACTTGTGCTTTTACACTATGAAAAAAAAAGTCACAAATATAAAAAAATAATAATAAATAAATAAATGAGTAACACACAGAGATCAAAAGTCACAAAAAATTTAAAACAGTGTAACATGATTAAAAAAAAAAGTAAAAGTTATAAACAACCTCTGGATAATATTCTTCTTTCTCCCATTTTCTCCAACACATTAAAAACATTGATGCATAATATATGTTTCAAGAAAAAATAAAATTCTGACATGACAATGAAAAAGTCACAAACACATGAATATAATAAATGTCTGAAAATCCAAAATCATAAAAAAAAAACAAAGTGAAAATTTCCAAAAATAAAAATCCAACATTGCTCAACATTAAGAGATCTTTTGCTACTACCAAAATGAAAAGTGGATTTGAAAAACTATGTCAAAATTGATCCTAAAAACATCCAGACTACACAGAGATAGATTATACAGGCATGTTCTCTTCCCAGCCGCTTGGAAAAGAACAAGGTCCCAGCAAGAGAGAACGAGTGGGCCTCCCAGCGCGGCCCCCACAACAATTGGGGGGACTTCTATGTTGGGAAATGGTTCCATTCCCAACAGCTAAGATGATAGATTACAAATTAAAAAATAGATGAAAAACAAAGATGCAAAAGTAGAAAGGGTTTGTCTAAATGCACCCACCTATTTTTACTCAATTTCTTTCTTTTTTCTCATATCCCCAATTTACCTTCAACATAAAATTATTATAAAAAGAGAGGGGGCGGGGGAGGGGGGAGTAGGATTGGAATTAGATAAATAGGACGTATTTTTTCAAATTTAAAAATTTAGGGGTGTTATTCTAATGGGTGCGGCTAAACACACCCCACAAATTACTCTTCGCACCCACCCAGACAAATTTACCCTTTGATTTTGGTCATAGGAAAAAAAAAAGAAAAAAAGAAGAAGAAGAAGAAGAAGAGAAGAAGGAAGATATGCCAATCTGATCGAATTTCACTTTCAAATTTGGGTCCACAATTACTCCATCCTTCACCCTTTAGATTCGAGTTTGCATTTGCCAGCTTGTTCTCTTTCGAGCGAGCAAGAGAGAGGGTTGAGAGAGAATGGTCCAATTGTAGAGCAAGAGAAAAGGGAAAGGAAGAAGGTGGTCCAATTATAGTGGGCTTCGTCTTGGTCGGAGATCGGATTCCATGGCCGTCGAGATAATGAGAGAGATTTTTTCTTTTTGCTAGCCGAACACCCTCGAGGCTGTTCGGCCATTGCCAGCCAAACAACCTTGAGGTTGTTTAGCCATAACCGGTTGAACCAATTCTTTTTAAAAAAAATTTTATGTAGGGGGTGTTTTGTTCATTTTGTTTAAAATTTAAAATTGGGTTAGTGTGTTGAGTAAATGGTGGTTATATTGACACCATGAATTTTATTAACTACACCACAGATTAATTACATTTAACATCCTTTATCTTCACAAGTTTTTGCATTTAGATGCTCAATATTTTTTACATCATAATTTTATATATGACTCTTTAATAATTATTATATCTTGTATGAATGATGGTTTTATTCTAAAAATTTCGTTAAAAATACTCCTATATATTTTAAATAAAAAAGAACTATAAATTTAAAAGTATAAGTGCTCATCGTTTTATAATTTTAAAATGTACTAATTAAATTTTTGAATAAAAATCATCATTACGAACAAG
The DNA here is from genome assembly GCA_018223645.1 of Jasminum sambac. NCBI lineage: Eukaryota > Viridiplantae > Streptophyta > Magnoliopsida > Lamiales > Oleaceae > Jasminum > Jasminum sambac. The sequence continues at coordinate 37,833,534 of CP073649.1, read as the reverse complement.
AAATTCTAAGTACTAAAAAATAAAACAAAATAATACAATAAAAAATATTATCAGGTATAATGTCATAAATAATAAGGTTGAGGATTTTTAGTATGATCACCGAACGGAGTGAGGTTTTCTCCGCTACTAAAGGACCAAAACAAGCACTTGTCCGTGTTCTGTCTTCATTTGTCCTTCCGTCTTCACCCGGTCTCTTCTTCCTTCTTCCACTTCTTTCTCTGTAAATCCAACCATTTCCTCTCCTTCTTCAACCTCCTCCACGCTGTCACCTCCTTCGTTGGACTCCGTTCGGACACCACCGCGAGAAGCAGCGATATACTAGTATAATTGTAGTGTATTTAGAACAAACGGATATACTTTGTCTCTGTGTTTGGCCTCACCCTATTCTAATATCAAAACTACCGCGGTTGATTTTCCCTTAAATTGATCGCCTGAGATTGGGGTATGTGTGTGCATATAATACACTCTTACATCTATAGGTACATAGGTGAATGATCACATACTAACTTGTTGGCAACATAAGGGTGATGTGGCGCCTTCACAGGGCGCCACGTCACCGACCAATTTTTTTTTTTTGAAATATTTTTTTTTATTTTTCTTTTGGAATCTGCTTTAAATGAGATGAATAATACATAGTCTTTTTGATGATAGTGAACTCACCCGCCCTATATTTTTCATAAAATGAGAGTGTTGGCGAACATGGCCAACTTTGTTGGCATCCGAACGAGAGTGTACATCTATAAGCTTGACTGGTGCGGTTATCGATGGAACTAGTAGGATGCAATCAGAAAAGGTCGAGTATTGACTCAGAGGCCGAGAGATGCAATTCATTCTGCAATTTGACGGATGAACTAGTTATCGAAATTCTTTTGCGGCTGCCGATTAAATGTTCTGTTCGTTGTAAAGCAGTTTGCAAGTGGTTGCGCGGTATTATCTCCGACGGCGACTACTTCATCAGAAGTTTCATTCACAACCGTCATCAGATTCACGGTAATTGTTCCGATCTCTTCTCCCTAGTGTTTCAAAACATTAAGTGGTTCGAGCATAAGGAAAGGGTGATTCGGATTCATGTTATCTCAGAAAATCTTATTTTGCGCAATTGGGGCAAAGGGCGTAGGATTGATATGCGTTACATTCCCGGTGTCGCACGACCCCTGCCTTTCAAACAGGTGTTTCCTGGGCCACTGGAGTTTCAATTGGAGGCTTCTTTTGCTGATTTGTTAGTGTGTTCTTACAACAATCCATCAACGTTGTTAACTGTTTATTATACATGCAATATAGTTACAGAGCAATGGGTTGCTCTCCCTCCTAGTTCAATGGACTCTGTTGCAGCAGATGTTGGCTTCTTATGTGATCTCAACTCTTGCCTTGACAAGCTGAAGTTTTGGCTTGTACGGATTCCTTTAGGTGGGTTGCTTAATCTCCGTGGCCACACCAAAGTCAGTATCAACCTATTTTCTTCAGAGGAAGGCCGGTGGACTGATTCTGTAGTTTCTTTGCCTCGAGTTTTGAGGTCAGATTTTGAAAAGAAAAAGAGTCACATGATTGGATGCTGCACAGGCTAACTAGGGATGGAATCATTGTGTTTGATCCAACCCAACAACAAGTTGTTGTTTCTCATATCATTGATGGACCACCTAAGTCTTCGATTACGCTTTCCGATTGTTTTGGGGTAACTCAAGATCGACTTCGTATAAGTACAGCACATCATGATCTGGTAGGAGAGTATGCAGTGAGTGTATAGGAACTCGAGGATTACGACAACGCCAAGTGGCACTTGGCATTTAGGATTTGCACCGAAACCACCATTTTTTTTTGGTCGTCGGCTTAAGTACACTTATAGAATTATGGTGCTTGCTTTCCATCCTTATAGAAGACATATTTTTCTGTTAAAAATTGGTAGATTCTTGATGCTATGTCGTTACATACCACAGGAGGAAGATTTGGAAATGCGATGTCTTTATAAATTAGCACGCAATGCACTGGATTTAAGTTGGGTGACCGCCTTTCCTCTTGTCTATAATTGGTGGCCAACTCCAGTGCCATCATTTCCTTAGTTGAGATGCAAATGTTACCTATTGACCTTTTTTTTCCCTCTCAATTATGATGTAATTTTTATTGAAATTAATCTTATTTTACCTTTTTCCAATGGATATTTGACTGTTTTATGGTAATTTTGTTTTTCTATTTCTCCATTTGCTTTAGATTATGATTTTTACTTCCAAGTTGTTATGGCCTTCGACCTGTTGTTCTAATTTGCTCCTTCGTTGTTATTTCCTGCAGTGTCTGATCTGTTGTGTGTAGATGAGCGACTAACCTTGGATTTAAACGCATGGCGTAGCAAAATTGAAACCGACGGTCTGACGTGATTTTCTCGTATGGTTCCACATAGCCGATCCCTACTGGTAGGGAATAAGACTAAGTTTTTCGTCGTCGTTGTTCTTGTTGTTGTTGTTGTTGTCTGATCTGTTGCGTGTTGATTTAAGTTTTGAAGTTTCTTTTTCCTTGTATTTGTGATTTGTGTTTTCTGAAGTTTGTAATGCCTTTTATTCTGTTGGCAGTTCGTTTTGCATTTCGCCCTTGATGGAATGTATGCTGACATTACCTGAGCAAGCTTGGAACCTTTTTTTGACTGTTTTGCGTATTGTTTACTGGCTTTCTTTTTATGCTCGTGGGTTACATACACAGTGTGTATGAATAACAACACTCCACTGACACGCTACTCAAAACCATTGATCCAATAAGAATGCCAATGATTATTTAAATTTATGCATAATATTTTTGGAAAAATAGTTACTTTATATACTTAAAATTTGATTATATATACAGTGATATCTAAACGGCAACAAATCTTTTTAGTTGAACACATGGATTACTGTATGTAGTATGATTTCGTTCAAAAATATGCATAAAATGACGTTACACTTCAGCCCAACACCGTCTCTCAAACTCGCAATCATCGAAAAGGTGCCAGAATTCTTCTCTTATTGAAAACAAATATAAAACAAAACATTGACCTCGATAAGGAAAATTGCTTCGAATAGGTAAAACATTTCCAGAGGCTCTCCATAAGAATGTCTTCACCTTGGGAGGGACCTGAAGGTTCCAAATAAGTGGAATACTTGTAATATATGCAATATCCGTATCATCCGAAAATGTTCTAGTCCCAACCGTTGGGACATTCTACCAGTGTGCCCCCTTGAATGCAGTGGGGCCCGTTGGGAGGGTTTTTCTCTTGCTGGAAATTCTAGCGGCTTGGAAGAGAAGAGAAGCGCCCGATCATTAGACACTGTTTCCCAAAATTCAATGTCCCAAGCTTGTCTGAAATATCGATAATCTTATTTTCATTACGATGTAAGTAGTACAATTTAAAACTTTTAAAATTTTACAAAATAATATACATCGTACATTAATATCAACTAGTTTATCAAAATTAATGATTGTTTCTTTAGAAAAACACTTGAAATTTTCTCGCTTGAAAAATGGAAACGAGGTGGGGCAGGGCAAAAAAATTCCCGCTAATCAACTATATCCTTTTTATTTTTCATTTTTATTAATTTTTATTATCAATAATATTATTACCTTCAAAAAATGAATTAAAAAGAAATAATAATAAATAAAATGGGGTGGGCGCGAGAGAGACTCCCATTTGCCGCCTGGCCCCACCTTGCTAGTGAGGCAGAAAACTTGTCTGATCCACGCTCTGTTCTAGGCATGGGATGATAAGTGGAACTAACTTTTGTTATTTTGTTAGTTTTTGCAGCATTCGAACGATAGATGATCGCACGTGTAATTGCACTTAATTATTACAATTATTTAATCAATTCATTAAGTTTGATTTTATCGGACGTACTTAACATTTTCTTGCTCAGCTCTACAATAGAGCTTGCTTGTCAAATACCTTGATAGTAGCATTTGAGTGGTGGCAAAAAATTCGATTTGATCCAAACTCGATAAATATTCGATTCAAAAGGAACGAATTTTTCCTCAAATATGCCAATCGCGAAAATTCAATATTTGAAAATAGAGGGATGACCGAGACCCTCAAACCTAGATGAGTAGATAAAGTCAAATCAAACTAAAGCCTATATCTCATCATTAGATAATATTCTACTACTATCAAAATGAATTATTTTTTAATTGTATAATGTTTATATTAAATTGATATATGAAATTAAGATGACCTTAATTCTCCAAATCCATTTAAAAAACCTTATTATCGTTATTCTAGTTTTCAAAAAGTCAATAATCTAGTTTAAAAACATGTTACGGCCTAATTACCGCAATGAATTATATATAGCCCATGTATGCCCTTTTATGTGGCTTTTTCGGAATTCTAATGACCTTATTTATCATTAATCTAGATTTTGTGTGTCTTTGGAAGTCTTTCTCGAGGCTAATGACTTGAAGGATTATGCAAACTCATTGAGCAATGACAATTCCTCGCTTGAGCATCGAGATACTCATTTCGTTCTTGCTCCATCAAATTTAACACAATGTAATGTAATTTGAGAATCTTAAGGCGGCAATGTTCCAATAGATGACACCCTTGTGCAAGTGATGATCTGAGATCAATACAAATTCTAATTTTATGTGGCTACAAGGGCTGGGCAAAAAATAGCAAACCGACCTAATCGGGTCGGTTTGGTTGGGTTTTTTTAGTAGGTTAGTAAGGTTTTCGATTTGGTTTATACCGAAAACCAGATCGGTTTTTGAAAAAGAAAAAAAAGGGAAAAAACCAAAAAAAGGGAAGAAATTGACCGAACTGAGTCGGTTCGGTCAGTTTCAGTTTACTAAATCGAACCAATCAGTTCGGTTCCAAACCGACTTTGGGTGGATCGGTTTTAGTTCGGGCCAAAAACCGACCCACCTGAACCGATGCCCACTTAAAGTGGCTACTAAAATTTGAAATTTTTTTGGTTGCATCTACATTAATTGTTAGTATTCTTTGTGACAGCCATTGTTATGAATAAGTAAAATTTCTTTGCTTTGGTTTGGCGTTGCAATCAATACATGTTGTTGCTAATTGGCATTTTGTTAATTAAATTATAATTCAACAGTCACTAAAAATGTGGTACCTAATTAGCAAAAGTATGAACTACTTATAAAATTGTACTACTTATTTTTAGGTGCATCAATTTGATGCACATATGGTAATTGTGCATCAATCGCCGCCCCCCCCCCCCCCCCCCCCCAAAAAAATTCTCTCATATTCTACGAAAATAATGCATTTAAATACTATTTACATTTTTTTTACTTGTCCTTTTTGGTTTGTCTTTCTTTCACCAGATGTCCACATTCTTCTCTTGTTCTCATTTTTCGGCCGTCTTTGCCTCTTAAACCCACCCTAAATTGGGATAGCATTTGTTTACTTTCGTTCAACTTGTATCTGTTTTCTAAATTGTACATTTTTTATTGTTTGCTTGAAATTTTTGCTTAGAGGTTTTATTTAACCATTTGTTTTGATGGTTAATTACCTTTATTATTGTATATTGAATATAAATAAAGGACTCCATATTAAGAAAATATAATATATCTATTTTAGGCAATGTATGATATGATATTAGAAATTTTAACACACCACGCTGATATAATATATATATATATATATATATATATATATATATATATGAACATGTAATGTGTTTTCTCCTTAGAACAAAACTTGTGGTTTTTTTTTTTTTGCTCATTCCTCCCTAGGATTTGTTTTAAATAATTTTGGGATCCACTACTTGCTTGTGCATGCGTGTATCGGATTTAGTTAATGCATTTTTTGTTTTATTATTATTATTATTATTATTATTTCTTAAAGTGGGATTAGTTAATGTATTTTGTGAATTAAGGATACGTAGAGTTGATAGTTTTAACTAGCATTTTATTCAATAATAAATAGGTGTTGTAAGTCGTAAAATATATGAGACATATTCATCAATTAATAAACAAGTGACATGTAGAGTGGTGGCATGAAACTTTCAGATAATAATTACTCTAGTTGTTCAATGAATGAATAGCATCTTTTTCTCAAAAAAAAAAAAAAAACTTTAATGGCAAAAGTAAATGATGTAAATAATAACTCCATCCATTTCTATTTTTTATTTAGTCAAAAAAATTATTGGGAATAAAGAAATAAATTCAATTTTTTATTTAGTCAAAAAAATTATTGGGAATAAGGAAATGAATTATATCATGTACAAATAAATAAAGGTGTAGTAGTAAATGAAAAAATAGATAAAGTATATATTTGAGTTCAATAAAAATGGAGAACCTATTCAAATTTCCTTTTTTTAAAAAAAAGGAAAAATAGTATACACTTTGACACGGATTAAACAATTGAAATTCATATTCTTGAAAAATAATTTTTTTTCCTTAATAAAGATAAGCATTTAGGGTGTGTTTAATTGCAAAGTCGGAAAATGATTGGAAGGAAAATATTTTTCGGGTAAAGGAATTCCAGGAAAAAGTTTTCCAGGAAAATGGTAGTTGTAGGTGTTTTGATTGGATTAATTTAAAAGTTTGAAAATAATGTTATTTTCCTTATTTTTGAGTTTTTTTAATGAAATTTGATAATTTTCCATATCTTTATGGTTAAAGTAAATTGTCATTAAAAACAAAAAGGAAAAAGTGCCAAACTTTTCCCAAAAAATAAAAATCATCTCCCCCCAATGAAAACGTTTTCCTTCAAAATAAGGAAAAGAACGAAAATCGAAAAAAGGTTGAAAAACGTTTTCCAAGAAAAAATTACAATCAAACAGTTAAGGGTGGGAAAAAAAAGTTAGGGTGTGTTTGATTGCAAACCCGGAAAATGGTTTGAAGGAAAACGCTTTCCGAGTAAATGAATTCTGGGAAAAGATTTTCCGGAAAAATAATAGTTGTAGGTGTTTGATTGGATTAATTTGAAAGTTGGAAAATAATGTTGTTTTCTTTATTTTGTGTTTTTTAATGAAATTTAATTATTTTCTTTATTTTTATGGTTAAAGTAAATTGTCCATTAAAAAAAGAAAAAAAGCCAAACTTTTTCCGGAAAATAAAAACCACTTCCCCCAAGGAAAACGTTTTCCTTCAAAATAAGGAAAAGAACGGAAATGGAGAAAAAACTGGAAAACTTTTTTCAGAAAAAAATGCAATCAAACGGCTTAAGATGGAAAAAAAAAGTTGGAAAACGAGTTTTCCTGGAAAAAAAAGTGGAATCAAACACACCTTTAGAAAATGACTTTTCCTGGAAAAGGAAGAGTGAATCAAACACACCCTTAAATTAGTATGATTTATATAATTTATCCGGAAAGATCTCCCACAGCAGGATTCAAGTTTTTTATTTTTATGAATTTTTATGTAAAATGGGAGAGAGAATGTGTCGAAATTCCATGCGATGCGTGGATATTATTGATTTAATTAATCAAATGTAAAAAAATGAATAAAAATGTATAATTATTCATTTTCAAAAATCAAAATCAAAATCAAAATCAAAATTTGACTGAACGGGGGAAGATGTAAAACAGAAAACTAGCAAGTGGGGATATTTTTGTAACAAATCACTTTTCACTTATACAAATATACCCAAAAAACCCCCCATTTAGCGGTCTCATAAGTTGGCGCCCGATAACTAGCATTACCATTTTCGAATTTCTGCTCTTTTCTCGATCCGGTTTTTCGATTCAGTTGGTGTCCTGGAATTTGAAGGTGAATTCTTTCATGAAACTGATTATTTTCTTCGAAAAAGGAAGTTAATTTGTTCTTAGAGAAAGAACTCGATTCGTTCTTCGAGAAAGAAATTTATTTCTGAGAAAGAAGTTGATTTCTTCTTCGAGAAAGAAGTTGATTTCTTCTTCGAGAAAGAAATTGATTTCTGAGAAAGAACTTGATTCGTTCTTCGAGAATGAAATTGATTTCTTCTTCGAGAAAGAAGTCGAGTTCTTCTTCGAATAACTCATAATGTTGTTCTTTTGTATTTCTGTTCTTAGTTTATAGGATTTCTGGTCATATTGATGTTTTGAGTTTAATTTTCAGCAAAGTTTATAAGAAGAGTTTGTGTGCGTCGTGAATATCTGCAATTTCTGTTGAGATTTATTAGGGTTTCTATTTCATGGATTGGGTTTTATTTTCTGTAATTCTAATCATAATATTGTTGTGCAATTTGATAATTGTTTTGATGACTGATTAATTTCATGAATATCCTGTTCTGCGGTTTCCTACCATTCCAGTGAAGGCTTCAATCTTGCTTTACTTTATTACAGGAAATCTTGTGTTTGAATTACTCCAGTGTTGAATTTCTAAACAAGTTTAAACAACTTCTTGATTTGAACCAATGGTGGCGGTTGATGAAATATTTACAAGTTAAAACTTACAACCTACTTTTTCGAAACAAGTTGAAACTCAAATAGATGACATATGAATTGTTAAGATGAACACATTATGATTTTGTAATCTGTTAACCACACTAGTTATCTGCAGTTCTGGGCTTAGTCTTCATATATACATTGTCGTGCTTGTCCTGTAAGGCTGTGTATTTAATAGTTGTGATCTCACAGGGAAATGTACCTGTTCGAAGATCATATACACAGGAAAACTGATACGGGAAATACTAGTTCTCCCAAAAATTCAATAAAGAAGAGTAAAATGGAGTTCTCAAGCACAGAGATTGCTGTTTCAGATTTAATCCTTGCTCCAATGGATAGTACTGTATCTGTCCTTGTATCTTCTGGATTTCGGATCTTCTCACTGCATTCAAACACAGTTCAGTTTGCTCCAGTGGACAGTACTATGTCTGCTTTTCCCTCCCTTGATATGGTGCGTGAAAAAGTGGCAAGTTTTTAGATGTTACGTGAACGTTTCCGAAAAGTCTGCCTACCTCTTCGATACTTAAAAACACACTTGATCAGAATGGAATGATGTGTATTGTAACTTTTTATAAGCAAATGCACTGTTTTAACTGTTTTATATATTTTTTAATGTTGCAGACTGTTCTTGTGCTTGGGCTTGTGCCTTGTGGAGAAGCCACATGTTCAGGTTCGACCTCGAACTTGAAGAGAGAAGAAACAAAGGGGGGACTAAGAAAGAAACAAGGAACCGAGCACTTGGGAGGAGATGAAGGGGAAGACAAACAAGAAGATAAAAAAAAAGATAAAGACGATGGAGCTGAAAACAAAGCAGAAGATGGAGGAGCAGGTGGTCGGGTGATTCCGATATTTCTAGAAATGGAGGGTGATAGGGTTGAAGTTAAACGGATGACGTTGAATGGTGTCTTCGGATTCTGCACGTTTGCAAGGAAGGTGGCGAGTTAGTACATTGGTAACCCCGAAGACATTGCGGGAAAAATTCCCCACGCCTTGTGGCCATGGCCAAGGTATAGGATTGCCTACATTGCGAATGATGGTACAGAAATGAATCCAATTTGGGAAACGTGGGCTGACTTTGTATCAAATCTTTACTGTATTGTGGCAACAAACTGTCATGATGATGAGGACGTGTTGCCAGTTTCCTTTAGATCATTAGATGGTCAAACTTTAGGCAACACTACTCTACAGAGGAGTTTCATAGGTGGGAGATTGTCTTTTTCTTTTTGTATGCATTTTCTGGTGTCTGGCTGGTTGCAAAAAGAACCCGAATACCGTGTACCTCCCGTGAAAATGGTTCCCTATGGGTGTTACGTGCATTATTATGATGAAGATGGACAATCATTAAACTTCCCATGGAGGTGTGAACCTGCTTTTGTAAATGATGATGAAAGCAGTGATGAAGCTTTAACTGATGAAAATGAGGGTGGAGATAATGACGAACGTGGAAGTGGTGACGAAGTTTTAGCTGATGAAAATGGAAATAGACATGGTGACCACTATGCTGTTATATGGAGAGGGGAGGAGGAATGGTATGGGGGAACTGATGAAAGTGAAAGTGGTGAAGAAGTTTTAGCAGATGGAAATGGAAGTGGTGATGATAGTGAGAACAATGGGGAGGGAAATGGGGAGCAATCCGATGAAAGTGGAAATGGTGATGATGATGCTGATGATTTTTTCATATATAAAGATGAAAGTGATGACAGCAAAGGGAATGAGAGGCAGGATGATGGAAGTGGTCATGGTGACAACAAAGGCAAGGGGATTGAGAAGCAGGATGATGAGGAGCAATCATCAGAGTCCCATTCAACTGACTTTGATCTTTCGGACTTGGATGAGTTTGAGTATTCCGGTGATGATAAGAAGGAAGTGAAATTGAGAGCTCTTGATCGTGGCTTTTATGAATTTTTCGAAGAGCTCAAGTCTGTTACAATAGTGCGAGGATCCGATGAGGCTTTCAGAATAGTGCGAGGATTGGATGAGCCTTGAAATTGTCTCTGACTATGAGGAGAAATCAATGCACATATACAAATTTGGTTTCTTGTTAGGAAAGTTGTGAAGATTGTTTTTCCATATGGTAGTGCGTTTGTCTTTCTTTTTCCATATAGTAGTACCTTTGTCTTTCCATTTACTGTCTGCATTAGCAAAGAACAGGATTTTACTGCTTCTTTTTTGCTAACTAATGCATTTCCACAGTTCATGGCATGCAGAATACGGTCTTACTTGAAATAGTTGATTCACCACCCCCATCCAAAACACTTTGTGCGTGTTTCTTTTTGTTTTCTTGAAGGGGTTGAATGGTGAATGAAGACCATCTTTGCATTTGATTATAAAAAATGTTAGTGTTGCATACTTGAAAATTGTATTGGTGCGTACCACAGAATTTTTAGGAAAGGATCCAAAAAGTTGATAAATGTATTGGTGAAACATGAATATTGTTTCAGCTGCAGCTGCCATGATTATCTGTGCTCAGAAATTGATGGTCCGTGCTATGTTGCTCAAACTTGAAGATTTGTTCAGGAATAAAAACTGAAGAATCCAATTGGTGACTATTTTGAAACTCAACTGGTGTATTTTGAAATCTGACTCTTCAATTAGTGTATTTTAAAATCAAATTCCAAGCTGGTCTTCATTCACCAAAATACATTGCTTTCCTCTTCCGTGTATTCAATGCTCTTTGTTTTCGAGCTTTTAGATGAATCTAATTACAAAATGAACTTCAATTCTACATGCACCATGATCAAGATACATAAATTACAAAATGATGCATATGAAGTTGTGACATGACAATGTCCCAAAATATATTCAATCATTAACTCAGAGTCTATAGCCTTAATTAACTTGTACAAATTGATATGCCACCTAATACAATACAAATAAAGTGAAAAATTCTCACCATACTGATCCATACTGAGTTCAAAAACATAAGAAAGATAAATAAATAAAGTAATTTATTTATTTTTACATTTGTCTTGAATAAGCTCAAATCAAGACTCCCCAACACTACACTGCATTAAACAACAAAAATCAGAAAAACAGAACAAATATCACAATTACAAAAAAAATTCAATGGGTGATCTCAATAGAATAAAATAAATACAAGATGCTGATTATTATAAAATTGGATAAAATTTAGCCATCGCGGCCGATAAACTTGACATGGACACTTGTGATTTGTGTCAAAGCATGAACTCCACAAGACATTCAATTCTTCAACCGCCATACCAACGAAAGGTGGTCCATGCTAATTCCAGCTGAAACTCAAAAACAGCAAAACACGACGTAATATCACAAACTTCAAACTTGTATGCATGTGCATTAAAGTATATTAAGCACTATGAATATTGAGCTTTAGTCATATACAATGTTTAGAAAGCGAGCCGTCGATTGAGTGGGAATGCGGTTCGAGGTCAAACGGTCGAGCATCGAACTGCTTTAATTAAAAAATATAAAAAATAAATTAAAACTAATAAATTTATAAAAATAATTTTAAAAAATTAGAAAAACCGGTTCAACCGGTTGAACCGGCCGGTTCAACACCGGTTCAACCGGTTGAACCGGTCGGTTGACCGGTTTTCTGATACCCGGTTTTAAGGCATAACCGGACCGGTTTTTGGACCGGTTCACGGTTGAACCGGTTGAACCGGCCGGTCCGGTCCAATTTTCTAAACACTAGTCATATATTGCTTTTGATAACAAAGGATATTAAGAGCGTCCATCGGGATGTGCGATTCCTGTGAAGAGTTATTTTTCAAGCAACGCTTTCCTATGCTTGCCTTAAAGGAAGAAAAAAATAACATTTTAGGAACCCAGTAATCACAACAATGAAGTATGTTACTGATGAAAAGAGCAAAAGTGGGAAATCCCACATCGGTAGAAAAAAAAGAAAAAAACCAATATAAATACAAGTGCAAGGATTATTCCCCTTAGAGGTTAACCTTTTAAAGTAAAATCTCTTGCACTTGTAAAAAAAATTTAACAAGGTATCAAAGTGTGCGAACAACCCGAGATCGATACTCCGCTGCTGCGCCAACCCTGGCAAAAAATGGTCGCCGAAATAATGGTTCACGTGCAAAGGTTTGGGAAAAATCACGTCTGCACGTGAGGGGGGCGTGATGAAAATAACATGAGCAATATAAATACAAGTGCAAGGATTACTCCCCTGGGAGGTTAACCATTTAAGGTGGAACCCCTTGCACTTGTATAAAAAAATTTAACATGGTATCAAAGTGGGGGATGACCCAGGAACGATGCTCGGATGCGCCAACCCTGGCAAAAAATGATCGCCGAAAAGATGGTTCACGTGCAAAGCTTTGGAAAGATCCCGCCTGCACGTGAGGGGGGCGTGATGAAAAGAGTAAAAGTGGGAAATCCCACATCGGTAGAAAAAGAAGAAAAAAAACCAATATAAATACAAGTGCAAGAATTACTCCCCTTGGAGGTTAACCTTTTAAGGTGGAACCCCTTACACTTGTACAAAAAAAATTTAACATGGTATCAGAGTGGGGGATGTCCCGGGACCGATGCTCGGTTGCGCCAACCCTGGCAAAAAATGATCGCCGAAAAGATGGTTCACGTGTAAAAATTTGGAAAGATCCCCCCTTCACGTGAGGGGGACATGATAAAGAACAAAAGTGGGAAATCCCACATAGGTAGAAAAAGAAGAAAAAAACCAATGTAAATACAAGTGTAAGGATTACTCCCCTTGGAGGTTAACCTTTTAAGGTAAAATCTCTTGCACTTGTAAAAAAAATTTAATAAGGTTTCAGAGCGTGCGAACAACCCGAGATCGATGCTCCGCTGCTGCGCCAACCCTGGCAAAAAATGGTCGCCGAAATAATGGTTCACGTGCAAAGGCTTGGGAAAAATCCTGCCTGCACGTGAGAGGGCGTGATGAAAATAACATGAGCAAGTGAGTAAAGAATTCCACATCGGTTAGATTGAAAGAAAAAAACCAATATAAATACAAGTGCAAGGATTACTCCCCTGGGAGGTTAACCTTTTAAGGTGGAACCCTTTGCACTTGTACAAAAAAATTTAACAGGTAGAAAATAAGAAAAAAAATCAATATAAATACAAGTGTAAGGATTACTCCTCTTGGAGGTTAACCTTTTAAGGTGGAACCCCTTACACTTGTACAAAAAAAAATTTAACATGGTATCAGAGCGGGCGATGACTCGGGATCGATGCTCGGATGGGTCAACCTCGGCAAAAAATGGTCGCCGAAAAGATAGTTCACGTGCAAAGGTTTGGAAAGATCCCGCCTGCACATGAGGAGAGCGTGATAAAAAGAGTAAAAGTGGGAAATCCCACATCGGTAGACAACAAGAAAAAAAAACTAATATAAATACAAATACAAGGATCACTCCTCTTGAGGTTAACCTTTTTAAGGGGGAACCCCTTACACTTGTAAAAAAAATTTAACAGTTACAAACGAATTTCCTCTTTCATGTCCCACATACTAAAAGCACGAGATATCATAAAAAGTTTTTGGCTTGGCTTAAAAAGAGAACATAAAATGAAGAGAAGTCATTTATTCTCCACCGTAACGGTCAATGAACACATGTGGGCATCGGATCGCGAGCAAATTCTCCACATCACACTCAGTCCTTTTAATTTTTGCGGAAATCGAAGTTTGAGCATCAATTATGCCAGACAAAATACTTTGTCAGCAATAAAACGAAAGTTTTAACCCTATCAGAATATTTCTAATGTGGGGAAAAAATCCAAAGTGAAAAATTAAAGGGGAAAACCTATTTCAAAGGAAAAGAAAAACCAAGAGGAAAATTCGTATGTAAGGGTGGATTCTATAAAAATGGGGCCAAATTTGTCCCCTTTTTTACCATTTTCCCCCCAAAAGGTGATTATTTGCCCTTATTCACCCCTTACATTTTACTTCAGGCGGGGCAAAATGTAAAGATAGGACCATTCCACCTTACATTATTTGAGGGAAGTTGAAGAAGGGTGGAAAAAAACCCATATTTGGGTTTTTGGTCACAATATTATTATTGCTCTCAGGCAAAAGATGAAGGAAAAATGGAGTAGCAAATTTAAGTTGTGCTTAAACAAGCTATCCCACCTAGCGTTAGCAATGGATCGGGTTCGGATCGGATCGGGCTAATCCAAATCAGTCACCCCGATCCAAATCCAAATCCAAATCCAAATTCATCGGATCGGATTCGGATCAGATCGGATCGGATCAAGAAAAAAGATCCAAATACGATCCATATTGGTATAGGTTTTTATAAAAAAATAAAAATAAAATTTAAAAAATAAAAAATCAATTCGGATCGGATCGGATCGGATCGGCCAAATCCAAATCCAAATCCAAATCCGTTTCGGATCGGCCAATCCACGGATCAATGATCCACGGATCGTCGGATCGGCAAAAAATTGCTCCATTCGGATCGGGTATCCATCGGATTTGGATCGGATCGAATTTTTCTGCCATCACTAATCCCACCAAGCATACAACTCAAAATCAATTGCAGCTTTCCAAAGTGGACTTTGGTCACTGTCTACTACAAGAAGAGCAATGCATTATAATACACTGTTACTCATATGTACTGAACAAAACAAAAGAGAAACCAAACCACTAAGTACCATCATTATATAGCTTTTTTGGATTAAAGATAATGTGAAAACAAGTCTCCGTTTTGAAATTCATATAATAATGTAGTTATCTGCATTAGTTGACTTCCCAAAGACAACACATAATTTTGTGAAAAAATTTAAGCATACCGTTTCTGTGAGCTTCCCTTCTCTGAAACCACTAAGAATGCCGGCTGACTTCTTTACGGCCTTGTTTTATTTGGTATATAACTTTTCCGGCACGCAATTCGTATACCTCATACTCATTTTCAACCACACACACATTTCCCAAAATAATATTAACCACACATTTTTACACGGAATACCGCGAACATTAACTTTATACCCAATCAAACAACCCCTAAATTTATATATATATATATATATACATTTGCATCTTATCAAGGACAGCATCTTGAGCGACACATCAGTTCCGGTTTCAACATCTAATACCTTTTCCATCCACCTTTTGGAGCTCTCTATTCTTGCCTGCATGGACCAACAAAGAAAAATTAGTTGCTTCCAGAATAACTAAAAGTTTTACCGAATAGAGAGAACAAAGCGAGTTGTCTAATGTTTCAAAATGAAAGTTAAGCAACATTCACATCCTCTTATGCACCGCCATGGTTTCTCACTTATTCACTTTCAAGAAGAATTTACTGTCAATTAAAGATCTGATTTAATTTGGAAACTAAAGACGCAAAGCATGTTTTCCACTTTTCTCTCATTGAGTTCTGCACAAAGAAATCTTTAACCAATAATAGCATTCAAGAAGTTTGAAATTTTACTGATTCAGGAGAAGACAATCGAAACACAGAAAAGAAAAAATAAAAAAATCTATAATATATAAAAAGCTCTTCCACCAAAGCAAGTTTTCCCGCCAAAAATCCAAATTATTTTATTTTATTTTTATTTTTTAAAGTTAGCAATATGAAGTAATAATTAATCAATTAAAGAAACACGCATCTATAAAAAAGGAAACACATTTATCAAATTAAGGAAACACGTGTTTCCTTAATAAGCGTTTATAAAAAAAGACAGTGCAAGAATTTTTTTATATTTTTAAATTATAAAATATTTAAAAAATAGAAATACAATAACAAAAACCAACTATCAATTGGTTAGGACAATTATTAATATTTAATTTAGAACAATATAAATAAAATAAAAATACAAAAAAATAAATTGGACTGTTTGTTTTATCTTTAAAGAAATCAAATTCACCATTCATTGTTAAAATTTCATTTATAATTTTTAATTAAATTGGTGGGTGTCGAATCCAACAAATAATAAAATATTTGCTCTAAAATATAATTTGTAGTAGCAGTGAGCAAGGTCGTATTCACATGTATTGGTAAGATTTATTCTTTTAAAATAAAACTAAATAAAATAAAAATGGGGGTTTTGAATGTTGAGATTAAAATAATTAAAATAAAAACACTGGCAAAGAATGTAAAATTAGGAGTAATCGAATAACGCAAATATCCAGTCCAAGGAATAATCTCAAAATTGATTCACAGAATTGATCATTGATGCAAAGTTGAATTCTTCTACGCTTTCTCTAAATTGGTTATGATTGTTGGTACGACCTAACAACCTATCTCTCCTTAGTTGTTCGATAACCAAGGTACGACCGTTGATTATTTCTCTAATCAATAAACAACCCTAGGTATGACCATAAGATTTAATTTATCAATAGCATTAATTTCTAGAGAGGCCAATTCTAACCAACAAATTCATACGATGATCTGTTTAAGTTAGATCATATATTTTCACAATCATAAATTGAAAACTCTGACCTAATCAATTATGTTGTTTGCCACAAATATTAGAACACCTAAACAATTACGGATTTAGGATCCTAATTGGCGATCTATCGCTTTGACAATCACACAACGCGCACTTTGTATAATTAATCAAAACAATAATTTCAATCAAGCATAGAAAATATATAAATAGAGAAATTAAATAGAAGAACAATATAAGAATAGATTAGATCTCACAATTGCTGTAGAATCAATTTTCAATTAACCTTGAACTGGAAAAGAAATTTAAAACTCCATGGAAGATGGAGAAAAATCCTAGAGAAGAAAAGAATGAAAAACTATAGTATGATCTAACCTAGAAAAATTAATAGCGTGTGTTTCTTCATGTCTTGAGCCAGATCCAATTCTAATTAATTTAGGAAACTAAATAGCCTAGGAAAATAAAATAGAAAATAAAAAGGAAAATAGTTTAGTTTCCTAATTCTAATAAAAGTTTAAGATTTTTCCTAGAGAAATAAAAATTAATTGCAGCAGAGGTCCCCATAAAATATTCCTATCCTTTTTGTGAGTAGGAATAATTAAATGAGGTTTTCTATCAATACACCAACTCTTCACTTCAAATAAGTCTTCGTCCTACGTTTCTTTGGAGCACTTGGATTGATAAGACGTGGTTGCGCCTTAGACTTGAGGCTCGTATATCAATTTATCACTTAACTTCATTCTCTTCTAAAAACTTGTAAATTGACTCCATTTTTATCCAACCTTTCACCTGGTCCATAAAATATAAAATACAATTAAAATCAAGGATTTAAGCAATTTTAAATTAATAAAAGCACGAGAAAATATGACAATTAATGTGAATTTATACGCTCTATCAAATTCCCCCACACTTAAACAATGCTTGCCCTCAAGCATAAAACAACTTGAGAATAATTGATTTCGCTATTTTTTCTTCATTTGTCTATATCCATCATTTTACAACCCAAACTATCGTGTTTCAATGATTTAAATATCAACAGAATTAAGAACCAGCACGAAATAGAATAAATTCCTACTAACCAACAAAAATAATCAACCACTTTAACAATTTCTCGAAATCCAAATATTGTGGGATTTAACACCCTTACATAGGATTCACTCAATACACTCAAAAGTGTTTAGGGTTGCAGGAATATACTCTCAAGTCAATACATAAAAGATCCTTACCATAGGCTTGCTAATATATCATATTGGTTCCACCAATGATTTGAATGCAAATAAGGGTCTTAAATATGGTTGTAACGTGGTTTGGGGAAGGTGGGATAAGAACGATTTATTTAGGCTATTTCATCGAAGGAATTGCACAACTTATCCACAAGAACTTAACTCAAAAATAAACTCCACAAACTTCATCTAGTGCATTGGAGCCACTTATTCAACAATCACAATTCACGCTTCTTCCTTTCCTTGCCTACTCTTCTTTCTTTTCTTTTTTTTTCTTTTTCATTTTTTTTTCAATCTCTTCCTCATCTCTTTTGTATTTTCTTTCCAAATCAAAAAGTCATATAGATCATACTTGAACACTTTATTCTCACTTCTAGAGAAGGGTGAGAATTGCACTATGAACCTTTTGCTTTTTTATCATATCTCAACATCTCCAAAATAAGTTGAAGCAACATGTGAAAAAGTGTAACGCCCCGAGTTCGAAGAACTCGGAACGCTAGTTCTTTTTCTAAAATATATATTTTTTTTATATATATATCATTAAATGCGGAAATATAACAAATATTTAAAAATGCGGAAATTTATATATAAATATAATTAAGATGCGGAAATTCGATTTAAAAGCAACCATATAGACTATCTTATAATTATTTGATCTTTAAACGTTCAAAACATCTAACTTAAGATGCTAAGTAGTTCAAAAGGTTTGATATGACATAATCCAATACAACAGTTTACTCGAATAATAACGGAAAAGAAATATTTTATTTTATAAGCTTAGATAGAGCTCCCACGACTCGCCACGCCTCCGGACTCCTCAATCTGTAATAAGAATGAAAGGCGTGAGTATTTAAACAATACTCAGTAGGCTCTGCGCAAGTTAATCATCTATACAAGTATATAAGGCAAATAGTCATGTAAACTCAGAATATAATACAGAAGGTAACTCTGGGCAGCGACTCTCTAAGCCCGAAGGCAAGTAATTTGCCCGAAGGCAATTCTCTTACCCGAAGGTAACTCTGGGCCCGAAGGCAATTCTTTTACCCGAAGGTAACTCTGGGCCCGAAGGCAAGTCTAGGCCCGAAGGCAAGCAATCACATCAATTACATATATTTGCACACTCATATAGTACAGACAATTAACAATAATTGCGCGATAAGTAAAAATGAGTCTTTTGAGTCTACCTGAAGTATCTCTCGAGTTTTGAGCCTACTAAGCGGTGAAAATCAGTTCTCTAGCTGTTGGTACGCCTCGTCTAGTCAATAACGAGTTTAATTTATGTTAATATTCTTAAAATATAAGTATCTATAAGTAATATAGAAGTTTGTGGACCAAAATAGAAAGAATATAAAACTTTGGGGGTCAATTTGAAAGAATTTAATAGTTTGAGGACCTATTATGCAATAAAAGTGAACTAAAAATATTTTGGGCTCAATTATAACATTTTTAAAACATGAGGGACTAATATGCAATTAAATTTTGGGGGTTAAATTAAATAGGAAAAAGAAATTGAAGGATTAAAAGTGAAATAAAAGTTTAGGGGTCAAATTGCAACAATTGAAAGTTAGGGACTTGAAATTAAATAAAATTTGTGGGCTCATTTAAATAACATAAATAAAATGGGGGATTAAATCTGTAAATAATATTTAGGGATTAAATTGTAACAATTAAAAGTTGGGGATTTGCAAATTAAATAAATTATAGGGACCAACTTAAACTAGTCCAAGAACTCGAGGGACTAAGCTTGCAAAAACCGGATTTTAATTGAATTTGGGCCTAAGACTCAGATCTTTCTCTTCCTTACCCGCTTCTCACTCTCTCTCACTCTCGGGTCTCGCTCTCTCTCGGTTCTCCCTCTTTCTTCTCGACTATCCGGCCACTTTTGGCCGGTTTTTTGGTCGGAAAAGGTGAAGTGAAGTGTGGTGAACCTAATGGTGGTCTTTGATTGAAAAATGGTTGAGTATTTAGGGAGAAATCAAGGATTGAAACTTAGGTAGAAATTTGGGTATTTTCAAAATTGGTTTGATTCGTTGAAAATTTTTGAAATCAAACTATACTACCATGTTCTAGGGACAGAGAGGAAGGTGTAGGTGTGATTTTTGTGAATTAAAGTCGAGTTTTGGACGAGGTTGATGTGTGGGCCGAACTTGATGCACATGGTGTATGTATATATGCGTGTATATATGCGATTGTGTGTGTGTGAGTTGAGATGATGATGATGATGTGTTCTAGGTGGTGGAAATGGTGGCGGTGCGGCGGTGGTGGTGCGTGTATATATGTATATACGTATATTTATCTTGCTTTGTGTAGGAAATCAAGTGAAAACACAAATAGGTGATTAAAAACTTAAAATAACAAAAGTATCAATAGAAATAAGAATTAAAACATCAAGAAATCTTACCTCTAGTGATGGTTGGTTTCTTGAATGGGATAAGTGAGATGATCTGAGTGTTCTATTTGGGGGAGAGAGCGGAGGATAGTGAGGCTGGAGTCTTTGAAAACAACTTTAAGTTGTATAAGTAGAGTAGTAAACTAGGCTACACTCTAAATGGGTTTCTTAGAGTGTAAGAAATAGAATTGACTACAAATCTCTAATTGGGTTTAAAACGAATAATTTCTAAAGCTTGGTCGTCAAACGTAAATTGAAAATAAATAAATAAATATATATATTATAAATTACTATTTTTGTTTTCATTTTAAATAATTCAATATAATAGTAAATTTTATAAAATTTTAACTAGGCAGCGTCTGTGATTTAACTCTATAGGTGAAGTTGTAGCGACACGTTTGAGATTTTACTTTAATTAAATATTTTAATTTAAGGAAATTCGCAGTCACTACAAAAAGTCTAAGCATTCCTTCAACTTAAGGTTCAAAAGAGAGGAAATTAACAAAGAAAGGGATTCTCAAGGCTTGTAATGTAGTTAATTTCCAATAAAAAGGCTATAAGGCACAAAGTTGGCTCTCTGAGGGTAATTTCAAGGGTAGACTCTTTACAAAAGCCAAATTTGGCTTTACCTAGGCGCGCTTACTTTTTAGATGCATCCAATTATCAACGGGGCATACCAACATGCATAACAAAGTAAGTTCTAGAAGAAAATCGACTATGCATGATAATCACACAATCAAAGAATGGAGCATGATATATAAAATGTTGTAAATGCTCGTAGGCTCAAAAGCTCACAAAATTAGGGATATTGTGCATCAAATCCCACACATTCTTCATCCAATCCACCGCTAAGAGCAATCAATCATAATGTAATCGAAAAGAACTCATCTACTCATGCTAATCCTCTATTACATCTCAATTCATTTCAATGAAGTACAATAATCTAAATCGTGTAGGGAAAAACATCAATAGAATCCAAAATTCGAAAGAGAATTTTCATTTTTTTTTGTTTTTCAATTTTTTTGTGTGTTTTTTTAGCATATAAAATCGAAATGCAAAAAATGATTTTAAAATGCAACTAATATGATACTAGAATTAAAATGAAAATGAAGTGCAACTAAAATGAACATTTAAGAACATCGAGACTCGCCCCCACACTTAAACCACACATTGTCCTCAATGTAACAAGATCATAAACTTCAAAAATCATAAAAGAATAAAAGTGGAGGACTTCCCTGAAAATATGAAGCAACAGGGAAAAGGTGTTGAGTTCCATCGAAGGTGATCACCGGCAAAGGTTATTGTTGGTGAGAAGGTGGCTGGTTGGCGTCCTGGATTTTTTTGGAAGTGAGACGAAAGTTTACGTGACTCAAGGGGTTACTAGCGATATGTAGGGGATGATTAGGGTAGGTGAGTGAAATTGTTAAGGACCTTGAGGTTTTGACTTGGGGGTGTGAGACTTTACCGATGGAATCAACTAGAAATTTTTTTTTTCCAAGCTGGGTTGTGTTTCATTAGGACTCAAGGTTTAATTCGCATCAAGAATTATAGTTTGAATAGGACTTTGAGTGTTTGATTGAGATAAGAATTTGATTTTCCATCGGACTTTTCCTTACCTTTTTTTTTGAGTAAACAGAAATAAAATAAAAGATAAAGGGAAGAAAAATTAAAGAGAAACTGGATTTTAACCCTAAAATCTAGGAGTAGGGCGTGGGCACGTTCTAGTCAATGATGGTATTGTGAAAATTTACCTAAAAGCTCTAAGGAGAAGACGTGGGCACGTTTTAGTCAATGGATTTTTTGTCAATTTCCATCGTGCTTACAACCATGAAAAACCTGTCTCCTACCCAAGAAAAGTGACACGCAATTAATTGCATTTA
Source organism: Jasminum sambac (assembly GCA_018223645.1). NCBI lineage: Eukaryota > Viridiplantae > Streptophyta > Magnoliopsida > Lamiales > Oleaceae > Jasminum > Jasminum sambac. The sequence continues at coordinate 37,811,375 of CP073649.1, read as the reverse complement.
TAAATTAAAATAAAATCATAAAAAATGAAAATAAAATGAATTTGAAAACAAGGCAAAAACGATAAACTTGGGTTGCCTCCCAAGAGCGCCTTTCTTTAATGTCTTTGGCTAGACATTGTCATCACTTGATTGGTCTATGTTGGGAAGTTTGAACTGATTTGGTCAACATAAGAAGCACAAAAATCTTCACAGAACGGTTTCAAATGATGACCACTAACTTTAGAAGTTTTCCCAGCATCTAAAACATGTATTCCAACTGCACTATAAGGAAACATATTAGTGACAATAAAAGGTCCTACCCCTTTAAAACGCATTTTACCTGGAAACAATCTCAACTCAGAAAGATGCAGTAGAACTTTCTTACCAGTAGAAGAATATTTCTTGAAAATCTTTTGACCATAAAAGACTTGTGCATTTTCTTTGTGAATGCTAAAACTCTCATGGGGACAATAATTATTAAAATTACCAATTACATAGTCAAAGTCTGTTGTGAGAGTACCATCATGTACATTACCTTTCAACTTTTTCGGGTTGGTGCACAATTGCTTGAGAAACTTCGCATATTGGGGTACATCTTTTGTTGCATCAAGTAATGGAATATTTACCTCAACTTTGGGAACTATTTCAAGGATTTTCTTCTCTTCCTCGTCTTCTTTGGATATAGTCAATCTAGAACAAAAAGGAGTATTTGTCACAAAAGCCTTTAGTTGTTCATTGTCAAGTTCTGTAGGCTAGTCAGTTTGAGTTTGAAGAAGAACTGGTTCTTCTTCAACTTCTTCGTCTACAATGCATTGATTTATTACGCCAGGCTTTTCCAATTCTTGAGATTCAAGCTCATTTACGGTGGTTTCCCGTTGACTCATCTGAGTCTCTAAGTTTTTTATGCTTGTTCTCATTTCTTGTTGAAATTGTTGAACGTCCTGTTGAAATTGTTCTATATTAGTTGCAATTGATTTAACAATTTCTTCTAGAGACATACCTGAGCTTGGTGGAGGTTGTTGTTGTGGGATATATGGCACAGATTGGAGGTGCTGAGATTGTGAGCTTGCATTATAACCAAAATTATAATGATCCATCCACTTTGGATTGAAGGTGTTCGAATAAGGATCATAACTCAATTGTGGTTGGCATGGATATCCTCCATTTTCATTGGCGAAGTCATAAGAATAACCTCTATGTGTAGGGCATATGTTAGTTTGGTGATCAACTGCCGCACAAATCCCACAAGCTTGCAATTGTTGCATCTGTCCTAGTGCCAATTGTTGAATGATAGACGTTAGATTGGCTATTTGATTCTCAAGGGAAGATACACTTACCTCATTTTCCATTTTGAAAGATGTATCTTGGTAGAATCTAAACTGTTGTGGGTAGGTAGCCATGATGGGATAAAAAAAAAATGAAAAACAAAATTTTTTTTAAAATGAATAAAATAAAGTAAAAAATAAAAGAACAAACCTATTTGACAACAATCCCCGGCAACGGCGCAAAAAATTTGGTGGGTGTCGAATCCAACAAATAATAAAATACTTGCTCTAAAATATAATTTGTAGTAGCAGTGAGCAAGGCCGTATCCACAGGGATTGGTAAGATTTATTCTTTTAAAATAAAACTAAATAAAATAAAAATGGGGGTTTTGAATGTTGAGATTAAAATAATTAAAATAAAAAAATGGCAAAGAATGTAAAATTAGGAGTAATCGAATAACGCAAATATCCAGTCCAAGGAATAATCTCAGAATTGATTCACAGAATTGATCATTGATGTAAAGATGAATTCTTCCACGCTTTCGCTAAATTGGTTATGGTTGTTGGTACGACCTAACAACCTATCTCTCCTTATTTGTTCGATAACCAAGGTACGACCGTTGATTATTTCTCTAATCAATAAACAACACGATCATAAGATTTAATTTATCAACAGCATTAATTTCTAGAGAGGCCAATTCTAACCAACAAATTCATACGATGATCTGTTTAAGTTAGATCATATATTTTCACAATCGTAAATTGAAAACTCTGACCTAATCAATTATGTTGTTTGCCACAAATATTAGAACACCTAAACAATTACGGATTTAGGATCCTAATTGGCGATCTATCGCTTTAACAATCACACAACGTGCACTTTGTATAATTAATCAAAACAATAATTTCAATCAAGTATAGAAAATATATAAATAGAGAAATTAAATAGAAGAACAATATAAGAATAGATTAGATCTCACAATTGCTGTATAATCAATCTTCAATTAACTTTGAACTGGAAAAGAAATTTAGAACTCCATGGAAGATGGAGAAAAATCCTAGAGAAGAAAAGAATGAAAAACTGTAGTATGATCTAGCCTAGGAAAATTAATAGCCTGTGTTTCTTCATGTCTTGGGCCAGATCCAATTCTAATTAATTTAGGAAACTAAATAGCTTAGGAAAATAAAATAGAAAATAAAAGGAAAATAGTTTAGTTTCCTAATTCTAATAAAAGTTTAAGATTTTTCGTAGAGAAATAAAAACTAATTGCAGTAGAGATCCCCATAAAATATTCCTATCCTTTTTGTGAGTAGGAATAATTAAATGAGGTTGTCTATCAATACACCAATTCTTCACTTCAAATAAATTTTGGTCCTACGTTTCTTTGGAGCACTTGGATTGATAAGACGTGGTTGCGCCTTAGACTTGAGGCTCTTATGTCAATTTATCACTTAACTTCATTCTCTTCTAAAAACTTGTAAATTGACTCCATTTTTATCCAACCTTTCACATGGTCCATAAAATATAAAATACAATTAAAATTAAGGACTTAAGCAATTTTAAATTAATAAAAGCACGAGAAAATATGACAATTAATGTGAATTTATACGCTCTTTCATAAATTCATATTTTTAATATATAGATAAATTTATTTATTTATTTATTGGAAATTGAACACTAAATAAATTAATTTAAGAATTAATATATCACACAATTAATTACCTGTCAAGTTAGTTAAATCTTTTTGGGTTGTAAAAATATTTATATATTTTGAAGGTCTTCAAAAAATAAAATTCTTAACTTTTTTAGATAATAAAATCCCATAGTGACCCCATAATAATAATGCATTCCTAATATGAGGTTAAAATACACTTTTATGGCTCTAAGTAATCAACTAGATTATTTATTGTATTTTTATTGCTAAAATTTATACAATATAAAAAATTTTGTTCAATATTATAAGTATAAATACAATAAAAAAACCAACAATCAATTGTTTAGGACTATTATTAATTTTAATTTAGAACAATATGAATAAAATAAAATTCCAAAAAATAAATTGGATTATTGGTTTAAGTAAATCAAATTCACTGCTTATTTTTTAAATTCTATTTATAAATTTTTATTAAATTCATATTTTTAATATAGCAATACATTTTTTCTGAAACCGAATACTAAATAAATTAATAAAATTCATGAACTTTTTATTCTAATTTCATTAGATAAAAGATATATTAATTATTAAGAATATAATTTTGGAATTAATATATCGCATAGTTAATTTTATGTCGAGTTAATTAAATCCTTTTCAGTTTAAAAGTTCTTCAAAATAAAATTCTCAACTTTTCTCCAAAAATTTAACAAGTAGATAATTTTCTATACTATTAAAAGAGATAAATATTCCACGTCAGATAGTTATGAGAGAAGAATGTGTGTATTACTCTATAAAGCACGAATTATTATGTATTTGGAAGTTATAACCAATGGCTACTTGTGGAAATTGGTAATCAAGTTTTCTTTAGTTTTAATAATAATTTTTAGTTTATTTTTTAACTAATAATAATAAATGAAAATCCCATACTGGTCCCATAATGCTCTCCTAAAGTGAGGTTAAAGTACGCTTTTATGGCTTTAAGCGATGAACAAGATTGTTAAGCATATTTTTCTTATAAAAAGTTATACAATATGAAAAAACTCCTAGGATATTAAAAATAAAAATACAATAAAAAACCAAATATCAATTTTTTAGAACGGCTATTAATTTTTAATGTAAGACAATATGAATAAAACAAAAATACAAAAAAGAAATCAAATTATTGGTTTTTAAAATAGGAATTATTGCTTTTTAAGAAATCACATTTAATTTAATTGAATTGGATAAATATAGAAAAATCATTTTAGTAGGTATAAGTGAAATATGCTTTGGGTAAATTAAATGGGCCATAATTAGTGTTTTTGTGTAAGAAATGGGTGTTTGACTTTCATTTAATTGAAAATGCGTGTTTGAGTCATTTAATTATTTTTGATGATATATTTTATTACATTTGAGATGACGAATGGTATATGTATAAGGATAGATGTTAAAAATTTGTTAGTAGGTTATGGACGTATATATTTTTATGCCGTATTTATTAAATATCGTTTTTAATCTTTTCAATCCAATAAAAGCTTTTATTTTTTATTTTTTAGTTTTTAAAAGGTTTTTGATTCTTAACACACAAAGAATTTACTTCGTTCATAATAATTATATTGTATGTTCACATGATTAAAAAATTAAGAATAAAAAAACTCATAAACGATGACAATCAATAAGAGTTAGGGGAAATCGCTTTCTAATATTGGTATTTATTTGAGGTGGCCCGTATTCAGTTATAGACAATTGTATGTTGTTGTCTTCAGAATTACGAACGGTAGTGGATTGAAGATTTTGATTTATGACAATGATGGTCAACATGAAAACTCAACAACAAATGTGGTGTTTTAAAATTTAGAGTGAATTTTTTATTTATAATATTTATTTAGTTCAGATGCATACCGCCACATCATTCAACAAACCATGATCACCGATTCAAATGCACTTTCATCTAATGTGTATTATGCTAAAACTATTTTATTTTGATTATAACACAATATTGTTCAACTATATATTTATATCTGATGTGAGACATATCTTAAATATTTTATATTAGTTGTTTAACAATATATCTTTATCTTTATTATCACAATTATATTTGCACCTATTGTATTTTACATAAAAAGATCTTCATTTTGTATCTATAAGACGTACTCTTTTATAGGATTTTTATCCCGTGCAACGCACGGGTTGAATACTAGTAATAAAAAAAAAATAGAACAATGAATTTTTCACTTCTACAGAAACAAGAGGACTTTTATGCAACCCTTTATTTCCTTCTGCGTCCAAAACTCGACTCGATTATGCTAAACAGTTAAAGACTTCAAATTCCAAAAGTAAAATGATCCAACCCAAAAGTTTTAAAAGCCTTCAGATTCAAGACTGTGGTTGGCCATGCTTAAAGTTCAATTTTAGGCAAACTTACTTCCTTTTTAGACTGAGCCAGATGAGAGACCCCAGTTATTGCTAAGGGCCTCACGGATTCCCATTCCCATGCTGGTATCAACTCTCAATCAACAATTCAATACAACTAAAACTAATAACACAAATAACAAGGAAAAAAAAGTTGGCTTTTTCTTTGTGATAGGATTCTTCCATATCAAAGAGGAGTTCGTCATTCTGGGGCTTTGCCCCAATCAACAGAAAATATAAATTTACAAAATCTAAGAAGAAAACAAGAAGGAAAGCGAAGAACGTCAAATAAATACCTTGAAATGTTCACACCCGCCTTCAATAGGAGAGAATAATCTTTCGAAAATGTTCAATTGGCAGATGCGAGAGGAAATCAGTATGGGTTGAAGAAAACAACGAGATCCGATTTCTGTTCCTTTTGTATCAAGGGCTAAAATAATCCTAATTACCACATAAGTATCCAAATAAATTACATAAAAATGTTTGAAGGCTATATTTCGATAAACTATGAAATTGCTTACCATTTCCCTTGTCGGTAATGTCATTCTCCAAGCTTAATCTTTCATCCAGACTATGAATAAACTCCTTAGGAAAATACTTTCAAGTTCTTCAAAAATGCTTAACTAACAATTTAATTTGACTCCACGCACAAAATCAAAGATCGGATAAATCTAACCACGAGGCAAGTGCAATGATGAAGCACTAAGAGAACCAGTAACTGTCTTTTCAATCTTGATTGGCACTTCTTTATAGACCTTAATTCTTCTGGAGGTGACTTATTATCAGAATACAATGCCAAGGAAGTTGGCCCGACCTTTTATTCCACAAAGCTCAAAACTTCTTTCCTTTGAAGTTTTTCCACTTGCAAACAAAGATTAATTTCTGGGCGAAAGGTAAGTATAAATGGAAAACCAGGAAAAACATGTGGAACGCAAATATTGGCAGCTATGTCACCCACAAGCATAAAAGAAAACCAGTAAACAATACCCGAAAGGCGAAAACCGCCAAAAAAATCCAAAGCATGCACAAGTAATATTAGCATACATTACATCAAGGGCAAACCGCATAATGGACAGCCAACAGAATAAAGGAATTACACACTTCAGAAAACACAAATCACAAATAGAAGGAAAAAGAACCTACAAAACTTAAATCGAGACACAGCAAATCATACACTACAGGAAATAATAGCGAAGGAGCAAATTAGAACAAAAGGCTGAAGGCCATAACACATGTAAACCAACTCAGAAATAAAAATCATAATCTAAAGCTAATAGAGAAATAGAAAAACAGAATTACCATAAAACAGTCAAATATCCATGAAAAATAAATAAAATGAGATTAACTTCAATAAAAATTACATCATAATTTGTAATTAAGAAAAAAAGTCAATAAGAAACATTTGCTTCTCAACTAAGGAAGTGATGGCGCTGGAGTTGGCCACCAATTATAGACAAGAGGAAAGGCGTTCACCCAACTTAAATCCACTGCTTTGGGGTCTAATCCATAAAGCACTCTGAATTTAAATTTTTTCTTTTTTGGCATGCAATAACACAGTACTATAAATGTATCAATATTTAAAAGAAAAATATGTTTTCTATATGGATGGAAAGCGAGCACCATAATTCTAAAATTGTGCTTAAGCCGTTCACCGAAAAAGATGGTCCTTTCGGTGGAAATCCTGAATGCCAAGCGCCATTTGACGTTGACGTAATCCTTGAGTTCCCATACACTCACGGCAGAATCTCCCTCATTACAATGTACTTTACTTATACGAAGTCGATCTCGAGTTACCCCAAAACAATCAGTATCATGAATCCAAGAGCACTCATGCGGTAGATCAATGATACGAGAAACCACTAGTTGTTGGGTTGGATCAAACACAATGATGCCATCCCTAGTTAGCCTGTGCAGCATCCCATGATAGTCAATCATGTGACTCTTTTCAAACTGTGCCTTCAAAACTCGAGGCAAAGAAACTACAGAGTCTGTCCACCGGCCTTCCTCTGAAGAAAATAGGTTGATACTGACTTTGGTGTGCACACGGACCTTAAGCAACCGACTTAGAGGAATCCGCACAAGCCAAAACTTGAACTTGTAGAAATCGCCACCGCCAGCTTGATTGCTGCACTCAAGACAAGAGTCAAAATCACATAACAAGCCAATATCGGCTGCGAGAGAGTCCATTGGAATGGGAGGGAGAGCAACCCATTGCCTCGTTACTATATTGCATATATAATAAACAGTTAGCAACGTTGACGGATTGTTGTAAGAACACAACAACAAATCAGAAAACGAAGCCTCCAATTGAAACTCCAATGGACCAGTTAACACCGGTTTGAATGGCAGGGGTCGTGCGACACCGGGAATGTAACTCATATCAATCCTACGTCCTTTGCCCCAATTGCGCAAAATAAGATTTTCCGAGATGACATGAATCTGAGTCGGCCTTTCCTTATGGTGAAAGATAACGTTTTGGAACACTAGAGAGAAGAGATCAGCGCAATTACCGTGAATCTGATGACGGTTGTGAATGAAACTTCTGATGAAGTAGCCGCCGTCGGAGATAATAGCGTGCCACCGCTTGCAAACTGATTTACAACGAACAGAACATTTAATAGGCAGCCGCAGAAGAATTTCGATAACAAGTTCATCCGTCAAATTGCAGAATGAACCCTTTTCTGAGTCAACGCTCGACCTTTTCTGATTGCACCCTACCAGTTCCATCCTCATCCTGCCGTGTTGCCAATAACAGCAACAATCAAGCTTTTCTGTAGAGATATATGTAAATATACATATACCATAACCCTAATTTCCGGCGATTAATTTAATGGATTCTCATCTATACCCTCTCAATCAGGGACGGATCTGGTATATGGCTGGCTGTAGCCTACTGTAGCAAAACATAATTATTAATTCGTGCAACATTTTTCACAAAATCTCATTAGTTGAGTTGGCTAGTCCTGGTTCCATAAGGCTATGGATTGATTGCTTGCCCGAGTTCGAATCGTGCTTCCGTCAGTTTGGGTGTGTTTTTTTTACTTTTTCTCCTCTTTTTCCTCTCCCCCTCTCTCTCTCTCTGTTACTGCCGGTTTTTTTGGGGACTTTTTGTCCTTTTTCCTCTCTCTTTCTCTCTCTCTCTTATATTAAATAATTACACATTACACATTTTCAAAAGCTTGTTGATCTTGTTTTTCTTATTATAATTAATTATTTTTCTTATTACAATCATTGTTTATTTATTAATTATTTTTCTTATTAGAATTATTATTTATTTATTTTATGTGATTATTACTCTTCCCCCATGGTATAAGATTTTATACGTAATTTATTAAATTATTGTTTCGAGTGATCTAGAAAAATAATTTTAAATATTTTATATGATTTGAACTTAATTGATTATGATTTTGAGAAATAATATGATATAATAATTTTCAATTTTAAAGTTCAGTTTGATTCACCACTTAATTCAATTTTTTCATAAGTTCAACGATGCACTAAAAAACAATACCAATTTAAAAAATAACCAATTAAAATCAGTATATACCAAAGCAATCAAATCAAATTGTACTTTCATATTAGTTTACTTATATTTTGCACAATCAATTTAGAAGATCGTTATTTTAGATAATATTTGCTAAAATAAAGTACTTGAAACTAACTTTGACATTTTATCATGAGATTACTTATCAAGGAAAAAAGTACTCTTTAAAAAAAATTTAGCGCCCCCGAACCCCCAAATCAGCTCAGTGTAGTGGCAATTTCGCGCTTCAACCTTGATGGCAGTCCCCCCCGGATTAGAATCCTAGCTCCGTCCCTGCTCTCAATGATGAGTTCAGTTGAGAAGAACTGGTGACAATGCAGTTCGAGAGGGAGAGTGGAGATGCCTAGGGATATATGTAAATATATATATACCATAACCCTAATTTCCGGCGATTAATTTAATGGATTCTCATCTATACCCTCTTAACGAGTTCAGTTGAGAAGAACTGGTGATAATGCAGTTCGAGAGGGAGAGTGGAGATGCCTAGGGACTCTAGGAATTTTAGGGCTCGTTCTTTCTACCGTAAATTTAATTGCACGCAATTCGTATAACCTCATACTCATTTTCAACCAAACACACATTTTTCAAAATAATTTTAACCACACATTTTTACACGGAATACCGCGTACATCAACTTAACACCCAATCAAACATACCCTTAGAATTCGAAAATTAAATTAAGCGTGTGTTCGTGTGTACTTATTTTTATCTAAAATTTTGCTAAAAGTGGAGTGTAGTGGTGGGGACCACGAGATATGTGGATAATAATGAGTGATGATGTGAAATATGTGATTGATATTGATATTTGACTTTGACTTTTAGTAATAGGTAATTTTTAGGTAAAAAAAATGAAAACGAACACTTGTTTAGGAATTAAACTATGCCCTATTTCCGCTATCACATCCAACCATAAGACAAAATTTTGGTTGACAAAATGATAAATGTTGCTGAGTTTTGGAAGAATTTTAGGAAGATAGAGTGGATATATATAGGATACGGCTAAACACATCCTAATTTTCTCTCAATACACCCACCTAAAAAAATTAAATTTTGGGACAAAATTACCCTCAATTTAATTTCCACACCTAACCCTCGTCACCAGTAAACTACACCCAGCACCGTAGTAAATACACACTCGTTGCATTAAATACATGCCAAATCTATCTTTCTCAATCGTCTTCATCTTCCATCATCGTCTTCTACACATACCCTCTCTGACTGCAACAACAAATCTCTGTTGCAACTAATGTCGCACTCTATGGGCCTCATCAATGTAAGTGATTTTTTAATTTGTTGTTAAAAATGATATTCTGTGATGTTCGGCGGTAAGCGAAAGTCAGAGTAGATGTTCTGATAATTATAGTTCGGCTTCGTCATGCCGAACATCCACACTGATGTTAGGCAAACATGTTTGAGCATGCCCCCGGCCGAACATGGCATGCCATGTTCGACCCATAATGGCTGAACATGGCGTGCCATGTTCGGCCACCACAGGCCAAACATGGCACCCCATGTTTAGCTATCAGGGGTCGAACCCATGTTCGGTCATCAGGGGCCGAACATGGGGTGCTATGTTCGGCTACCATGGGTCGAACATAGAGTGCCATGTTCGACTACTTCACAATTCTTCAGCCGGTTGTTGTTTTATCCTTCTGCATTCTTCTTTCCTTTGTTTATGGCTGGTTTGTATATGTAGGAATCAAATACACAATCTATGGAAGATAGTATTATTGATATGGTCATAAATTATACATCCAATTATACATCCAATTTCACTACCGACAACTATTTTGAATCCCGTGATTATTTAATTAATTGGGTACGGAACACTGCAAAGGCATTTGGTATAGTGATAGTGGTGAAAATATCAAATAATGGAGAGACTAGTAGACGGCCTCGACTATTGCTCGCTTGTGAACGAGGTGGTGAGTACCGAGAGCCTAAAAGAAAAGATGGAAAGGCTAATAGTACAATAAAACTCACTGGAACAAAGAAATGTGAATGTCCATTTGAATTGAAAGGTAAGCAAGTAGGTGTCGACGAACAATGAGTATTACATGTTGTAAAGGGTGTTCATAATCATCCATATACATAATACTTGCATGATCATTCATTCGTCGGTTGATTGACATCGGATGAAGAGAAGTTGGTCATTGATATGTCGGAAAGTAACACTCGACCAAAAGATATATTGTATACATTGAAAGTTAGATATCCCGATAATACATCAACATTGAAGACTATTTATAACGCACGTCAGAGACATAAAGGGTGATAGGGATTGAATTTTAATGGTTTTTAAATGTTTTTAACGTAAAGGAGGAGAGAGAATGAGTGAAGTTGGATGGTGGAGATTTGTGGATGTGATGTGATGTGTGGATATAATTGATTTAGGGTAAAGAAATAATGGATAAAAAAGTGGTAAAAAGTGATAAAAAAATTTTAAAAAGCATTCCCTAACGCCCTTATAGATTAATTGAGCATGGAGGTCAATCATAGTTGCAATACCTGATGTACAAGTTACAGGAGCATGGATATTTCTTTTATTCTAGGCGATGTGAGAAGTCTGACATAGTTAAATATATCTTCTTTGCTCACCCAACAAGCATTAATTTGCTGCGTGTTTTTCCTAATGTCTTGCTAATGGATTGTACGTATAAGACTAATCGGTATAAGTTACCTTTATTGGAAATAGTTGGTGTAATGTCAACTGATATGATATTTTCAGTTGCATGTGCCTATATGGAGTCTGAGCGTGAAGATAACTATAAGTGGGCATTGTCAGTCTTGAAATCATTGTTTGATCAATTATCTATCCCCACAGTTATTGTCACCGATCGAAATATCGCATTAATGAATGCTGTTGAGAGTGTTTTTCCAACTACGAGACATTTTTTATGTCGGTGGCATATTAGTCGAAATATAGTAGCAAATTGCAAGAAGATATTTCCCACCAAGAAGGCATGAAATGCTTTTTTATCCTCATGGAATCTATTAGTATTTGCTACATCGGAGGGAATATTTTATGAATTGGTTAGAAAGTTCCAGGCAGATCATTCCGATTATGCAGATACTATTGACTATGCAATGAGGCAGTGGATTCACCCGTATAAGGAAAGATTTGTGTCTTACTGGATAAATCATTTCATGTATTTTGAAAATACCACAATAAATAGGTATGCCAATAAAATTAATCTTAATTATACGTTCACTAATTTTGATTGCTACTTAAATAATAATTTTACATATATTGTTTTGTTGCTCTAGGGTTGAGAGTGCGCATACAAAATTGAAAAAGCATCTTGGTTCGAGCCAAGGTAATTTTGAGACATGTTGGACCAAAATTCATGCTTTGATTGAGACGTCACACATTGCGATCAAGGAGTCATTTGAGAAAAGTACAAATGTAGTCCAACACCGATTCAAAGCACCCGTGTTTCAGCTCCTTCGAGGTGTTATTTCAATTACTGCATTGGATAAGATATTGAATGAAATAAATGGTGTAAATGCGGATGCAGTCGATCCCTTGATGTGTAGATGTGTACTGAGGAAGACATGTGGCTTGCCTTGTGTGCATGAAATTACTGAGTATGTACGTGATGACATTCCATTTGCTTTAGATGTAGTTGATGGGTTTTGGAGAAAATTGGACATGGAGTCAAGTCGGGGGGGCGAACACGACTGTTCCGAATGACATTGGCGCTCCTTGGAGTCATGTTTTTTCAGGAGTGTATGATGTTTTTTTAACGGCGAACGAAACAAAGAAGTTGTTCATATTGAAGAAATTGATTGAGTTCGTTGAGCCACCAACAACCTCCTTGGCTGAGCCCATTGTGAAGATTAACAATCGTGGTCGTCCCCTAGAAAAACAACATCGAAGCAAAGAAAATCAACTAAACGCGAACCTAATGCTTTTGAATATATTGAGTCCATTCACGAAAGTTATTCAGAGCCTTTCTTAAATACGACGGGAAATGGGAAGCAAAAACAAAAGGTAATGGTAATAATATTTTACGCAGAAGCAAAGTTCATGTAATCATCTTTCAAATTAGTTGATTCTAACGGTTCGCTTTTCATTAGATTGTTCGTCGCCCTGTGCAGATGGCTTTTGATCGTGGCTATATTGATCAGCTACCATCTTATCTCCGAGAGTACATTAATAGTATTAAGAATGTAGTGGCCGATGGTCACTATGGTTTCCGTGTAGTCACAACCCTTCTTGAAAAATCAAAAATAATTTTTAAATTTTAAGTTTATCAACATTTTTAAATTGGGGGTTTAAAAAAATATATCCTAGATCCTAGATCCTATATTTTAGGATTATTTTTGTGAGGGTATAGTAATTGACTCAATTTAAAAATATTGACATTCTTATAATTCTAATCTAATTAACCACTAATTTTTTAATTATAATTAATATGTTTCAATTTGACAATTAAGTAAATCACACTGAAATTAGGGTCTAGGGAGTATTTATATATATCTCTACAGAAAAGCTTGATTGTTGCTGTTATTGGTAACACGGCAGGATGAGGATGGAGCTGGTAGGGTGCAATCAGAAAAGGTCGAGCGTTGACTCAGAAAAGGGTTCATTCTGCAATTTGACGGATGAACTTGTTATCGAAATTCTTCTGCGGCTGCCTATTAAATGTTCTGTTCGTTGTAAATCAGTTTGCAAGCGGTGGCGCGCTATTATCTCCGACGGCGGCTACTTCATCAGAAGTTTCATTCACAACCGTCATCAGATTCAAGGTAATTGCGCTGATCTCTTCTCTCTAGTGTTCCAAAACGTTATCTTTCACCATAAGGAAAGGCCGACTCAGATTCATGTCATCTCGGAAAATCTTATTTTGCGCAATTGGGGCAAAGGACGTAGGATTGATATGAGTTACATTCCCGGTGTCGCACGACCCCTGCCATTCAAACCGGTGTTAACTGGTCCATTGGAGTTTCAATTGGAGGCTTCGTTTTCTGATTTGTTGTTGTGTTCTTACAACAATCCGTCAACGTTGCTAACTGTTTATTATATATGCAATATAGTAACGAGGCAATGGGTTGCTCTCCCTCCCATTCCAATGGACTCTCTCGCAGCCGACGTTGGCTTGTTATGTGATTTTGACTCTTGTCTTGAGTGCAGCAATCAAGCTGGCGGTGGCGATTTCTACAAGTTCAAGTTTTGGCTTGTGCGGATTCCTCTAAGTCGGTTGCTTAAGGTCCGTGTGCACACCAAAGTCAGTATCAACCTATTTTCTTCAGAGGAAGGCCGGTGGACAGACTCTGTAGTTTCTTTGCCTCGAGTTTTGAAGGCAGTGTTTGAAAAGAGTCACGTGATTGCCTATCACGGGATGCTGCACAGGCTAACTAGGGATGGCATCATTGTGTTTGATCCAACCCAACAACTAGTGGTTTCTCGTATCATTGATCTACCGCATGAGTGCTCTTGGATTCATGATACTGATTGTTTTGGGGTAACTCGAGATCGACTTCGTATAAGTAAAGTACATTGTAATGAGGGAGATTCTGCCGTGAGTGTATGGGAACTTGAGGATTACGTCAACGTCAAATGGTGCTTGGCATTCAGGATTTCCACCGAAAGCACCATGTTTTTCGGTGAACGGCTTAAGCACAATTTCAGAATTATGGTGCTCGCTTTCCATCCATATAGAAGACGTATTTTTCTTTTAAATATTGATAGATTCATAGTACTGTGTTATTGCATGCCAAAAAAGAAAAAATTTAAATTCAGAGTGCTTTATGGATTAGACCCCAAAGCAGTGGATTTAAGTTGGGTGACCGCCTTTCCTCTTGTCTATAATTGGTGGCCAACTCCAGTCCCATCACTTCCTTAGTTGAGAAGCAAATGTTTCTTATTGACGTTTTGTTCCTTAATTACAAATTATAATGTAATTTTTATTGAAGTTAATCTCATTTTATTTTTTTCCCTTGGATATTTGACCGTTTTATGGTATTGCTGTTTTTCTATTTCTCTATTAGCTTTAGATTATGATTTTTATTTCCGAGTTGGTTTCCATGTGTTATGGCCTTCAGCCTTTTATTCTAATCTGCCTCTTCACTGATTTAAGTTTTGTAGTTTCTTTTTCCTTGTATTTGTGATTTGGGTTTTCTGAAGTGCACAATGCCTTTATTATGTTGGCTGTTCGTTATGCAGTTTGCCCAACAATGTATGCTGATATTACTTCAGCATGCTTTGAATTTTATTGGCAGTTTAGGGTATTGTTTATCTGTTTTCTTTTATGCTTGTGGGTGACATAGCTGCCAATACATGCGTTCCACATGATTTTCCTGGTTTTCTAGTTATACTTCCCTCTCGCCCAGCAATTAATCTTTGTTTGCAGTGTGGTTGCAAGCGGAAAAACTTCAGAGGAAAGAAATTTTGACCTTTTTGGAATAAAAAGTCAGGGCGACTTCCTTGGCATTGTATTCTGATAATAAGTCACCTCCAGAAGAATTAAGGTATATAAAGAAGTGCCAATCAAGATTGAAAAGGCAGTTACTGGTTCTCTCAGTGCTTCATCTTTACTCTTTTGGTATTTGCCTCCTGATTCGATGCATCGAATCTTTGATTTTGTGCGTGGAGTAAAATTAAGTTGTTAATTAACCATTTTTGAAGAACTTAAAAGTATTTTCCTATGGAGTTTATTTACAGTCTGGATGCAAGAGTAAGCTCGGAGCCTCGGAGAATGACATTACCAACAAGGGAAATGGTAAGCAATTTCGTAGTTTATCAAACTGTAGCCTTCAAGCATTTTTATGTAATTGATTTGGATACTTATATGTTAATTAGGGTTATTTTAGCCTTCAAGCATTTCTTTGTTGGTCCATGCGGGCAAGAATAGAAATCTCCAGAAGGTGGATGGATGGAAAAGACATTAGATATTGAAATTGGAAACAGTCGCTCAAGATGCTGTCCTTGATTTAAAAAATAAAAAAAAAATTAAGGAAGTCAGCCCGGATTCTTAGTGGTTTCAGAGAAGGGAAGCTCACAGAAACGGTGTGCTCAAAATTTTTCACAAAATTATGTGTTGTCTTTGGGAAGTCAACTAATGCAGATAACTACATTATATGAATTTCAAAACGGAGACTTGTTTTCACATTGTATTTATTCCAAAAAAGCTATATAATGATGGCACTTGGTGGTTTTTCTTTTGTTTTGTCCAGTACATATGAGTAACAATGTATTATAATGCATTGCTCTTCTTGTAGTAGACAGTGACCAAGTCTACTTTGGAGAAGCTGCATTTGATTTTGAGTCGTATGCTAGGTGGGATAACTTGTTTAAGCACAACTTAAATTTGCTACTCCATTTTTCCTTCATCTTTTGCCCGAGAGCAATAATAATGTTGGGACCAAAAGCCCAAAACCCAAATATGGGTTTCTTTCACCCTTCTTGAACTTCGACCAAATAATGTAAGGTGGAATGGTCCTATCTTTACGTTTTTTCCCTCTTGAACTAAAATGTGAGGGGTGAATAAGGGTCAGTAATTGGCTAATCGCCTTTTGGGGGGAAAAAGGTAAAACGGGGGACAAATTTGGCCCCATTTTTATAGAATCCACCCTTAAATATATAGGAACCCCGGTTTTTCTTCCTCTTTGAAATAGGTTTTTTCCCCTTTAATTTTCCTCACATTAGAAATGTTCTGATAGGGTTAAAATTTTATGTGGGGAATTCGCTCACGATCCCGTGCCCACATGTGGGCACTTGATCTTTGCAGTGGAGAATTAAATGATTTCTCTTCATTTTATATTCTCTTTTTAAGCCGAAAACATTTTATGGTATCTCGTGCTTTTGATATATGGGACATGAAAGAGGAAATTCGTTTGTAACATACTTCATTGTTGTGATTACTGGGTTCCTAAAATGTTTTTTTTTTTTCCCTTCCTTTTAGGCAAGCGTAGGAAAGCGTTGCACATCCTGATTGAAGCTCTTAATATCCTCTCTTATCAAAAGCAACATATGACTAAAGTTCCATATTCATAGTGCTTAGTATACTTTAATGCATATGCATACAAGTTTGAAGTTTCTGATGTCATTTGAAGGTATATGGAGTTGGATAATTCCTCCTGTTTTGCTGGTTTTGAGTTTCAGCTGGAAATTAGCATGGACTACCTTTTGTTGTTATGGCGGTTGAAGAATTGAATGCCTTGTGTGGAGTTTAATTCACAAGCGTCCATGTCAAGTTTAATTCTATTTTATTTTATTTTATTTGTTTTATTGACAAACAGAAGTTCTTCACTTTGATGAATAATAAAAATGTATTACTGAACCAATATTCAACGCTCATCCGATCCTCGCACTCCTTGTGACAAACTTGAGCTTTTCGAAAAATTCATAAAAGCAACGATCATGAGCTTTCGATTTCTCTTCCGTCTTATCGTCACCAGAATTCTCAAACTCATCCAAGTCAGAAGATCAAAATCAGTTGAATGGGACTCTGATCAAAATCAGTTTTTTGCCCCGCCCCACCTCGTTTCCATGTTTCTAGCGAGATGAAAATTTCAAGTGTCTCCCTGGAGCAACAATCATTAATTTTAATAAATATTGTACATTAATAGTTCTTATTTCTTCTTATTGAGAATTGTTATTAAAAATTAGATAGAATTGTACTTAATTTCAATATATATAAATGGAAATAAAATTGGAAAAGAAATATAATTTTTGTCTTTTTGTGACATAATAATTATTTTTAAATTTCTGAAGAAAACCGGTTCGACTTAAAGATTCTTAATTCAACAACGTACAAAAAATTTATCACGAAACCATCAGGAGTAGCCTGATGGTCAGAACCTCTCATGACTAGTAGGAGGTCCAAAGTTCGAACCCTATAAATATTATAATAATGTTATATTTACACCCTATGTGGTATTTGTGATTTGTATACCCTTATATGGTGGTTTGTTTGTTCCGTTTGTCTCTATTACTTCGTTGTTATATGGTAGTTATGGAGTCTTGGGATGCGCTCCCAGATTCGTTCTTCGTGAGCCCCAAATCAAGATTGAAGTGGATTGGAATGGATTGTGTTTCAATTGATTTAATAATATATTCTAATGTAATATGTCTAGCTTGCAATATACCATTCATAAAAAAAATTATCATGAAAATTTAAAAAAATAGATCAACGTCAATCTTACGTTAGTAATGGAAATGCTCTAAATTTGAATAATATCGTACATTAGTAATTCTTTTTTTTTTTTTTTTTTTTGCTTAAAATAAAAATAAAAACAAATAAAAAAACCGACAGCCCACAATGCCAAAAAATCACAATCTTCAAACCCCCATCGAATCATTGCAGTGTAATGAGTAATGACGGTTGCCACCAACTTTGTACTCTACACCAGATAGAGATGAGAGGAGAATATTGTCCTTAGAGCATTTCCAATGCTCAATTTTATTTTACAATTTGTAACACTCTAAAATATAATTTTTTTCCTTTATTTTATAGTTTCTTTTCAAATTCAACACTCTAAATATATCACATCAAATTAACAGTATTTCTTACTTTGCATTATTTTAATTACTTATTGATTTGAATAATAAATTGTAGCATTTATCTAAATATTTCATTATATATTTTGTAAAATTTACATTAAGTACGTAAAATATTTCATTCATTAAGTCGAGTGGACCTAACTACATATTTATTATAATCTTTTTAACATAGCAAATTATTTTCAAGTCACAAAATGAATAAATTTTTATTACGTTGATTTGTATAAACAAAATATTTCACAACCAAACAAGTCATTTCGCAAATATTATTATATTAATTTTAAAAATAATCTAATAAAATTACACAATTAATTAATTGAAGTAAATAATAGTATACTAATTAATTTAAATACAACAAACAATAACTCAATACAAAAAAATGAGATATAAAAGGGAAAAAAAATATTTGTAGTAGAAGTTCAAGGGATAAAATTGGAATAACATCAAAACTTTAAAATTTGGAATTTGCTACAGTAGCACTCCAAATTTGGAGTGCTACTATAGCACCCACCCAATTTTTCAGAGGTTTGGGGGTGGGTTGGAGATGGCCTTAGCAAATATATAGGACAAATTCAGAGAATAGAGCAAATTACAAGATTGACAATATATATATATATATATACACACATACACACACACCTATACAGAATTATTTAAGCCTAATACTAAGATTAGATTTGAAACAAATTGTGGATTTAGCAAAGAATATACTTTTCCTCGAAAGGACACATGGGTTAGACCATTTACTTATAAAGGTTCTAACTTTATTTTGGGATTCAGTTTTATTCTCAAAGACGATGGACGTGTTACAATTAGTAAAGATTACATAGCCTTTCAAAAACACCATTTATTCTCTCATGTCTACCTCAATTCCCAAAGTGCTCTGGAAAAGCGTGGTGGAAATCCCTCCTTCAAACACCTCCTCCTCAAACACCTCCGCCTAAAGACTGTCCCTGTAAAACAAAAAGAGAGTGTCAGCTAGTGAATACTTCAAAACAGACCTATGACCTAGATAATCTAGACTTAGACATAGACTCCCAAGAAATTCAGGCCTACGAAATTAGTAATGATTATTCTTTTATTAATACGGAACTTGTTTATATAACTTTAGTAACTGAAGAACAAATTGAAAACCTTATATCTAAATTAGAACAGATGGGAATAATAAGAGAAGATTTATTAAAATATTGGGATAAGGATAAAGTGTTATGTGAATTAAAAATAAAAAATCCAGACTATATTATTAAAACAAAAAATATAGAAGCTACAAATCAAGACATAGAAGATTTTAGGATGCATATAACAGAATTATTAAAGTTAGGTGTAATAAGAAGATCTATAAGTCCACACAGGTCTGCAGCCTTTATTGTAAGAAATCATGCAGAAGAAGTAAGAGGTAAAAGCAGAATAGTCATAAATTATAAAAAAAATTAAATGATAACACAATAGAAGATTCCTACAACATTCCTGATAAAAATGTACTCATAAATAAAATCCAAAATTGTAAAATTTTTAGCAAGTTTGATTTAAAAAGCGGATTTTGGCAAGTTAAAATGCATAAAGATAGTATCCCTTGGACTGCTTTTACTTATCCAGAAGGACATTTTAAATGGGTAGTAATGCATTTTGGTTTAAAGAATGCTCCTAGTATTTTTCAAAGAAAAATGGAGACAATTTTTAATAAGGATAGCAATTTTTTAATAGTATATATAGATGATATATTAGTTTTTAGCAAAAATAGAAATGAGCATAGAGGACATTTACAAATTGTATTTTCAGAATTTATTAATCATGGTCTTATAATAAGTAAAAAGAAAATGCAACTCTTCAAAAAATATATAGACTTCTTAGAAATAAATATAGGAAAAGGAAAAATAAAACTACAACCTCAAATAGCTCAGAAAGCTCTAGATTTTCCTGATAAAATAGAAGAATTAAAAGAACTATAAAGGTTTTTAGGATTAGTAAATTATGCTAGACCGTTTTTAAAAAATTTAGGTAAAATAGCTGGACCACTTTATGCCAAAACATCTGCAAAAGGACAGAGGTATTTTATCCAAGAAGATGTAAGACTGGTACAGAAAATTAAAGAGATGTTAAAAACTTTACCCGAATTAAGTCTACCTTTAGATTCAGATTACTTAATCATAGAGACGGATGGATGTGAATTAGGATGGGGTGCTATTCTGTTATGTAAACCTAATAAATACTCTAGTAAAGAATTAGAAAGAATATGTAGGCATAATAGCGGAACATTTAAAGAAACATGACAAATTTCTAGTATAGACTCAGGACTCTTAGCTATAAAATATGCTTTAGATAGTTTTGAACTATTTATAATATCTAAAAAAGAAATTACTCTTCGAACAGATTGTGAAGCCATAGTAAAATTTTATGAAAATGCTAATAGCAAGAGAACTAGTAGAAGAAGATTGATGACTTTTTTAGATAGAATAATAAACACAGGTGTAAATATTGTAATAGAGCACATTAAAGGTAAAGATAATAAAGCAGCAGATATTTTAAGTAGATTAATATATAAATGACTGATACATCTCATAAAATTGGTTTTAGAGATCTGTTTAATCAATTCATCTTATGAAGATATAGGACTAGTTTATTTTTAAGGAAACTTAAATATAAATAATAGAAGCCAAGGAAATGATAGCCCTCTTCTTGAGCGAGAACTTAACCCACTTTTAGTAGAAAAAGAAAAATGTGAAAAAATTCTTAATAATATAGAAATCTGTTTAGCTAAAGATAGTCTTACTCAAGAAGAATGGGATAACATCTTTACAGATGAAATTCCCATTATTTTCAGGGATTATTAATGGACCAACCAAAATCCAGCAACAGACAGAACTTTTAAGACAAGCCAGAAGAAGAAGATCTACTAAGACAATTAGAATTAGGAGAACTAGAGTTAGAAATTAATGATGAAATATTTTTTATGTTAACTAGAAGAAGAATCGGTTTGATAGAAACTTATGACTATTTAAATAATATGATTAGTTTTCTTCATAATAAAATAGATAATATTAAAGGAAAAAATTTAGAACCGTGTCCTTTTATAAGAGAAACATTAGGAATAAATTACAAAACCAGAAATGATATTATTTTCAAGATTAAGAAGATAAATGGCGGTTTTAAGAAAAGAGTTTTAACTAGCTCAGAAATTTATTATATTTTTCATGAGTAAAATAAAGTGTGAAGATATAGCCAGTACTTCAAGTACTCATTCAGAAGCCCAAATAGAACTACCTATAACAGAAGAAGTAATAGACCAGCTAAAAATAAGACATGTTGAAATTTACAGGTCTTGGTATAATGCAGAAACGTTATTAAAAGATATCTTTTTACAATATCAGCTAAATTGGTGGCAATGTAATATTCCTAAAATAATAGAGCCAATGATCTTACCTATAATAGAAAATCAACGAAGGTATTTTAGATTTATACAAAATATTAATAAAATACTTCTTATAAAGAAAGCTATATCTAACGAGTTAAATCTAATCTTTTTAGATAACTAATGGGAGACAGTAGCAGCAGCGAAGACGAAAGAACACCAATTTATCTTACCAAAAGATTAAATAATAAGTTAAAATACCTTAAACATCAAGTAATAGAGTACTAATATATTAGCAAAACTATATAACTGTTATGAATATTATATGTATATGAATATTATATGTATTAATGAGGGGAATGAGGGGATGATTTTATTATATTTTATTTATGTGAATGACTATTATACCCTTGATGAAATTATGTAATTACGATTATGTAATTCAAGTTTCTATAAATAGAGCAGTTGTTAATAAAATTTACCCCTTAGATTTCTATAGAATTCATTCTCTCTAAACTCTCTCTACTTTTCTATAGTTTTATAACACGTTATCAGCACGATTCTCTAACCCTTAAGTAATATGAAAGAAGTATGCTCTACAGTTGCATCTTATAGATGATCTTCCTCAGATCGTAAACCTGGATTATTACAATTTGAAATACTCAATTTTCTACAAATTCTCTCTCTACTCCATTCTCTCTAAAGTAGACAAGCACGAATCGCTCTCTCAGTGAATATATACCCAACCAAACGGTAATATAACAATTCATTCTGAACACAGGTACGTATTGGTTCATAGAAATCCTTATAATTTACTTCAAATGGTGGGATTAACCACCAAATGAAAAATATCCACACTCTTTATATTAGATAAATAGTTTTACCACCATGAGGGACGGTCTAAGAGATTCTTTATTGATGAAGAATTTATTTATGAATTACTAACTGTTAGACTAAGTTATCAAATAGTTTAATTATCTTACAATTCAAATATTGACATACCCATTTTTGTGATAAGTACAACTATCATAAATTGGGTGGTTGCATGAATTCTTACATCTTTTTGTACTAATATTTACCACACTCAAATGAGGCATTGCCACCTAGTGGAGGTTTAACTATTTATACAGTTTATATTAATTAAATTAATTGAGACTATATTATTTGTGTTACATTTTTGTATTAATATTTACCACACTCAAAGGAGGCATTGCCACCTAGTGGAGGTTTAACTATTTATACAGTTTATATTAATTAAATTAATTGAGACTATACTATTTGTGTTACATTTTATTACATGTATCTAATATGGTATTCTATCAAGATAATACTACATGATTAATAAATAATTAATCATACCTGAAAATGATAAATAAGAAAATATTTTTCTTCTTCAAAATCACTATTAATCTATCCTACTTTTATTAATTATTACTAAACAATATTATATCAACTTGCTTTTAAGAGTAATCAAATATATAATGGCAATTATTTTGTCTAGTTAGTTAATATAATAATAATAATTTTTATCTAGTTAATTGATGTTCTAACTTATTTTTAATTATTTTATAGTATGGCATCAAATATTACAAAGTTAGAGTTTGCGGCACTCGATATTACTGGAAAGAATTATCTATCATGGATTCTTGATGCCAAAATGCATTTAAATGCCAAAGGCCTCGGAGATACAATTAAAGAAGGAAATGAAACATCAGAAAAGGACAAGGCAAATGCTATGATCTTTATTCGTCATCATCTTGATGAAGCATTAAAAAATGAATATCTTACAGTTGAAGATCCTTCGGAACTCTGGGAAAATTTAAAAGAAAGATATGATCACCAGAAAACTGTAATCCTCCCCAAAGCTCGTTTCGATTGGTTACATTTAAGGTTGCAAGATTTTAAATCAGTGAATGAATATAACTCCGCAATGTTCAAAATCACTTCTACATTAAAATTATGCGGAGAAACAATTATGGATGATGATATGTTAGAGAAAACATTCTCTACTTTTTCATGCCTCAAATGTAGTCTTGCAACAACAATATAGGAACAGGGCTTTAAAAATATTCGTAGTTGATATCTTGCTTACTTGTAGGCTGAATGCGAATAACGAGTTGTTATTGAAAAATCATGAATCTCGTCCAACGGGATCTTTACCAATACCTGAAGTAAACAACAAGCCATGGACAAGGATACAATAGGCGAGGATACAATTTTGGCAATACTCGAGGCCGAGGTCGAGGCCGTGGTCGAGGACGAAATTTTTCATGGCATAAAAGTGGTTATGAAAATTTCCCAAAATTCAAGAAGGCAAATAATCATGGTGAAAGAAGGGGAAATCTCTACAAAAGAAATGTGAATGAATATGGTGAAAGAAGGGGAAATCTCTATAAGAGAAATATGAATGAATCAACAAGGGAGCGAGATAATTAGGTACCATAGATGCGGCATGAAAGGTCACTGGGCAAAAGTCTGTCGAACTGCTAAACACCTTGTTGATTTATATCAAGCATCTAAAAGGGAGAAAGGAAATAATATTGAGACCAATTTCTCATATAAGGAAGAAATTCCACTCTTGGAGCCATCAATAGCGACACATCTTGAAGTTGCAGATTTTTACGAACCAAATGAGAATTGATATTTCTTTACAATATTATAATAGTTGTAGTTTCTATCTGTATTTGTATGAAAGATAATAATGTGTATTGTGAGTTTGTGTAATAAATAATGATGTATAATATGTGTGTGGTAGTGTGGATGTGTATGTTTGTAAAATATTATGTTCTAATTTTATATAAATAAAATACTTCATTCTAAAATTAATTATTTCTTTTGAAGGAAAATATTGGTAGCCTTTTGAGTGACTCCAAAGTCATGGATGAAGAAATCATTTAGCGAGATAGTGCTTCTACACACTCCATATTAAGAAATAAAAAGTATTTTACTTAACTTGACCACGATGAAGAATGATGTAATAACAAAGATCAGGTTAGCAAGCAATTATTGAAGGCTCTGGAAGAGCAAATGTCATATTGAAAGGGGAACACAAATTATTATCAATAATGCCTTGTTCGCCCCTAAATCAAAAAAGGAATCTATTGAGTTTTAAAGATATACTGAAGTAATGGATACCATATTGAGACTGAAAAGAAAATAATAATACGTAATATCTATATATAACTACTATGGTCATCCTGGCTTGACAATGATGAGGAGAATAATTGAAAATTCAAGCGGACATTCTCTGAAAAGTCAAAAGATTCTCCCATCTAGTGAATTTTCGTGTGCTGCATGTTCTCGGGAAAATTGATTATGAGACCATCACTAGTTAAAGTCGAAATGAATCTCCAACATTTAGGAACGGATACAAGGTGATATATGTGGACCTATTCACCGCCATGCGGACCATTCAGATATTTTATGGTTTTAATAGATGCCTCCACAAAATGGTCCCATGTATGCTTGTTATCCACTCGAAATATGGCATTTCGAGATTGCTCACACAAATTATAAGGTTACGAGCACATTTTCCAGATTATCCAATCAAAACAATCCGACTGGATAATGCTAGTGAATTTACATCACATGCTTTTAATGATTATTGTATGTCAATTGGAATAAAAGTTGAACATCCAGTTCCCTATGTTCATACTCAAAATGGTCTAGCTGAATCATTTATTAAAAACCTCCAACTAATTGCTAGACCATTACTCATGAGGACAAAACTCCCAATTTCCGCATGGGGATATGCTATTTTACATGCAGCGGAACTTGTACGGTTAAGACCAACGTCCAATAATCAATTCTCCCCATTACAATTGGTATCGAAAAAGGAGCCTAATGTTTCTCATTTGAAAATATTTGGTTGTGCAGTATATGTACCCATTACTCCTCCACAACGTACTAAGATGGGACCTCAAAGAAGATTGGGAATATATATTGGTTTTGAATCTCCATCTATAATTAAATATCTTGAACCCAAAATAGGAAATATTTTTAATGCACGTTTTGCCGATTGTCAGTTTGATGAAACAGATTCCCACCTTTAGGGAGAAGATAAAAGTTGGAGAAGGAAGTGACATATAAAAGGTTGGAAAAGGAAGTGACATGGAATACTACAACATTATCCAACCTAGATCCTCGTCTTGGGACATGCGAGCAAGAAGCTCAAAAGATAATTTACTTACAAGGAACAAGCGGTCGATTGCCGTAAGCTTTTACAGACGCTAAAGGAATAACTAAGTCACATATTCCGAGTTGAGAATACTCCTATGCGTAATTGAGATTCCAAAACAAAGCTGAAATCGCAAATGAATCAAGAACAAAATTAAAGCGTGGAAGGCCCATCGGATTAAAAGACAAAAATCCTCGAAAAAGAGGAGAGCAAATGCTCAAAATAATTGCGATAAGGAGGCGTAAGATATAAATGAATCATTAGATGCAATCGAGCAAGAACCTCCTGAGAAGGTTCAGTGCACGAAAATGATGAAATTAACGATGAAATCTCTATGAACTATGCTTTCACAAAAAGAGATGGAATAGAAAAGGAACGATCGTCAATAATGCATTTGCATATAATGTAGCACTTGATATAATCAATGAAGTTGAAGATATTGAACCACAATCTATTGATGAATGTCGACGAAGAGATGATTGGTTAAAATGGAAAGAGGCCATTCAAGCAGAACTAGATTCGTTAGAAAAACGTAATGTTTTCGGACCTATAATGCAAACACCAAAAGGGGTCAAACCAAGAGGGTATAAATGGGTATTCGTGGCAACGAAATGAGAAGAATGAAGTAGTGAGATATAAAGCACGATTGGTTGCCACAGGATTTTCGCAAAGACCTGAATTGACTATGAAGAAACATACTCCTCTGTAATGGATGCAATTACTTTTCGATATCTTGTCAGTTTAACTTCACATGAGAAGCTTAATATGAGGCTAATGGATGTAGTTACTGCCTACTTATATGGCATAATCGACAATGATATCTATATGAAACTCCCTGAAGGACTGAGATTGCCTGAAGCACATAATTCGAATGATCGTGAAATTTATTCGATAAAACTCCGTAGAAGATCATTATATGGATTGAAACAATCAAGGCGTATGTGGTATAATCGCCTAAGTGAATATCTTCTGAAAGAAGGGTACAAAAATAATCATATATGTCCATGCGTCTTTATAAAAAGGTCAATTTCAGGATTTGTCATTATTGCTGTATATGTAGATGATCTAAATATTATCGGGACAAATGAAGAGATTCCAAAAACAGTTGATTATTTAAAAGTAGAATTCGAGATGAAAGATCTTGGAAGAATTAAGTTTTGTCTTGGCTTGCAAATTGAACATTTAAAAGATGGGATATTCTTGCACCGGTCTACATATACAGAAAAGGTCCTTAAGCGATTTTATATGGATAAAGCACACCCACTAAGTACCCCAATGAGTGTTCGGTCTCTTGATGTGAAAAAGGATCCTTTTAGACCTCGAGAGGAAAATGAAATTGTGCTTGGTCCTGACGTACCATATCTTAGTGCAATAGGTGCACTATTATATCTTGCTAATAATACAAGACCAGATATATCTTTTGCGGTAAATCTATTGGCAAGATATAGTTACGCTTCCAACACGTAGGCACCTTTGGAATGGAATCAAACATGTGTTCCGCTACCTTCGAGAACAGCTTGATATGGGCCTATTTTACTCAAACAAAACTAAATCTGAATTAGTTGGTTATCTTTGATGCAGGATATTTATCTAATCCACATAGAGCAAAATCTCAAACAGTTATCTATTTACATGCGGAGGAACTGCAATATCATGGCGATCGATCAAGCAAACACTCACACCACGTCTTCAAACCATCACGAATTGATAGCAATATATGAAGCAAGTCGAGAATGCGTATGGTTGAAATCAATGATACAACATATTCGAAAAGAGTGTGGTTTATCCTCTATTACAACCAATCCAATCATTATGTATGAGGACAATACACTTGCATAACTCAACTAAAGGATGGATACATTAAAGCTGACGGGATCTAAACACATTTCACCAAAGTTCTTTTTCACTCATGAACTTGATAAGAATAATGAAATTGATGTACAACAAATTTGTTCCAAGGATAATCTTGCGTGATCTATTGATTTAAAGCATTGCCAACCGCAACATTTGAAGGATTTGTGCACAATATTGGGTTGCGAAGATTTAAAGATATCAAGTGATATTACATTGATGAGGAGCATTTTATTGTACTCTTTTCCTTCGTCTGTGTTTTATCCCATAGGGTTTTACCTGGCAAGGTTTCAACGAGGCATCATTTCTAATACTCCTATACTGTTGATAGAAATGAGGGGGAGCAATATTTTGGCAAAACACTACAACACCACTCCAAGTTTTTCTATAATCAGTTTAGAAGATAATTTCACAAATAGTCATTCAAGGGGGAGTGTTATGAATATTATATGTATATGAATATTATATGTATTAATGAGGGGAATGAGGGGATGATTTTATTATATTTTATTTATGTGAATGACTATTATACCCTTGATGAAATTATGTAATTACGATTGTACCATTCGAAGTTTCCCTATAAATAGGGCTTCAGTTGTTAATAAAATTTACCCCTTAGATTTCTATAGAATTCATTCTCTCTAAACTCTCTCTACTTTTCTATAGTTTTATAACAATAACCAAGTAGAAAGATATATATATATATATATATATATTCTAAAAAGAGACTGTCCACCATATATAAAAGAAAGAATTTTTACTACTATAAACGAATGGATAGAATAAATAGACACATACAGATAATAGAAGAGAGCCTTGAAAAAAAAAACTAACCCTAGAAGATTGGTTAGAATTAGATTTATAGAATTTATTTAAGTTTGCAGATGGAATCTAGAAGCAAATATATTAAACTTAATAAAGGTAAGAAGCCTACAACTTCAAAAGATTAGGTAAATGAAAAATAAATCCTTTTAAAATTATTCATTTGTTCATAGAAAACTATAATATTCTAATAAAATTAATAGAGAAAAGATATTTATTAGAAAAATAGGTAGTATATTTAAAATACACTATAAAAAATCTTCAAGACAATATAGATATTTATTATAAAGAACATAATAGTCAGCCCCCTTTAGAATGGTTTGAGCCTCTATTAAGCTGTCAGTATGATGCAAGACAATACTGCATGGTACTTAAGATAATTTACCAAGGACTTAAGCATAATAAAATAACACAGCAAGAATTTGAAAATATTTTTCAAATTAATAATTGTTATTTAAGAAGCTAATTGGTATTTTTGCAGAAACCGAAGATGACAGAAGCCATATCCTTTTTAGTGTATAAATCTTTAGTTAAAAAGAAGAGTGATATAGAAATAAAATTAGCAATCTACAGAATAGAATTTAGACTTTTTGTAAGAATTTATAATAATTGTCTAGAGCAAAATTGCCCTCCTAGTGTAGTAAAGAATCTATTAAAAGAATTCGGTGAAAAAATTATTAGAGCTACTAAACTATTAAATTTAATACAGACTTGTTTAGATTTTAGATATATTGATCAAAGTACGTATAATTTTATTTTTGAAACTGTGTACTAATCCTTTTTGCAGACATGAATAGACAACCTCCCAAACCAGGATTTCCACCTGGCAATTCTTATGCAGCAGAAGAATTACCAAGACAAGGTAATAGAATGCCATATAATCCAGACCATATTAGATTTGGTAGTATAGAATTAGTGAGCTATCCTAATAGTAATATCTCTTAAAAACCTTTAGCCCATATTTCTGCTCTTTCGAAAGAAGAAAAATGTCTTTTAGATAATCTTTGGATTTCTTATAATAAAGAACCTAAGGAGAGAAAATATTTTTTTAGCCAGTTTAAATGCACTAGCTGAGCACTTTAATAATAATATTAAAAAGAAATACAACTATTATGTAGTAACACGTGGAAAAACAGTAGGTCTTTTTCACTCTTATGTAGAAGTCCTATATAGTACACAAGGAGTTAGTGTTCCTCAGTACAAAGGTTTTAATGATTTTGAAGAAGCTTTAAATTCAGCCAGACAAATTTTAGGAAAAAACTTTTACATTTCCCCTTCTTTCAGAAGTTTTAAACCAACAACTTTAGATTTTTAGTAGCAAGGGATATAGATAAGAAGATTTTATTTCGTGATCACTGTGAAGCATTAAAAAAGAATTACTCTGCATGATTCGAATTGCTTATTTTTGTACTTAATTCGTGGGGTATGATTATCAGCATGAATTTCTGCATGTGTCACTTTGAATTGCAAATTTCAGGATTTTTCTATTTCAAGAATTTTTCAACGATAGTATGATAGTTGTGCCTCAATTATTTTATGCTTTTTCTTTTCCTTGTTCAAGTCTGATTTCACTATTTATTAAGTTTTCCAATTTAGAAAAGGGTGGGGCTAAATACACCCATGTTTTTACCATATTCCTATAATACCCTCGCACTCTTTTCCTTATTTTTTTTTTAAAAAAAATTATATATGTTCGCCCCCAATGGGGCGAACAGCAATGAGGCAGTTCGCCCCATTGGGGGCGAACAGCTTTAAGGCAATTCGCCCCATTTGGGGCGAACAGGCGAAAAAGGAAAAAAAAAAAAAATTTGTACTATTATTTTTTTAATTTGTTTAATAATTATATTCGAAACTAATCGGATAAAGTTTATCAAATAAATTTTGAAATTAATCGCTAAAGTGGTTGCAAAAAACGTAAAAAAAATTGAAATTACCCGACGAAATAGTTGCAAAAATTTTGATTTTTTAATAATTGTATTAGACAATAAAGCCAATTATTATATCATCAAAAAAATTTGAAATTCATCGTCAAATTGGTTGCAAAAAATTTTGAAATTACTTGTAAAAATGGTTATAAAAATTTTGAAAAAATTGTATCCATCAACAAAAAATCAAATAAAATTTGGACCATACTACAACACCATAATGTATGTCATAATCGTTGGCATAATGGTAAATGGCATATTTTATAACTATCTATCTAAAAGTGATGGAAGGGTTGAAATTATTGGTAGTCTAATATTTCCCATAAAATTTACTTTTTAAAAAAAAATTTTTTTTGAAGTTCGCTGAAACACAGCGAACTAGAGAGAGAGAAGAGAGGAGAGAAGAGAGAGAGAGAGAGTGGGAGAGGTATAATTGGAAAGTGGGTCAAAAGTTGGGTGCATGAAGTAATGCACTGGGTGCATTTAGCCTCACCCTTTAGAAAATAGAAGTTATATTCTTAGCTGATAGTAACAGTGTAGAAGTAACTAAATATTTATTCTTCGTTGTACTTCTAATGCCCTCATCTAAATGTTTATTTGCAATTTGTAGAATTTTTCTAACGTAGCTAAATCGGAGGAAGAATGACAGATTACTGATTATTACTTCTTCTTTCTCATACGGTGAGTATTTAGTTTATCTATCATAATTATTTGGTTGTGTTCACCTTTCTTTCCATGCTAGCTTCAATCATTTCCCCCCAAAACTTACAAGGATGGCTCATGAATTGTTTAAGTTTCTCAATTTTCAATAAATAATAGTAATTCTTCATAGCTAATAATAAAATTATGTTTTTCGTTACTTGTGACAAGCAATTAAAAAGAACTCATAATTTTTATTTTTAGTTTTTCACCAATTGATGCAAAGAAGAGTGTGCTCGAACTGATATCATTACTATTTTTTTGTCATCTTAATCATGGTAAATGTTAACCTTTTCTCTATGATGTCATTACTATTTTTTGTCATCTTCCTCAAGGTAAACGTTGCCCTTTTCCTCTATCATGTAGTGAACAATGTGTTTTCCTTTAATTATCACGTTGCCAAAAGAGCTTGTCGTAATTCGATTGGCATCAAAAATTAGCTTCTTAGTTTGATCCTAGGTTTGAAGTGTATTTCACTTCTCCTATTTTTTTTTTTCTTTCTTATTTCCATTCTTATTATATTGTTTTTTCGTGTTTTCATTGTTTTAACTCACCTGTCTAATTTTTAGTTATATTCCTAATCTTCTTTATTGATATAGGTTTGCCAAGACACTTCTTGTCACATGGATTGATGATTTTTATTTCTCAAATACACCTAATTATACTGCAAAACTTTGTTAATTTCTTATCTTCATCATCTTACCTTACTCTATGCTGGCCTCCAGCAAAGCATTCTTTGTTTGGAGAATCCCATTGGATTGGATGATGTAGTAATCTTTTTTCTAATTGCAATATGTGCGAAGATTTGTATATTGTATTGGAAAATGAACCTTAGTTATTACAATCTTTCTGCAATATTTTGGTCGTGGAGTTCCCTTCAACTGAATTCCCCGTTGATCAAGATTCAATGTGCATGTGGTGTTGAAAGTTCTGGACGATACCTGGCTCGGTTCACCTCCTTCTCGTTGATATGTTTCTGAGTTTTGATTATAGGGAAAATGGGGTGTATGTTGTATTGTGTGTGAGTGTGATGGTGGCTTGAGAAAAGAGTATGTATGATATGAATGCCAGACTTTGTGAGAGTTTTAGAGCGTAAGTTTTGAGAGAAAGGTTTACCGAGATTTCCCACTGTTGATCAAGATTAAAATTAAAAATTCCGGGTTCGAGTTTGTGAGAAATATTTACTAATTGTCTTAATTATAAGAATTCAATTGAGAGTTTTTGTACGCGTGAAATTAATGTGATTAGAGATATTGACAAAATTGTGATGGAGTTTGTGCAGATTTTATGTTTGTTTGTTTTGTAAAATGGAATGTCAAATAAGAGTGCTTGTTTGTTTTGTAAAAGAAACGCAGTAATTTGTAATTTACAATGTTTTGGCCGATGGAAACATTATCTTGGATCAAAATTTTAAATGGGCCGACATGTGAATAGATGAGTATTTAAATTGGGCTAAATAAGTCGAGGGTTAAGAAACTTTGAATAAGTTTAGATAAATTTTAAGGAGGATTTCTAAATTTGGGCACTCGAGAATTCAAGTTCAAATAATTGGGTTCGAATGAAATTTCATAAAGTTATATGGACTTAGGTTTTAAAATTTAGCTAGACGAGCGCGCGTAGATTGTAATGTGACCGTTAATTTGGAGAAGTCGTAGCGGCCAAAGTTCGTTAAACAAACTTTTAAAATTTCAAAAATTCTTGGTCGTTACAGGTGGTGATTGCTTTTTACATCAAAGTTAGCTTCCTCATTCCACCACAATCCACCAAAGAAATTCGAAATTGTGGTGATAGAAACACCAACTGCTTGGAAAATTATGGCTTAACAGATAGAAACACCAACTGCTTCGACCCAGACCTCTGCCACAACTGACATTGCTGCGTCTTCTCCACCGGAACGTCCATGGTTTCCATATGTCCAACCATTCTGTCAAATATCTATTTGTAGGTATGAGACCCAAGTCCTTGCTATCTGTATGTATAATATGGAAGAACAACATTTTAGTCAACATGTTCACTTTTTATTTGTTCATTTAAGATTGACAAATGGTATCAAAGTTTGTCTTTTATTAAAGGCTGATATGAGCTTTTGTCAACTGTATATTTTTAATTCTGTGCTATCATTTTAGATGCTAAATACATTGTAAAAATCGCATTTAGCTATTTTGTTCATACTATTATTGTCCATTATACACGAATTTATACAAAATTAGCACAACGTGCTTGCTTCACCCCTAGTGTGTGTGTATATATATACATATATATATATATATATATATATATTTATGGCTCTATCTAGTTGAACCAATAATCAAGTTGTACAGATACAAGAGCTGTTGAAACAACAGATGTAATAATAGTTACGAGGAAGTACTTAAAAATGTCCATTGTGCAACTCTAGGTGGAAGATGCAGTTTCTTTAGATAAAAAATGGCAAAACTATCAGATAGGTATTTTTTGTTTGGCTCAGAATGCCACTTGAGTATTAAAAGTATTTCCGGCGACACTTAGGTCTATTTTGTAATTTATTTGAGCATATTAACTCATAAAACTCGCCGGCAGTGATGGACAAAATAAAATATTAGTTTCCTGAATTTTTAATCTATTTTTTTACCCTTTTTTGTATTATTATTATACTCCAAAAAAAGTGTGACCAATGCACTTTTAGTTCAGAATTTAAAAATATAGCAAATATAAATAATTAATCAAATCAAAAAATAAAATAAAATAACCTCCCCCACGCCACCCCAACCCTCACCCTTCCCACCCCACCCCTCCCCTACCCGCCCGAAAAACCACCACAAGCTTGGTGGTGGTGGTTTTAAGGGGCGGCGGGGTTGGTCGGGGTGGCGTGGACACTCCAACCCGCCCTACGACCATCCCACCCCTGGAAAAACCACCACCAATTCGCCACCCAACCCCTACCCCCAAAGAACCACTACTAACCTGGTGGTGGTTTTTGTGGGGGTAGGGGTGGGGTGGGAGAGGTTATTTTATTTTATTTTTTTATTTGATTAATTATTTGTATTCGATATATTTTTAAATTTTGGATTAAAAGTGCAATGCTGACACTTTTTTTTGGAGTATTTACTCCAATTTCCCTTATATTTATTATTAACTATCGGTTAAATCAAAATTTGTGCGTCTTTAATACTAAAGCAATTTTTGAAAAGTTACGATATTCATGTGAACAAATGCTACAATGTCAGATGGATTCCGTTCAAATGGACCAAACACCTACCAAAATTTTTTTGGACGATTTGAGCAACTTTTTTTTTGGGACTAAAAGCACAGTCAACACAATTTTTTGGATTATTTGCACCAATAATAATAATAATAATAATAATAATAATAATAATAATGATGATGATGATGATGATACAAAAAAGGGTAAAACAGATTAAAAATTCAGGAAATTAATATTTTATTCCATCCCTCACCGTTGGCGAGTTTTGTGAACTAGTATGCGCAAATAAATTACAAAATGAACCTAAGTATCACCGAAATAACTTTTAATATTCAAGTGGCATTCTGGCAAAAAAAAAAAAAAACCTACCTGATAGTTTTGCCGATAACATATAGACAAACCACTCATTGTGACCATTCAAAATCGGTTGCTTAAATTCTTCTTGGTAAATTACAGACCCTCCTACTAACGCAAGTTAAATGGGATACTTAGGATTTACTTTTCATTTAATAAATTTTGGCTCTAAACCTGTACAATCTCAATGTCTCTTAATTACTTTTTGTCATCCTTTCAGCTGCTCTTGAAATGAGCATTTTACTGTAAATAATTTCTGTAACCTACAACCTTTCCCACACTGAAAACCCCAAGATGCGACCTTTTCAAATACTCTCATCCAAGTCATGTGCATAGCTCAATGGAGGAGAGTAAACAAAACAGCCTCCTTGTCTAAGCAATCTGTCCAATTCTAGTAAAAGAATCCCATCAATCCCATCTCTAGAGGGAAAACTGCATTTGATTTTCATGGACATTGTTAGGCGCAAGTGACATAGCTATGATGTTATGGCGGAGACGATAGGCTGCACCACCAACCCACATCAAGAAAATTTAGAATATGACTACCATAATTGAGTTGT
The DNA here is from genome assembly GCA_018223645.1 of Jasminum sambac. Classification (NCBI taxonomy): domain Eukaryota; kingdom Viridiplantae; phylum Streptophyta; class Magnoliopsida; order Lamiales; family Oleaceae; genus Jasminum; species Jasminum sambac. The sequence goes on along the minus strand of CP073649.1, from coordinate 37,776,112 downwards.
TCACCAGGAAACTTAAACATCTATCATCTATCTACAATACAAAGCATACCATTTCGGTGAAGTTGAACGTTATTGCCCCAAGTGAGTGTGTGTTGACTATTGAGTAAATTATCTTTTTTTCTGCCAAAAGCAAAGTTCGACATCTGCCACCATGATAAATCGTCAAACCTTGTCTCACACCAAATAAGCAACTTTTTGCACCTAAAGCTTCAAGCTAAAGCATACCTCTTCAGTAAGAGCAATGAATGGCACAGGAGCTGAACGTACTGTGAACAACCAATATTACCTAAGAGAGGACAGACATCATAACACTTGAACATGAATAAATGAATGACAAGTAATTTTGAAACTGAACAAAAAGATACAAATACATTTGTTGAAAGAATGATCCTTCACCTTTTCATCCACTAGTAAGTTGATCTGCAGATATTGAAATCAATGGTTTTGAGAAATCTGTCAGTGTAGTGTTGTTGCTCATACCATTATGAATAGATCTATTCGATGTCTATCACTTAATAAGAGAACAGAATTAAGGCAGACGGGAAAAGCACATAACTGTAAATAAATTCCATAGGAAAATACTTTAAACTTCTTCAAAAATACTTAATTAACAACTTAATTGATTCCACACACAAAACCAAAGATCTTATGCATCGAATCACAAGGCAAGTGCCAAAAGTGCAAACATGGAGTGTGAGAGAACCAGTATTGGCAAAATTAAAAATCATAATCTAAAGCAAATGGAGAAATAGAAAAACAAAATTACCATAAAACAGTCAAATATCCACGGCAAAAGGTAAAATAAGATTAACTTCAATGAAAATTACATCATAATTGAGAGGGAAAAACGGTCAATAGGAAACATTTGCATCTCAACTAAGGAAGTGATGGCACTGGAGTTGGCCACCAATTATAGACAAGAGGAAAGGCGGTCACCCAACTTAAATCCAGTGCATCGCGGGCTAATCTATAAAGACATCGCAATTCAAAATCTTTCTCTCGTGGTATGTAACGACATAGTATCAAGAATCTACCAATTTTTAAAAGAAGAATATGTCTTCTATAAGGATGGAAAGCAAGCACCATAACTCTAAAAGTGTACTTAAGCCGACGACCAAAAAAGATGGTGTTTTCGGTGAAAATCCTAAATGCCAAGTGCCACTTGGCGTTGTCATAATCCTCGAGTTCCCATACACTCACTGCATACTCTCCTACAAGATCATGATGCACTGTACTTATACGAAGTCGATCTTGAGTTACCCCAAAACAATCGGAAAGCGTAATCCAAGACTCAGGCGGTCCATCAATGATATGTGAAACAACTTGTTGTTGGGTTGGATCAAACACAATGATTCCATCCCTAGTTAGCCTGTGCAACATCCCGTGATAGGCAATCATGTGACTCTTTTCAAAATCTGACTTCACAACTCGTGGCAAAGAAACCACAGAATCGGTCCACCGGCCTTCCTCTGAAGAAAATAGGTTCATATTGATTTTGGTGCGGGCACGGAAATTAAGTAACCCACCTAAAGGAATCCGTACAAGCCAAAACTTGAGCTTGTGAAGACAAGAGTTGAGATCACATAACAAGCCAACATCAGCTGCAACAGAGTCCATTGAAATGGGAGGGAGAGCAACCCATTGCTCTGTAACTATATTGCATATATAATAAACAGTTAACAACGTTGATGGATTGTTGTAAGAACACACCAACAAATCAGCAAAAGAAGCCTCCAATTGAAACTCCAGTGGCCCAGGGAACACCTGTTGGAAAGGCAGGGGTCGCGCCAAGCCGGGAATGTAACTCATATCAATCCTACGCCCTTTGCCCCAATTGCGCAAAATAAGATTTTCCGAGATAGCATGAATCTGAATCACCCTTTCCTTATACTCAAACCACTTAATGTTTTGGAACACTAGGGAGAAGAGATCGGAGCAATTACCGTGAATCTGATGACGGTTGTGAATGAAACTTCTAATGAAGTAGTCGCCATCGGAGATAATAGCTCGCAAACGCTTGCAAACTGCTTTACAACGAACAGAACATTTAATCGGCAGCCGCAAAAGAATTTCGATAACAAGTTCATCCGTCAAATTGCAGAATGAATTGCATCTCTCGACCTCTGAGTCAATCCTCGACCTTTTCTGATTGCATCCTACTAGTTCCATTGTCCTCCTACAGGAGGAGTATAAATAAATAACCGCACCAGTCAAGCTTATATACGTGCGAGATTATTATATGCACACAAATAATCAGGCGATTAATTTAAGGGAAAATCAACTGCTGTAGTTTTGATATTAGCGGTTTCGGTCTACCCACGCTACATGTGCCATCACGTGATGTGACGCCACATCACCCTTCCATAAATTTTTTTTAAAAAGTTTTTTTTGATATTTATATTAATTAGATGAATAATACATAATTACCTCTTAATGGTAGGGGTTCACCCGATCCTCTACCAATTTGTTTCCCCCACTTGTGGGTATCGTATCATACCCACAAGCGGGTACTGAGTTTACGTTTCGTTCGTCCAATTAGAATAAATAGGGTGCGCAGCTAAACACACAGAGAATACTTTGGCACTAAAGTTTGTCCCAGATACACTATAATAATATTACACTAATAATCCTCAACTTTAATATTTGTGACATTATATCCCATAATATTTTTTATTGTATTATTTTGTTTGATTTTTTAATATTTGGAACTTCTTGTTCATAATGATAATTTTTATTCAAAAATTTAGTCAGTGCATTTAAAAATTATAAAATGACACACACTTATATTTTTAAATTTGTAGTTCTTTTGGTTATTTAAAATATATAGAAGTATTTTTAATGGAATTTTTAGAAGAAAACTATCATTCATACAAGATGTAATAATTATTAAAGAATTATATATAAAATTATGATGTAAAAAAGGTTAAGCATCTAAATACAAAAACTTGTGAAGATAAAGGATGTTAAATGTAATTAATATGTGGTATAGTTAATAAAATCCACGATGTCAATATAACAACCCTTTACTCAACACACCCACCCAATTTTAAATTTCAAGCAAAATGACCAAAATATCCCTTACATAAAAAATAAATAAATAAATTGGTCCCTTACAAAAATGACCAAAATGACCCCTTATCTCGACGGCTGTGTGATAAGTGCTTAAAAGCACTTAAAAGATCTTCCAAGTATCGTGTTTTTATTGCCTTTTATTTATATAAAAGTGTTGTTTTATTTCTTTTTGTTATTTGTGGTGTTTAGGATCAAGAAAAGTGAAAAGAAGTGAAAATGAGCTAAAAAGTGTAAATATACTAAAGATTGAGGATGAGTTTTGACCCAGATAAAAGTTAAATTTGGACGTGACTATTTGAGGAAAAGTTGTAGATATTTTCGTCTAGTTTGCACAGAATTTTGAACGACCTCAATCAGACATCGAACGAAGAAGTTATGCCCGAAATACTGAACACTGCCAGGTTGTCCAGTTTTATGCACGCGCAGACTTCTACTTTGACTAGGGTTGTAAAACCTACTTGGGCTTGGGTCCTATGCATGAAAATTGATCCTTAAAAAGGGAGAAGAATGCAGCAAACAAGAAAAAATTCGATCATAGAGAGAGAGCTAAGGAGAGATTGAAGAGAAGATCTGAAGAACTAATCCATACAAGTTGAAGATTTAGATACTGTATTTAAGAACAATCACCATGGATCTTCACACCAGCATGAGAGGCTAAATTCATTCATCTAGCTCAAAGGAGATGTCATAGTTGAAGCTTGTTATTCAATTAATCATTCAGTAACATTGTTTTCTGCTCTCTATTATTAAATTGGTTTGTTATTCGGATTTGAATTTTAAAGATTTATTGAAATTTATTTAGATCTGGCCAGTTTATGTGAATTTCATTAGATCTATTGCTAGGATTGGTTTTCAATCCGTAATTGCTGATTTTTTAATTCATGCGTAGTAGCTAACGGTCGCGCATCGTTAGGATTAACAAACACTAAGTTAAACAATTCGAGCTTGTGTAATTGTTGCTTAATTTAGTCTATTTTCCTAGTGATAAATGCAACCATTGCTTAAAACTTAGAGAGCTTAATCTAGGTTATTCAATTGGTTAGGATGAATTGAAGAGCTTGTCTCAATTAATTGAATTAGGGAAAATTCGGGTAGTTAGAACTTGTTGATTGCCTAGGGTTATTAATTTGATTAGAGAGTAGGAATGCGTCATGATTAATTGGATGTGCAAGTGGAGACTCCATTGAACTGATGAGCAGGGTGGTTTTCTCTTTATTGATTCTCTCCATTGATTATTCTTTGCGTTGTTATTTATTTTTAATTATAGTTTTTACTTCAATTGCCAACCACTTCCCTCCCAATCATTAGTTAGCACACTTTAACTAGTTTTACACCATTCTTTTAGGTTCGACCCTCACTTGCCGCTACTATATTTATTTTAAAATCGAGTTAGGAAAATTATATTTATTATTTGTTGGTTACTAGACAACCATCACTGTGGAATCTGATCTCTGACCAACCAACCAAGATGAAGGCTATTGCAATTGGACCACCTTCTTCCTTTCCCTTTTCTCTTGCTCTGCATTTGGACATTCTCTCTCAACCCTTTCTCTTGCTCGTCAGAAAGAGAACAAGTTGGCAAATGCAAACTTGAATTTGACGAGTGAAGGATGGAGTAATTGTAGACCCAAATCTGAAGGTGAATGTCGATCAAATTGGCATCTCTCCCTTCTTCTTCTTCTTCTTCTTCTTCTTCTTCTTCTTCTTCTTCTTCTTCGCCAGCGAAATCAAAGGGTAAATTCGTTTGGGTAGATTGAAGAGTAATTTGTGGGGTGTGTTTAGCCACATCCATTATAATAACACCCCTAAATTTTTAAATTTGAAAAAATACATCCTATTTATCTAATTCCAATACTATGTTTTTTTTTTTTTTTAAATGTTGATGGTAAATTGGAGTTATGGGGAAAAGGTAGGAGTGTTGAGTAAAAAGGGATGGGAGCATTTAGACAAACCCTTTCTACTTTTGCATCTTTGTTTTCCATCTATTTTTAAATTTGTAATCTATCTCTGTATAATTTGGATGTTTCTAGGATCAATTTTGACATAGTATTTTAAAGAGAAAATGCCCAATAACTAGAGGTCAAAGTTGATCTTCACTTACAGAATCAACATATCTTATTTTTTAACCACCAACTACAACTTATAAAAGGTGATTTTGCCAAGTACTCTTTTTAGGTATTTATGGACTTTTTTGACTCCATATTTCTTTTTCCACACTTTCATTTCCTCTCTATCTTTTAAATTACACAAGGGTCATCCAACTTTCAAATTTTGTATTTTAGTCTTCAACTTTTTAATTTTATTTCAAAATTACCCCAAAATATTTGCAACCGAGGTCCTCTATCTTTCGGATTGTTTCATTTTGATTCTCAAACTTTTGAAATTTTGACACTTTTACTCCTTTTTGCTCATTTTTTTCGTTGTTTTCTTCTATATTTATGAAATTCACCTACAATACAATATTTAAGATAACATAAATAAATAAAATTTTCATTATGATAAAAAAATTTCAAGCATAAAGATAAAATTATACTTCATTTAATACTCTTGGTAGCAATTCATAAATATCAATAGACGTACAAATATTACCTTTCCAAATAAAATGGATTACCACAACAAGTAATACACATTACCTACCCCGGTAATCTCGAGAAATATCCAATTTTTCACTTCACTGGTGTCTCAATTTCTCTCTCCAGATTACCACTCCAGGTAATCTTGAAAAATATTCAACTTCTCGTTTCCATTGTCTATCACTTTCTCTCTCTGCGCACTTTCTCTTTCCAAATTACCACCTTAGGTAATATCGACAAATATTTAATTTCTCGCTTCTCTCCCGACCTTTTCTCTCTAGATTACCACAACCGGTAATAACATTATCGGGTAGGTAACATTATTATTAGGATAGGTAATGATATTATCGGGTGCATATATTTGTATTATTGGGGTAATGATTGTTGATCGAGATTACTTGTAGTAGTAATCGAATTATCACGATAAGTAATATTATTATTGGGGAAGGTAATGATATTATTGGATGCATGTATTTGTATTTTGGAGCGGTGGTGGTGCTGGTGCTGGTTTGCTAGATAATACTATTACCAGATAAGGTAATATGATTACCAGGATATGTAATAACATCGATAATAATATTATTTGGCAGGTAATAGTATTATCAAGGGTAAGAAATAGTTGCGTAAGTGGTGGTGATGGAATGGCGACGACGGTGGTGGTGAAATGGCAGTAGTGGTGGTGGTCGTGGCAGTGCTTTAGTGTGTAACGTTGTTATCAGGGAAGGTAATATAATTCTCATGACATATAATAATAATATTACTGGTGTAGGTAATAGTATTATCGATGTAAGTAATGGTGGTGGTGGTGGTGGTGGTTTGGTGGCGATGGGCGTAATCGAATGATGGTGGTGGTGGTGGTTTGGTAGTTGTGGTAGAGATGCTAGTGTAATGGTGGTGGCGGTGGTGGAATGGTGGTGGCAATAATGGTGATGGGGTGGTAGTGATGGTAATGGTAGTGGTGGTGGAGAAATGGTAGTGGTGGTAGTGGTGGCGGCGGCGGGGATGGGGATGGAGTAGAGGTGGGCGTGGGGTTGGTGGTGGTGGAATAATGGTGGTGGTGGAAGTGGTGGAGGTGATGGTAGGGGTGGGGTGCGGTGGAAGGTAGTGGTGGTAGTAGTGTAATGGTTGTGGGCATAGGGTGGGGTGGGGGTGATGGTGGCGTTGACGGTTTGGTGGTGGAATGGTGGCGATGGTTGTGACTGCGTGAGTGGGTTGACGGCGATGGTTGAATGGCGGTGGGGTGGAAAGGGTGGTGGTCTTTGGAGACGGTAGGATGGTCGGTAGGGGTGGGTGGTGGTGGTAGCGGCACTTTGGTGGTAGTGGTTGAATGGTGGAGGTAGTGATAGTGTAACCGGTGGTGGTGGTGGTTGTATGGTGGGGTGATGTGGTGGCGGTGGTAGAGGCGGCGGGATAGTGGAGGTGCCGAGATGGGTGTTGGCGGCGATGGTGGTTTGGCGGTGGTTGCGACGGCGGGATGGAGGGGTCATGGCGGCGGTGGGGAGGAGGGAATGGTGGTCGTGGTGACGAGCATCGGTAATGGTGGGGTAGTGGTCACGGTGGATTAGTGGTTGTGGTAGGGTAGGGTGGGGTATAGGTGGTGGTGGTAGTGGGGTAGTGGTGGCGGTATCGGTGGGATGGGTCATGGTGGAGTGGGGTGGTGGTGGCGGTTGGCTGTGGCTACAAGGTGGTAGTAGTTGTAACACCCGCCCCAGTACGTACAACGGCATCGTACTAGGAAAGGCGTTACCGTCGTGATGTCACCGAGCTAACACATTTGCAAACGTATCACGACTCACGAAAGTCCAAAACGATAATTTACATATATATCTAACGTGATAGCTCCAAAAGTTATATTACAAAAGAGTTTACAAAAGAGTGATCTTATACACACGTGACCCCAAAATCTTTTCCTTTCCCATTTCTACACGTCGACAAGCTCACGTACGAGAGGAGCCTGCGCCACCTCCAGCTTGCCTCCTACTAGCAGCATCATCTAAAACATGGAAAAGAACACACGTGAGTCATAATGACTCAGTAGGAAGAGACACAATGCATATGAACATCACATATTGCTTTCGGGCCCATTGCGAATCATGTGTTAGCATTGGCGCCGTCATAAACATTTGGCCGGCCTCGTAACATCATTGGGGCGTAGGTCCCCCATGAGGCCATACTATCGGTTATTGGGGCGTAGGTCCCCTATTCGACCGATGTATCATTCGTTGGGGCGTAGGTCCCCCATATTTGGCCGAAAATATTAACATTAATGCAACACATGATAGGCAATCCAATCCAAACACGCGTGACATATGAATGCACATGGACGAGACATTCATATCATAGCATCTGGCAACATAAGCATATCATAGACCAAGGCTAGAAGGCACCTAACCTTAGAAGAATCACCATATCATGCAAACCATGTCATACTTTGCCAAAACTATGAAATTAGCCAAAGAAACTTGCATACATAGCTATCTAAGGATCATTCATGTGTCTACTTACCTCCTACATGGGTAATTTATCTCAATCCTACCTCAAAACACAAGAACCCAAGCTAGAAGATTGGTTGGAGGACTTCATCTTCTTCCTTCCCTCTTCTCTTCCTTCCTTCCTCTTGATTCCAAGGTAGTAACTAGGAATAAATGAATGATCTACAAGCCAAATACCATGCCAAAGTCTTGAAATCACACTTGGACTTGTTCAATAGGGTTTTGGGGAGTTGGGGGTCGAAAATGATGGAAAAAGACCAAGCCAAAGTGTTAAAACCCAATCCAACAATTTCTGCCGACCTAAAATTACGGCCGTAACTTATGCATTTACGGCCGTAACTTCCACATTTACGGCCGTAACCAATAAACCTTACGGCCGTAACCTTATGATACGGCCGTATCAAAAATACCATACGACCGTAATTAAGCCTCTGTAAATCCATGCATCTCACCCTTCAAGAATTACGGCCGTAACCCATCAATACGGCCGTATCTCCAAGTCGTCCGGCCGTAATTTCCTCTCTGTAAATTTTGGCACATTTCCTCATTCCACAAATTACGGCCGTAACTCTTTTACTTACGGCCGTAACCCGATACTTACGGCCGTAACCCCTAAACTTACGGCCGTAAATCTCGATCCTACAGAATTTTGTAGCGGCCTCGTTACATGGTCGGGAGGTCGTTTCGACACTTAATACCGTACATAGCATCACAACGAAGTCACCAAGGGTCCAAACACATATTCATCACCCCATGATCATACATAACATCATAAATCACATGCATAAACGGACGGGGTATTACAATCTACCCCCCTTAAATAAATTTCATCCCCGAAATTGTTACCTGTAAAGAGTTCTGGATAATGATTCCTCATGTCATCCTCTCGTTCCCATGTTTCTTCTTCCACGGTTGCGCTCCTCCATAGGACACGAACCAATGGTATCTGCTTGCCTCGCAACTGTTTCTCACTCCGAGCAATGATTTGCACTGGTTTCTCCTCAAATGACAAATCCGGTTGAATGTCAAGCGGAAGATCCGGTAACACATGAGATGGATCTGACATATACTTCCTCAGAGTCGAAACATGGAATACATTATGGATACGATCCATATGCATGGGCAACTGCAACCGATAAGCAACCTCCCCGATTCTTTCAAGAATCTCATACGGACCAATATATCGGGGCGTCAATTTCCCCCGTTTACCAAATCGAAGAAGCCGTTTGATAGGTGAAATTCGAATAAAGACCTTCCCACCAACGTCAAATTCGAGTGGACGGCGTCGAAGATCAACATAACTCTTCTGACGATCTTGTGAAGCTTTCAGTCGGCTTTTAATCTTCTCGACCGCCGAAATCATGTCTTGGATCATTTCGGGCCGCATATCCTTCATCTCACCCACCTCGTCCCAATGTAACGGCGACCTACACTTCCGCCCATACAACGCTTCGTACGGGGGCATCCCAATGGAAGTGTGATGCCTATTGTTGTACGCAAATTCAATCAATGGGAGATAACGATCCCAAACCTGCGAAAATTCCAAGGCACAAGAACGCAGCATATCCTCTAACGTTTGAATCGTTCTCTCCGTTTGTCCATCAGTTTGCGGATGAAATGCCGTACTAAATTGAAGTTTTGTCCCTAACACCATTTGCAACTCCTTCCAGAAATGAGACAAATACCTCGGGTCACGATCCGAAGTAACTGTAGCTGGCACACCATGTAACCGAACAATCTCTTGCACGTAGAGTCGAGCTAACTGCTCCATCTTAAACGTCATATTCATTGGTAAGAAATGAGCAGACTTTGTGAGTCGATCGACGATAACCCATATAGCATCAAATCCTTTACTCATCCGTGGAAACCCACTCACGAAGTCCATCGTAATATCATTCCATTTCCACTCGGGAATTGGAAGTGGTTGGAGAGTTCCTGCTGGTCTCTGATGTTCGGCCTTCACTTGTTGACAAATCAAACACCTTGCCACAAACGCTGCAATGTCTCGTTTTCATTCCGGCCACCAATAAAGCATCCGTATTTCCCTATACATCTTGGTGGAGCGGGATGAAGCGTTACGGTGTCATATGTGCCTCGTCACATATCTCTTGTCGGAGATTATCGGTCATCGGGACATAATACCCGTCTTTGTATTTCAGGGATCCATTCAGCACTTGATATTCTGGTCTTGGCTTCTCAGTGAGTCGTTTCTTCCTTTTGATTGCCCAATCATCAGTTTCCTGCCCTTCTTTAATCCGATCAAGCAACGTCGATCGAAGAGTCATGGTCGCCAATCGGGCTCCTTCTCGATCCAAGATTTCTAAATCAAACTTTTCCATCTCTCTTGCAACTCTCGAGGTCGTCGTTTTGGCTCTTTCCGACTTAAAGCGTCGGCTACCACATTGGCTTTCCCGGGATTGTACTGAATCGAACAATCATAATCCTTTACCAATTTAACCAACGGCGTTGGCCCATGTTGAGATCTCTCTGGGTGAAGAAGTACTTCAAACTCTTGTGGTCCGTATAAATTTCATATTTCACCCCATAAAGATAATGTCGCCAAATCTTCAACGCAAACACAATCGCGGCAAGCTCCAAATCATGCGTAGGAGAATTCCGCTCATAACTCTTCAGTTAATTTGCATACAAGTTGTGATTCTCTAGAAGTTAATGAGGTTAAACTAAATTATGTCACATTAGGATCTTTGGCATGTTGATCCTATGAGTGGCGAATTGAAAGACACATCTACTTTCTTATCGAGAGTAATTTACTAAAGACTCTTGATAAGTAAACTTTCCCCTTTGAAGTTCAAGTGAAGTTGATTGTTTAAGGTGTGATTAATGTGTTTAGTGTTCTATGTGCAATCATTTGATTTAAATACTTTCATCACTACATATGTGCTTGACATATTTGATATTTCATTGGAGAACGAATGATTGTTATGACATCTCATTCGTGAGACATGCATACCATGATTCTTGGAGAAGTTAAGTAATTAATGTTGAAGTGTGGAAAATACAAAATTTAAAGGTATGTATCGCAACTTTTTTTGAAGACAATGGATGTACATCTGTGTCATGAAAGGTGTGAGTGAGAAATGGAACGCGGGGGACCAGGCGTACCCGATGGAAAGTTAATATGAAAAATGAAAGTTAAGTTGAAAGTGGAAAGTAATTTTAACCGCTTTGCAGGAATACCGATAAAATTTTATCAGGTTCCAAATAAGATTCAGCCACTGCATCTAATTGGGTGATACATCGAATGAGCTTACGATGGAAAGAAAGAATGTCTTTTAAATGCTTAAGGAATGTTTGAAAAGTTACAACGAGATACATATTGTAATGTTTAATTTCAACCCTGCACCGCATAAGCATGCATCATGTGCATGGGATTTACTCACTGGGCTTTAGCTTATGCAAAAATTACTTTTCCATTCATTACAGGTGATGAGAGCTAGATAAACAAGGAAAGCACTTGGAGCCAGATTCAGACAGTACCTTTTTTTCTAGTTTTTCAATTGAATTTTGAAGTGAAAGTACCTATCGCCGCTTAGGATCGTTATTCTTTAGTCATTTGTTTAATTCTTTTAATCATTTCTCATGATTAAAGGGTGTTAGCGTATAAATTATAATGTATCTTTATATTAAAATAACTGGGGTGCCACGTTGGCAAATATGCCAACGTGGCACACATTCAATGTTTTTTAAAAATTAAAAAATTAAGTTTGGAAATAATGAACATTAATCAGTAATAATTAAAAATAAACCAATATTTAAAGCAATCATTTAATGAGAAAAAATTTGTTTTGCAAAGAGTTTGAATATAACTTCATTTTTTAAAATTTTAATTCAAAATATTACATAATAAATATTTTTTATTTATTTTCCTTATATTAAAATTATAGGTTTTGGTTGTTTTCTTCGTTACGTGAATTGGACTATTCAAAAATAGGGGGTATTTTTTTTTTTTTATTTTTAAATCAAATTGTTAGTAGTTAAAATTATAACTGGATTTATGTTTAATAATTAATCAATTTTTAAGTAAATAATAATTTATTAATCTTTCTCGATATTAAAAAATTGGAGTGTCACATTAGCAAAGATGCCAACGTAATACACATTAAATATTAGTAGTAATTGAAAATAAAATTAAAAATAAACCAATATTTAAAGCAAACATTTAATGGGAAAAAATTGGTTTTGGAAAGACTTTAAATAGAACTTTTTTTTTTAAGTTCTAATTCAAAATATTAAATAATTAATATTTTTTATTTATTTTCATCATGTTAAAATTATGGGCTTTGATAGTTTTGCTTGGTTATATTAATTGGACTGTTAAAAAATAGTGGGTATTTTTTACTTTTTTCTATTTTTTAAAATCAAATTGTGAGTAGTTAAAATTATAATTAGATTTATATTGAATAATTTATCATTTTTAAGCAAATAGTAATTTATTAATCTTTATATTATTACAATTGAAGTGCCATGTTTGGCCGATGCCTTATTAGTAGTGCTAACATGACACAAAGTTTCTAATTAAAAAAGTTAATTGATATTTTTCGTTTTTAATATGGCCAATGTGATATGCTCACTAACTGAATTTTGTATTACATGCATTTTTCCGTTTCTAAGTATATAAAATTAAAAATAAAAAGTTTTTTTCTAAAATTAAAATAAAGTTTATGTAAATAAAAAGAAATCAAATGAATTATGTAGATACGGAAAATTATAGGTATTACTGCAAATTTAAATTATATAAAATTAAGTATAATACTTTTTATACAATAGAGTTTAAATTAAGTAGCAATTATAGTTAAACATTAAAAAATGTATAAAATCATAAAATTTAGAGTGCATAATATCCATTTTAGAAAGAAAAAAAGGTGTTCAATATAAAAATCATTTGTATCAATGAGAAAGACAAGTTTTGATAATCAAAGAATTTGTATATATTCATTCCCAGTGGTTCGTTTATAATTAATTAATCTCAACGATCACTGTTGTGCAATGCGATATACAACAATTGGAATTAAAGTTAGAGTCCGGTTTCGTTCCCTATTGTGGATACGTTATGGCACCTATAGTCGGGAAAAAATTTGTAGGGGTCGAATGAGGCCCTCCACCATCAGGGGATAGTTATGTACTATTTATCTTACTTAATTTAGATACCAAAAAAAATTAAAAATTTTAAAAAATTTTTTGCTCGGTGACATAACTCCACCAGAAGACACCATGGCGGCATGGGAACGGGCTTATGTTCCCCACTGTGGGGAACAGACCCATAGCGATTAAAGTTACATGTTTTGATAAACTTTTTAATTATGTGATGCACGTGAATTTTTTAATTTATAATTGTGAATTTACTCTACATTTTTGTATTGACTATAATATACAATATTATAAATTTTAATGATTGTTTACAATTATGTAATTTTCTATACACAAATTATATCAATTATGTAAATCAACATTCATATTCAATATATTTATAATGTTATATCAATTATTTATTGTACATAAATTTAATTGTTCCCGTGCATCGCACGGGTGTAATACTAGTTTTTATGAATAGGAAGAGAGAGATTAATGGAGTTGGATGGTAGAGATTTAATAGTACAAGTGGACCGTACGAGATATGTAGATGTAATTTGTTTGATCAAATTTAAATTTTGAAAAGTAATACAAATAATGTATTTGTGTTAGTATGCTAATATGGCCTAAATGATTTTTGTTATTTTAGACTAATGGATATAGTGGAAGTTATTTAAGTTTAGACATGGGATTTGTTTTTATGATTTATTCATATCCTTCTAAGTTAAAGGATTTTGGAGAATTTAATTTATTTGCATTCTTGAATCGTGTGTGAGGACGCTAAGTTTCTTAATATGTTGGTTATGTCTAGATATAAAGGAAACTCTCCTGAAATTTTTTTTTTATAGGATTTTACTTTTCAAAAAAAAAAAGTTTCATAAGTTGATTTATTTTTTTGTATTTTAAAGTAAAATAAAGGTTGACACGTCTAGATTTAGGTTTCTAGACTTGGGTTACAAAAATACTAATTATGACCCACTTAACTTGCCAAATACATATTTCACTTATACTCACTAAAATGACTTTCCTAATTTATTCAATTCAATTAAATGTGATTTCTTAAAGAGCAATAATTCAATTTATTTTTCGCATTTTTGTTTTATTCATAATTTCTTAGATTAAAAATTAATAACTGTTCTAAGAAATTGATATTTGGTTTTTTATTGTATTTTTTCTTTTAATATCCTCGAAGTTTTTTCATATTATATAAGTTTTGTTAGTAAAAATAGGGTCAACAATTTTGTTCATCGATTAGAGCCACAAAAACGTATTTTAACCTTACTTTAGGTGCATATTATGGGGCGAGTGTGAGATTTTCATTTATTATTATTAACTAAAAAATAAACTAAAAATGATTAAAGTAAAAAATTATAATTAAACTAAAGGAAACCCGATCGTGAATTTTCCCAAGTAGCCATTGGCTATAACTTCTAGATGCTTAATAATTCGTGCTTTGTAGAGTAACACACGCATTCTTTTCTCATCACTATCTAATGTGGGATATTTGTCTCTTTCAATAGTGTGGAAAATTTAAATAGTATAGGAAATTATCCATTTGTCTAAACTTTTGGAGAAAACTTAACAATTTTATTTTGGAAAACTTTCAAACCCAAAAAAATTTAATTATCTTGACATAAAATTAACTATGTGATATATTAATTCCTAAATTATATTCTTAATAATTAATTTCTCTTTTATCTAATGAAATTAGAATAAAAAACTTATAAATTTTATTAATTTATTTAGCATTTAGTTTCAGAAAACATGTATTTCTATATGAAAATATGATTTTAATGAAAAATTATAAATGGAATTTAAAAAATGACCGGCGACTTTTATTTATTTAAAGATAAAACCAATAATGAATTTTTAAAATTTTTATTTTATTCATATTGTTCTAAATTAAAATTAATAATATTCCTAAAAAATTGATTGTCGGTTTTTTATTATATTTATATTCTAAATATTGTACAAAATTTGTTACATTGTATAAACTTTAGCAACAAAAATATGACAAATAATCTTGTTAATCGTTTAGAGCCACAAAAGTATACTTTAATCTCATATTAGGCATTGCATTATGGGGCTACTATGAGATTTTATTACCTAAAAATTTAGGAATTTTATATTTGGAGGATTTCAAAATAAATATTTTTACAACCCAAAACAATTTAACTGACTTGACATGTAATTAATTTTGAGATATACTAATTCCCAAATTGTATTCTTAATAATTAATATTTTTTTATCTAATGATATTAAAATTAAAAAAATATGAATTTTATTGATTTATTTAGTGTTCGATTTCCCTAAAAATTATTTACCTCTATATTAAAAATATGAATTTAATTAAAAAATTATAAATGAAATTTAAAAATGAATGGTGAACTTGATTTCTTTAAAGATAAAACGAATAATCCAATTTATTTTTTTATTTTATTCATGTTTTTCTAAATTAAATATCAATAACTATGCTAACCAATTAATGTTCAGTTTTTTTTATTGCATTTGTATTTTCAAATATTTTAGAATTTTAAAAAAAAATAAAAAATTTCTCACACTACCTTTTTTATAAACACTTATATTAAGGAAATGCATGTTTCCTTAATTTATTAATTGTTAAATTTTATTGCAAAAAAAAATAGTCTTTTGGCGGGAAAACCAACTCTTGGTGGAGGAGCTTTTATTAGATTATTATTATTATAGATTATAGATTATAGATTGTAGAATTTAAAAAATAAAAAAAAATCTTACACTACCTTTTTTAATAAACGCTTATATTAAGGGAATATATGTTTCCTTAATTTTATAAATATGTTTCCCTTTTTATAAATATTTGTTTCCTTAATTGACTAATTGTTAAATTTTATTGTTAAATTTTATTGTTAACAAAAAAAAAAGTAGCCTTTTGGCAGGAAAACCAACTCTTGGTGGAGGAGCTTTTATTATATTATAGATTTAAAGTAAATAAATCATCAATAGATATAAGTGTTCTTATAAGGCTCGTGTAGCCTGGTAGTGTTGGTGTCCCTTTTTCACCCCTAGGTCTAAGGTTTAATTCCCCTCCCCTACCAACCCCGCCCCCTCCCCTC
The DNA here is from genome assembly GCA_018223645.1 of Jasminum sambac. Taxonomy (NCBI): domain Eukaryota; kingdom Viridiplantae; phylum Streptophyta; class Magnoliopsida; order Lamiales; family Oleaceae; genus Jasminum; species Jasminum sambac. The sequence goes on along the minus strand of CP073649.1, from coordinate 37,759,792 downwards.
CCCAAAAGCCTCCCCCACCTTAGAATTCCAGAAAAAGAGGAAAAAAGAAAAAGAAAAAGATAAGTGCTCTTTAAATAAAATTTATATATTACAGCTACAATAAGATTGGCTTTATATAAGTCCAAAAGTCAAAATTTAATTATTAATACAATTATTTCAACAAAAAAAGAGACAAAATAAGATAAATTATGATTAAACTTTAAATGGGTCGGATTTGAGGCGAAGGCGATGGTACCGCATCCCCATCTCGAATCTTAACTTTCATTTCAATTCCCATCCAATGATCGGGTCGGGTCCCATTCAATCCCCAATTAATCTAAGTTCAGGCCAAGATCGAGTCGGTGTTAGGATAGGTCAGGGACAATTCTAAGGGTTCTTTACAATTTTACAAAACTTTCGATTTTTTTATTTCAAAAATAAGTTAAATTCAAAAACACTGTAGAAATCCGGTATTGACAATCAAGATAGGCCTGGCCGATTGCGCTGGCGCAGCAAAAAATTTTGGAAAAAAAATATGCCACACGATTGCATGGTACAATTTCTTTTTTTTTTTTCAAAATTTTGAAAACTACTGGCCACATAGAAATGGAAGGCAATTTTCCAAAAAAAGATATTAGCATCGATAAAGCGGGAGATTGGAATGGAATTATCAAAAAACAATAATTGTAAATGTATATTATCAAAAAATATATATTATCCATCCAAAATGGACACCATATACGAATTCTATGCCCAAAACAATGAAAACTCAAATCCACTCCATACACATTCGTTACAAATAATTGCACAAACATTGCACACCCATGAATAATTTCACTCTCATTACATGCTCATCGCAGACTTTGTGTAATCTATTACACATCAATTACAAACTGCGTAAATTCACGCACTCATTGAACACTTTGTATAATACATTATACAACCATTACACACTTTATATAATATTAACACACATTACGCAAACACTACACAGTCTGTGTAATAGATTCACAATTCAATTTGGCATCGCCCGGATTTTGTACCATACCATCGCATGGGTTTGTGTCATACAATCGCACGGCACAATATTTGGGCAATTCCCAAATTTACACTCCGCGGCCTCACATACTGAATTTGTGTAAATAGATGTGCGGGGATACTGGATTTTTGCAAGTGAGTTTTGCATGATTTTTGAAATTTCAAACGTGAAACCCTTATTTAGTCTAATTTCATCCAATTCTAATCCCCATTTACAGCCCCCGCCACCCGCTATTATTATTATTATTATTATTATTATTATTATTATTATTATGCCAGTTAATGTTTTTTGTATGATACATATTAACAGTTGTTTACAAATTGGTTTTTGTAATGTCATAAATAAATAATATAAATTGCAAGGTTGGTAATTCGTAATATTGCCCTTTTTTTTTTTTTTGAATGTTCGTAACATTATCTTTGTTAAATGTAATTTAAAGTAAATAAAATAGTCAATAGAGGTAACGATTTTTTAAATAAAAACTATGTTTGGCAACTGCAACAATTTTGACTTTCATGTAAATCTTAAATAGTCAAAATTTAATTAGTAATACAACTATTTAAAAACTAATAAAAATAAAATAAAATATAGCCAAAGTCAGATAAATTTTGATTAAAGTTTAGAGGCAAATGCCATCGTCCCCTCCCCATCTCGAATAACGGATTTGTTGTGGCATTCAAAACTCACATATTCAAAAGTTCTTATTTTCTGATATCAACGGGTTTAAGGTCTAATATACTTTTGATTCTCCATTCGTGAAGCCAGGTGCAGAGAATTATGACTTAGCTTCGATTTTAGTTTCTTTGAGTTTGTGTCAATCTTTGGGTTCGTAAGTGTTGGTTCCTTAGAAGTTCCCCTCACTTGTTATCAAACCTTTGCTCCTTTTTTTTTGGCTCATGAGAAGAATTATTGAAATTAGGCAATTGATAGGCACAAGGGTGATAGGTCCGATGAAAGAACTAGAGATGGTTGGGATCGTTATTGAGTGAATGAGATCTTTGCAAAATTATTGTATTAATGATGAAGTTAATATATGAGTATCAAAATAATATGGGTTATTTTCACCATAGGATCTGTATCAGTTTATGTAACAATTAATTCTTTTTTTAACTGCTACCCCTAACCTATCATAAATTATGTGAGCCCGATAACGTTTTTAAATCCAAATCCACCGTTAACTATGCTTTTTTTGTCTTGTAGTGGGGGCAAAATTGTCACTGAAAGAATGGGGGGTTTTGTGAAATTGACCCAATTAATCCCAGAGTTTGAAACATGTATAAATTAATCCGAAATTTATTTATTTTTGAATAAGTTGGTGCAAAATTTTATTAAATTACATAATTTCACTTTTTATTTTTTTCTATATATTTATTTGATTCATAATTAATTTTGTCAAATTAATTTGATACTAATTAGATAGTTTTGATCGAAAAATTTCAATATATTAGCATTTGTCCGTATTAATATCATAATTTTTTAAAAATTTCTTTATAATGAGATACACGCATATTTTGATGCGAACCAACGGTTCACAATGAATGTAATTATTGTATCTCCATAAAAAATTAATGTCAAGTGCACAAAAAAATAAAAAAAAAAGAAATTAATTAATGCTTGAAAAATAATTTTACTATATATCCATAAAATTTTGAATTTTTTTTGTTAAGCACAAACTAACAACTAATAATTAATGTCATTTTGAAAAAAAAAAAACCAATATCATCACTAGATTGTTACAAATTTGTACTGTAGATTTAAATAAAAATAGACTGAATGTTTCAAAAAAGTGTAGAAACTAAATAAAATAATATATTTTCAACAAATTTTTTGAAAAAAAAAATGAAACACCCTGCCACCGCCCAACCCACCCACCCTCTCTGCCACCCATTCCCAAGCCACCACCAGCGTGGTGGTTTCGAAAACCACCGGCCTTGCTGGTGGTGGTGGCTTCGAGGTGGGTGGGTTGGCCAGTGGGAGATGTTTCCCTTTTTTTTTTGAAAATATATGATTTTATTTAATTTTTACACTTTTTTTATGCATTCATTGTATTTTTATTAAAATCTACAGTACAAATTTGTAACAATCTAGTGATGTTATTGATTTTTTTTTCAAAAGGGCATTAATTATTAGTTGTTAGTTCGTGCTTAACAAAAAAATTGAAAATTTTATGGATATATAGTAAAATTATTTTTCAAGCATTAATTAATTTCTTTCTTTCTTTCATTATTTTTGTACACTCGGCATTAATTTTTTATGGAGATACAATAATTACATTCATTGTAAACCGTTGGTTCACATCAAAATATGCGTGCATCTCATTAGAAAAAAAAATTTTAAAAATTATGATATTAATACGAACAAATGCTAATATGTGGAAATTTCGATCAAAACTATCTAATTAGTATCAAATTAATTTGACAAAATTAATTATGAACCAAATAAATATATAGAAAAAATAAAAAGTGAAATTATGTAATTTAATAAAATTTTGGACCAATTTATTCAAAAATAAATAAATTTCGGATTAATTTATACATGTTTCAAACTTTGGGATTAATTGGATCAATTTCACAAAACCCCCATATTCTTTCAGTGACAATTTTGCCCCTCCACTACAAGACAAAAAAGGTATAGTTAACGGTGGATTTGGATGGAAAACGTTATTGGGAGCCTGCTGCGGCAATTTATGATAGGTTGGGGGGTTAGCAGGCTAAAAAAAAAGAATGGGGTTGAAATTGTTACAAAACTGATACGTTGGGGTCCTATTGAGAAAATAACCCAAATAATATTGAGGAAAGGGTTTGTACCTGGTCATAACCGTACAATCATTTCTCCTTCAATGGCAAGAGTGGTTCTTTACAGAATGGTTATCCAGCGAAAAGAAAATCAACGCTAGTAAGGCACCAAAAGTTCAACAATGCGGAACAGGATTGAAAGTGAACTTGCAATTAAAAAAAAAATGTTAGTGATCCAACACTTAATTATTAAGAGTAGTGATCTCCTACCCAATGTAGATAGCTTATGTTGCCCACAGTGGGGGGAAAAATATTCGTGAGCGCCTCACCATCAAGAGATAATTATGTATTATTTATCTGATTTAACATAGATATCAAAATAAATACATAAATAAATAATTTTTTTTTTTATGATGTAGTGCCTCGCGTGGGTACCTCCCCACGTGGACAGGTGAACAAAACCATAATTATTACTACAACTATTTCAAGAGGGCAAAAAAAAAAAAAAAAAGCCTTAAACGGAACGGGTTCGGGGTGAAGGCCATGGTACGCGGTCCCCATCTCAAATCGCAACTTTCATTTCCATCCCATACCATGTTTTAGGGTCGGGTCACACCAAAACAAGTTTACTCAAAAAAGCATTCACCAATAATCCTTTTCCTGAGGCAATAACTAATGGTGATCAGGACCAGCCTGCCTTCTTTTGCTTTCAACTCTGTCAAAGTATTTAACTGAAGACAATAAAGATCTCATCCAATATTCACAACTCCTACCTATGCACCTAAACAACTTCTTTCTACTGCTCACCAGAACCTATGAACAGTGCTGAAATGGATTATGATAAAGTGAGTACAGATTTAGTTAGCAAAAGAAAACACTAGAGAATGAGAACAAACACACTACCATACCATACCATACCATTTGGAACAACAGTCTCTACAAAATTCCTTAATTTGTACTGACATCCTGTTCTTGCAGATTCACACATGCACAAAGCAAAGAGAAGCAGAACAAACAACATTCTTTACAAAACAATCTCTAGAAAATTACTCACAAGAAACTGAATATGTAAACGTGTGATTGATTTCTCACAGTCCAGGCATTGGAAGAATTGCAACTTCAGAGACTTCTGCTAATCGCCAAACACATGCAAAATTCTGACAGTCTGCAAGAAATTCAAAATATCAAATTCACGATCAGCACCATTCGCTTTCGCTTTCGGTTTGTCATCCACCGAAAGGTCAAGCTCAGAGGCAGATTCCTCCTCCCCCTTCTTATCTTTTTCCTCGATCACAATTCCCTTTCCTTTGTCTTGCATCAATTTTCCCAGCATCACAGTCCCCTTCCTTTGATCAAGCTCAGGGTCAGACAACTCCTCCCCCTTCTTATCTTTGTCCTGGATCACAATTCCCTTCCCTTTCTCTTGCATCACTTCTTCCTTCCCTTTTCCCTGCATCACGGTCCCCTTCCCTTTGTCATGCATAACAATCCCCTTTCCTTTGATAACATCCGTTGCCACATTACTACTTTCACTTTCACTTTCATCACCAGCATCCGCAAATGAGTAGTCCATAAAGAAATCCTCCCAGTCCAAAAACTGTATTCTCCACACAACACGGGGAGGGTCGGAAACCATAAGGGAGGGAGGTCGGAGATGTGCGGGTTCTTTCCCCAAAAAACCACACCATAGAAAGTGAATGCAACGAGCAAATGACGATTCAGTTAGTATGAATCTCTTATATATAGCACCCGATCGAAGCTATTACACATCCATCTCTTTCAAATGTTACGTCCACGAAATCATCATTCTCATCATGCCAGTCCCTCACCAAAATACGATTCAATTTTGTTTTGAAGGAGCTCCACTCTTCCGAAATTGGGATAATTTCTTCGCCACCATTTGCAATGTAAGTGAGAATATGTTAGCATAGAAACAAAAATACATTTTAATGCATTTTTTTCAAATTTCAAATTTGGTCAAACAAATCACATCCATATATCTTTTAACTCATTAAATCTCCACCATCCAACTCCACTAATTCTCTCTCTTCCTACTCATAAAAATACATTAAAACTTATCCGCTAACACCCTCTGAATCTATAACCAGGCCAGGGCCACATTGCATGGGGATTTTCCGCCAGATTTGTTCCTCGAAACCAACGTAGTGCCTCTGCAACTTTCTTGCAAAGGAATAGTATCCAACCACAGCATCATCCAATATGATTCGACTGCTTTCCTCCCAACCATGGCCAAAATCTGCAGATAGAAGAATGGGAATTCCTCTAGCATCCCCATCCCCATCTCCATCTCCATCATCTCCATCTCCATTCCCATCATCTCCATCTCCATTTTTCTTTTTTGCCTCTTTATCTCCTCCTCCACAGTAGTCAGTATCAGTTCTTTGCTTCTTTTTCAGAGAACCCCTGTTTGAACTGTTAAATTCTCTCTTAGAATACGAACCTGAACCTAAAGCTTCTCCTCCACCAGCCACAAGCAACAAGAAAGCCACACCAGCCACAAGCAATAAGAAAGCCACTGGAATCAAGAAGTGATTCAGATTTCGAATCTCTAACAAAATTACGTGTAAATTAAGGAATGGAATAGTAAATTGATTTTACGAGTAATAAGAAAGCCACTGGAATCAAGAAGTTTCGAATCAATAAAAAAATTACGCGTAAATTAAGGAATGGAATAAATAGATTCTATTTTTCTGAACGGACGAATAAGTAAATTCGATAGATGGAAAATTTGATATTAGGAGTAAATAAATAAATAAATAAATAGTATAATATTGAAGTAAACCGAAACATCGATTTCACGTAAATGTAAACCGAAACATTGATGTCACGTAAATTCAGGAATGGAAACATTGATTCATGGAAATTAAGTAATAATAATCAATGTGTGGAAATTAAGCGATAATCATGATCTATTTTCGAAAGAACAAATAAATTTTCCGAAGAATGCGATAATCATAATCAATTTCTTAACCGGATAAATAGGATCGTAAATGTAAACCGAGGCATTGATTGTAATGGAATACCTTCAAATTCCATCTCAGCAGTATAAGCGCGAAGAAATCGGATCGTGAAACGCGAAGAAATAGGATCATGAAATTCGAAACTGCTCTCTGGCGCCGAGTTATCTTCCAGAAAATATCTCAAATGTTTTGGAAAATGACTTTTATGACACTGATAACAATGTGAGTACTACTTATATCGGCGCTGAGAGACTTTTATTGATTGATTGATTTATTTATTTATTTATTATTATTATTATTATTATTATTTATCATAAAACCTCAATAGTTTAATACTCGATTAATTACTAACGTCGCTAAAATAATATTTTTTGCCGATCTCGACTTTTGCTAAATTAATAATTCGCTAAATTTATGAGGTAATAGAAACTTCAGAATTCATATAGATCTTATGCAATATATAAATTAATAATAATACATTAACACATGTAATTAATTATTTATTTACGATGACTTCGTAAAAAATGATTTAATTGTGACTTATTACTTTTGAAATTGATGTCATATTGAGAGTGTGTTAATGTACGTGTAAAAATGGATTTTTATGGATTTTGATGTGATATATGAGAAAGAATGAGTAGAGTTGAATGGTAGAGATTTGTATAGTATAGGTAAGTCCCACGAGATATGTTGATGTGAAATATGAGAGGGAATGAGTGGCGTTGAAAAGAATGTATAAAAAAATTTGCTAAAATCTATACACTAACACGCCATCTGATCTTAGACTTTTGTTAACATGGTAAGAAATTCTACCGTTGATCTTCACATGGTACAAGAAAAAAATATTCAATGTCTTTGCTACTTTGAGACCCTTTAATGAAGGTGGCTCCATAGCAGCACTTTTATCTTCAACTCCATCACTTTGCTCATTTCCTATGATACTCTCAATTATCTCCTCGTCAATCGACATCTCTATAGAGGTTCACGAGGCATTTGGCAACCATTTCCCATAAATAATAGTTTGATAAATTAATAACCTATTAATTAATGAATAAATGAATAAATTATTAATTTATCGATTATTTAATATCTCGCTAATTTAATCAATTTTTGTCAGTCCCGAAGTTATTAATTTATAGAGGTTTAACTGAGAGGAATCTCGATAATTTAATACTCGATTAATTAATAATTTTGCAAAAATAATATTTGATTGAAAAGTTAGGATTTGCTTGGAAAGAAAATGAATTCCAGGAAGCAAAATTATTGATATTGTACTTTAAACACTTGTACCTGGAAAATTTTTTTAATCAAACAATAAAATTGAAAAAGTCTTTCTATCGTGTGACATTTTTAAGGTAAATTTAAGGCAATTAAACACACCCTTAGTTATTCATTTTATTATGTATAACCAAAAGAGTTTAAGAAACCACTGTTTTGGAGATCAATTGTAGAGCCCACATCATCCGACACTGTGATGCATGAAGGAACATCTGCACGAAAGTAAGGAGAGTCAATTATCAACTTGCTCCCTGTAGAATAGGACTATGTTAGATCCACCATAGATTCACACAGTTTGGTATATATGCTTGCTCTATGAGCATAAGCATCACGGAACACATTAATTAAAGCTCATAGCCAATCCACAAGTGAGCACCATTCTTTCCTCAAATAAGAAGGTAGTTGCCTTGAAAATAGTATTTAATTTATTTTATTTCCGTCCCCAAATGATAATAGCATGAAATTAGGAGGTAGTTATTTGGGTGCTCAGAGTTTTGGTTCCATTTATATTTTTCAAGTTCCTACATACTATGGGCTAGTATTGTAATGTTGGGATGATTGATGATTTTAACCTAATTTAACCAATGAAAATGTTTATGATTTTGGAATTATTTGCTCTATCTCATGTGTGATTGCTTTTGAGTTTGTTACATAGAATTGCTTGATCACCAATTATATGTATCAGTGAAGTGTATATCTATTTGAGAGAAAGTATGCATTTTAGACCACAAAGCATTCACTCTAAGTTCTTATAGGGGATAGAAATATACCCCTAATCTTAAATGATCCATCAACCTATTTTCACAAACCTCTATGCGATTAATTGACAACACATCAACACAGAAATGCAATAGGTTGAATCAATTGATTAGGATTAATTTGACATTTGAAAGACGAACTACCTATATAAGAAAAATCAGATCTGACATAGAAGATTAGCATTATCTTGTGATAAATGATACTTTGATTAGGTTATGGTTAAGTGAATCATGAATCCCAACTATCGATTAATCCGAGTTTATTTCCATTCATTCCTATTTCATGTCATTAGTTTATTTACATTTTTAGTTTAGATAATAAACCCCTATCTTGTGAATTGTGTGTGTTCCCATTTTCCTCTTTTATTTTCTTTCTACACTAGATTAGTAACTCAATCCAAATACCAATCTCTGTGGGTACGATAACCCGGACTCTCACAAAGATTACTTTATTACTTGCTACGACATGTGCATTTGTGGTTATTTCATACCTATCTCGTGCGTATCAAGTTTTTGTGTGATAAGTGCTCATTTTGCACGCTTATTTATATCCTTACTTGGTTAAACGGAGCGGACTTCTTTTTATAGTTATGTGTATTTATTGTGTTTATAGGTTAAATTCCTCAATATGGAGGAAAACGAGATTAAATGAGCCAAATGGATGAAAAGTGCAAAGAAACCTAGAGTTGAGGACCAAAATGACACAAGTCAAAAATTGGAGGACTTCGAGTACAAATTTATGAAGATCTCTTCGGCCCCGTTTCTTGAGCTCACATGGAGGAACACAAAATGATGAGTCCGATGCTTTTTACGGATCTCAATTTTGAGTTTCGAATAAAAAAATTATGGCTAGATGAAGATCAGGGACCATTTTGCAACATTTGAGAAGTTGGAGACATGTAGCGTGCAATTTAATGAACGACTGTAAGAATTGTAATGTATGGCCATAAGTCAACATTTACGACCATAATACTTATTTGTACGGCCGTAAGCTCATGATGCAGAAAGGGCACTTTTCAGTAGAGAGTTATTTACGGCTGTAAGCCTTATGGTTACAACTGTAACTATGCCAAAACCAGAAAGATGCGATTTTTCCCTTTTTCTTCTCTGTTTTGCCTTCACTTTTGCCACTGATGGGGACCTTTTGGAAAGGTACTTTGGCACGAAATTAGGGCTTGATTTTACACTTTAAATCCCCCAATTCATCATCTTCCCTTCCCCCTTTTGGCTCAATTAGAATTCGGTTTTGTTTTCTTCCTCTTTTCTTCTTCTTTTTCTTTCTTTCTCCTTTGTTTTCCTTTCCTTTTTCTTTTCTTTTTAGTTTAATAGCTATAAAGGCTTGAGCTGGGGATTGCTTGGACATAGAAGAAGAGGAAATCAAGAGATGATGGTTGAAGACGGAAGATGGGTCAAGATTGAGCACTTCTAAGGGCGTTTCTTGCCTTGTATCTAGTTATTTCCATTTGTTGCTTCCATTAGAGCTTTATATGTATTTGTATCTATGATTTCCTTCACTATGAGTTAATATTGTAAAGTTGGGATGATTGATTGAGCTTAATATATGTTTTGTTGATCCAATAATATTGTTGGAATTGATTTGTATGCCTTATTCATCTCGTGTGATTGCTTTTAAGTTCAATACATGTATGTGCTTGATCACCATGTATATGCAATTAGTGATGTGTATAGGTTTCGAAAGAAGAATCTGCATGTTAGGCCATAGAGCATTCACCCTAGGTTTTTTTAGAGGATAGAGATATATCACTTACCCTAAGCAATTCATTGAGTTATTTTTACCAAGCGTTATGCGATTAATTTCCAACTGACACAAAGATGTAGTAAATTGAATAAATTGATTAGGGGTAGTTTGACATTCGAGAGAGGAACTACCTATTATTGGAAAACCGAATCTAATTAAAGATGAGTAATGTGTAGTTCTTATTAATATATAATAAAATTATAATGCTTTCGATCAAAACTATCTCCTTCAAGTGTATAACAAAGCTCAATAATAATCAAGTCATTACAAGTGTGCTCAATAGTTCATAAATGTGTAGTTATATATGAAGTTCACTTTTAATTTGTTGCTATTGTCGAAAAAAACAGTATATAGGGGTAAATTTAATACAGAGTCACAAAACTTTCAAAATGTCACTAATTACTCACTGAATTTTGGAATGTAACTAAATACTCACTGAACTTTATTAATGTCAACTAATAATAATCACTCTTTAACTCAATATTTAAATATATTTAAGAATTATGTGTATATGACTAATAACATTCTTCGTAAAGACAGTTAGACTGACTATTGGCAAAATAAATTGATCTAGTAAATTGATTAGGGGTAGTTTGACATTCGAGAGAGGAACTACCTATTATTGGAAAACCGGATCTAATTAAAGATGAGTAATGTGTAGTTCTTATTAATATATAATAAAATTATAATGCTTTCGATCAAAACTATCTCCCTCAAGTGTATAACAAAGCTCAATAATAATCAAGTCATTACAAGTGTGCTCAATAGTTCATAAATGTGTAGTTATATATGAAGTTCACTTTTAATTTGTTGCTATTGTCGAAAAAAACAGTATATAGGGGTAAATTTAATACAGAGTCACAAAACTTTCAAAATGTCACTAATTACTCACTGAATTTTGGAATGTAACTAAATACTCACTGAACTTTATTAATGTCAACTAATAATAATCACTCTTTAACTCAATATTTAAATATATTTAAGAATTATGTGTATATGACTAATAACATTCTTCGTAAAGACAGTTAGACTGACTATTGGCAAAATAAATTGATCTACTGGAACTTAAATAAGAGAAAAACTAAATAAATTATCAGAAATGCCACTATCTGAAATAATACTTGTGTCGCATTTTTTTATTGTTTATATAGCTTTTCATCCTATTTGAGTGAATTTTTTATATCAGCAGTTGATCTAGTTGGTTACATGTATGATATCGTCATTCAAATTGGTACAATACACTAATAGAATAAATATTAAGTTAACGAGTGATCGATAAATGACATTAAGTAAAGTTCAATGAGTATTTAATTACATTTCAAAATTTAGTGAGTAATTAGTTACATCTTAAAAGTTCAATAACCATTTATTAAATATACCCCAATACATAACATAATTGATTTGGTAACTAAAATGCATCAATATTAATGTCAAAATTCATAAAATTCATATACACAATATGAATAAAAAAGATCAAAAGTTGATTATTGAAATATCATTCAGCAAAATAAAATTTTGAGAAAAATACAAATTATAAATTATAAAAAGTATTAGAAATTCATTGTTATCCACGAATTCTTCATTTCTAACTATTTTCACAATGCATGGAAGAAGTCTCTAATGATGGAATGAATACAATAATCTTCACGTGGAGATACAACTGCTCTCTTCTATAAAGTTGTTATTAATTGGAACTTAATTTGTTGGAACAAATTCTCAAAAATTACTTGGTAAAATCTTATGTAGTTGTACTTTGCGGCAACCAATTAAGTCAACAACTAGAAATTTTGAGGTGAAATATACGGTAGGAAAAATGCATCGATGCACTTCATGCTTTTCCTTTTCTTATCCTCTCTTGTTTGAATGCCTGCACTAATTTATAGTTGGGTCAGTCAATTTCTATATTAGAGAGAGAACATTTTCAAATCTTAGAGAGATAAAATAGTTGGGGTGAACATCTTCAATGTTTTGGGGAGAGAGAGAGAGGGAGAGAAATAGTGAGTGAGAATTCATAAAATAGTCCAATATACAAAGACAAAATTTATATTTGTAAAAAGCAAAAAGTTACCTATATAATAATTAAGATGAACCTCAAAATATCAAAATTTCGTTCATCATTATAATATGTTTTCTTTGAACCCTTTCAGGCTGCTGTAACATTCATTAACTATCCATTTTCGTATCTTGACAACTCTCTTATAGCTTTTGTGCTCCATATTATGAAATCTAAAAATATATCTATAATACGTAATGGAGAAAATGATGGCTATCAAAAATGAAATGATTTGAGACAGTGAGTTTAAATAGTTGAATTTTACATCATATTAAATTAGATATTAACTCAAATTTTTTGAAAACACAAAATATTTGATTGCATATTGTGACCGATACAAAGAATTGTATTAGGTGCATGAATGAATTATATTTGGTGCATGGATAAGGGCCTTTAGAGTTAATCCAATTAAGTACTTGCAAAATGCATTGAACTATTAGTCTATATAATAATATATTAAAAGTCGCTCAAGGTGGAAATCATTTTTTGGAATATTTTACCCCAACTACTTTTAATTAATTACAAAGATCATATTTTTAAAAAAATAAAAATTCCCTAACTAAATATTATTAATATTATCTAATTATTATACATGCACGATCATGGATTCATACATCCCTATTGAAAAGTAAATTACATTTACAATATAATGAATTCATGCAAATAACGAATCCATTGTATGTAATTCCAAAATCTTATTGGATATTGAAAATTGACTAATAGTTCAATGCATTTTGGGATGGGGGTGGGGTGAGGGTGGTGTTTGAGGTTTTTTTTTATTTTTTAATTAATTCTTTGTGTCCGATATATTTTTTTACATAGATATATCCCTGATAAAATTTTATTTAGATACAACAATTCATTTATAACTGTTTTTCAAAATCAAAATATGTGCGTATATATTTTATTTTGTTTTTTATATTCGTTATATTTATATTTTTATTTTTATAGTAGTACACGCGTACGAAATTTTATGAAGATACAATAATTATATTTATTGTTAACGGTTGATTAAAATCAAAATGTACGCGTATCTAATGCAAAAAAAAAACATAAACAAATGCTACTATGTTGAAGATTTTCAGTCAAATTATTTAATTAGTGTCAAATTAATTCGATAAAATTGATTATGGAACAAACACGTATAAAATTTTTTTAGACCATTTGAGCGATTTTTTTCTATTTTGCACTAAAAGCACAACCGAAACACTTTTTTTGGACTATTTATGTTGTTGTAGTAGTAGTAGTAATAATAATAATAATAATAATAATAATAATAATAATAATAATAATAATAATAATAATCATCATCATCATCATCATCACCATCATCATCATCATCATCTGATTAGAAAATGAAAAAAAAGGAAAATGAATAAAAAATGAGAAATTAATATTTTAATGGTGGTCAAAAAGTAAAATTAATATTTTATTCATTTAATATACTCCGGCCACTGGAAAGTACCTAAGTGGGCAAATAAATTAGAAAAATGACCTAAGTGTCTCCGGAAACATTCTTAATACCTAAGTAGCATTCTGGCCAAATAAAAAATACCCATCTGGTAGTTTTCCCCATAAATAAGTTTCTGAAGTTTTTTCTCAAATACATTAGTTATTCCTATGGATTGCATCACGTGAAAACTAGTAACATAAAGAACGAAGACAATAAGCTATCACCAATAGGTAAAATAGTAAAAGAAAAATGAAGAATAAAAAATAAAAAAGGAAAAAGGAAAAGAATATGCTCATCATTTTTTTTAGGAAACTATCCCAACTCGAAAATCTAAGTTTGGGATAGAATTTTATAAATATAAAACAAGATTACAAGAAGGGGGCTTAAACTAGACCTTTTCAAACAAATACATTGAAAACCATAAAAGCCTATAACCATCAATTTGCTACTCACTGTACTATCAATCTTTCTAACATTCGCAAGACCTATCCTATCAAACTGTAAAATACCTTTGATAGTGCTTTAATATCATTATCATTACAATGCAAAATAGTAGAAGGCTTCCTATCATATGCTAACGAGGCAAAATGATCTGCCACAAAGTTCCCTTCTCTATATGGATGTGAGAAAATCTAACGTTCATATGCTCTGTAAGTGCTCAAATGTACGTTCTCCAATAGGTATTGTATTTATACGTAAATGTGACATCGAAGGAATTTATTTAATAGAAACTAGGTAATTATGAATTATGTTTAACATCCTAAAATTTGCAACAACAAAACAATCAAGTTGTTGATGTCCTTGAAACAAAAACCCCTACCATTTTAGCATCTTACCTTGTTAGACCCCAAAGTCCATTTGTGTCAATACGTTGACCATAAAACAAACCCATATGTGATTCACATATGTGTTTGTTGTAGCCAATTTCTAGTACCCGCATTGTAAATCACATGTGGTTTCTTTTACAGAAACACGGGGCGGGTATAGACCCATGCAAAGACGTGAACATTTCTAGCATTTGTTTCAACATTTTTTCTCACTTAAAATTCACTTGAAGAATAGCATATAAAGACATTCGATACAACAATAACGTTGTACACTTCATTGGTATTTACACTTTTTTTATGAATGCATTGATAGTAATAAGTTAAAACTCCACTATAGGAGATTTAACTTATTTTGGAACAAGATGACCATTATAGCTTCAAGAGCAACAAGTTGAATTATTGAAATATTTTTTGCTTTTACCAAAAGTGGCTTCTAGACAAAAAATTTTAATTTAATAGTGAACAAAATAAACAATCACAACTCACCATACTTCTACTTCTTTTCCATAGTATCTCGATTTTTAGAAGGTGATACTTCCAAAAACTTTATAGTGCCCACTTGGTTGTATATTATGGTGTACCCAGAGTTGATGTGGCACATCAACTGTGATGACACATCATGTGCTACATCAACAAGGGTGCACCATAGTGTGCACCTTGGTGGACACTATAAAATCTTTTGTGATACTTCATTGATTAAAAAATGTTGCTTATTCATCCTTCTGGATTTTCGTGTTGGCCCAATTGACGCTACATTAAAATGCAGTAATATAGCTATTCGACAAAGAGACTACTAAGAATATGTAGCGTCAATGCAGTAACATCGCTAGTCATGGTTTTGGATTTTCCTTTATAGGCTCATTTTATTTGTATGTGTGTGTGGTTACAATGCGTGTCGGGAATTCATATAATGTGACTAAATTTATTTCCATTACCCAACAACAATCCTTCTCCAAAACCATCGATGGTGTCGTAATTACGGCACCATCGATGTCCATTTGGGGGTCGATTCGACCCCCATTTTGAAATCCGGGACCAGATCTAGAATCAGCACGGCGAGGGGGAGTTCCAGGAATTTTCCGAATTTTTTCCGGCGGCTCCGTAGCCGCCGTTGACCACCGGTCAAAGTTTTGATAACATTTTTGGGCGGAGCAATTCTGTACCCCACAAACTTAATCATCGGGAATTCATATAATGCGACTAACAGCCCGTTCTTTTACAATTTTTAACAAATTTTTACACATTTTAACACATTCACATCAAAAGTCAAACCAATTACATCCACATATTTTCTGGGACCCACTGTCCTACATAAATCTCCACCACTCAATCTCATTCATTCTCTCTCCAATTTCACATCAAAACTCATAAATACTCATAAATACATATACACTAATGGGGGCTAAATTAGGCTCAATCATGCATCAAACTATTCTATATTTCTTATACCTGTCGTACTAACTAGAGTGGAGCCACCTCGGTTCCTGTTGGGTTTTCTGTGGCTATTTCAGTACTGGCCCTGCCTGAGAGCTAAGGCTAAAACCATAAACAACTGTGAGATTTCTTTTTGGGAAGGGCGAACTGCTGTTAAGTAAATAAATTCTAACAAGTTGACATATCGATATTAAAGACCTTTACCACGCAGAATTGATTGGGTACTTTGGGCAGCGTCACATTTCAGTGGACAATTAAGCATTATCATTAATATAAGTCCCGTTTCTCTTAACCTAGATAAACGATAAGCTAAGTGAACTGTAAAATTAATGGTGTAAAACACAAAACTAAAGTAAAATTAAAAGCGTGTTCTCTTATACAATAAGAAATCGCAAATGAAGAAATTACAACAATAATTATCATATCCAAGATACTTAATGACACACATTCAAAATATTTAATAGCTCCCGTAATTGATATTGAATAAAGATAATTTTGACAACTAAAAAATGCATCGGGTAAAATGTGAAACCGGATGTTTTACACTTATTTCCGTTTTAGTGATTAGTGATAATAATAGTATATAGTTTAGTACTAATAACTAGTATTTCTCCCTTGCGATGCAGGTAACGTTTTAAGATGATTTATTTACATAAAATAATATTAATGCAAAATAAAAATAACAAAGCATATATAATATTATAAATTTTAATAAAGGTTTACAAACTTTGATCTGAACCATTATCTTGTAAGGAAAAAGTATCATATCAATTGTCATAATTGATGATTTTAGGCAATATATAACAAAATATTTGAGATGAAAATCTAGACAATACTTTTTCGAATAAAAAGAAATGCTACTATTAAAATTTTTGCCAATTTTTTTTTATCATCAACGTCATTCAAGTAGTTGAGCCATGACGATATTTTTGAACAAGGATTTTTGAATATTAAGTTTTGGAGAATTTATGCGATGTGAATTGTATACTCTATAAAATGATAAGATATCTATACAAAGTATTTATAGGTGAAATTCTGTATACTGATTTTTCGATAAAAAAAATTTATACAAAACCATTGAGAAAAATTTCAAAAAACCCACTAATGCATGCAATACTAAATATGAAAGAAATTAAAAAAAATTAAATTTTGACACTTGTAATTTTTTTGAGAAAAATAAAGAGATGGTTGAATGATAATTTTAACAATTATTTTTTTAAGTGGCTTGCTAAACGATGAAATGAGACATGAAATTTAGGCCTTGTTTGATTGGGGGTTTAGTTGTTCCGCGCGGTATTCCGTGTAAAAATGTGTGGTTAATATTATTTTGGGAAATGTGTGTGTGGTTGAAAATGAGTATGAGGTATACGGAATTGCGTGCGGATTTGGTAAACACCAAATAGAACAAGACCTTATTGTTTTCTAGTTCTTTTCTAATTAACTAATTATTCATTATAAATTTAATTATTTAACTATTCACTAGTTGATTTTTAAAAAACTATTCATTATTTGAATCGCTCAATACACATTGCCCATAAAAACTATCTAAGACTATCATTTTAAAATAGTAAAAATAAAAGAGATTTTTTTATCTAATTTTTTTGAATGTGTAAAAAGTTTTTTTTTTCTAAAACAACAAATCTTATCACATTTTTATTCACGCATACAATACAAAATATAAAAGAATTAACAAATTACATAAATAATTCAAAAATTAGAATTAGAATACATATAAATAAAATATAATACATATAAAAAAGTAAAATAAAAAGGTAGCACAAATAAATTAAATAACGAAAGCAATCAATCACTTAAACACAATGAAACTAAAAGTAGCATTGCTACCTCGGCACGTTACCTAAGTGACTCTTTTATTTTTATATATAATTAGACAGTCGAATGCAAGGATATTTTCTTTCCTGCACTCACAAGTAACAAAAAATAGTATATTATTGTCTCTCTGTTTGTCATTCCGTCTTCATCATTGTCTTTTTTAGGCTTTTTTCCTAAAACTTTATAGTTGGTCTCCATTCGAAAATGGCAGTATATTAATAATAACTAGTATTCGTTCCCATGTGTTGCACGGAAGAAAAACTTAATAATTATTTAATTAATATATCAAATTAAATAAACACATTGAATAAATGAAAAAAATGCTAAGTAAAAGTGAAATGTAATGGTAGTTACATTATTACAAATAAGTTGGAAATTTATTTACTAAAAAAATTAATATAAAATTTGGAAAGCTTTTTTGAAGGTAAAATTTGACATCAAATAATTGTGGATGTAGATGACTAATACAATGTCATTTTTACAATTGTATCTCATATTTACTTTTGTAAGAGACATTATTTTTTTAATCTTGTAAGAGACAATGGTAAGACAGACAAAAAAATATAATCAGATCATGATTTTTAAAATTTGAACTTTGCATTACAAATGAATTGACTAATTACATTTAACTTTATACAAAATTGGCATATACATGTATACCAAAAGAAAGAAAAATGCAATTATCAAAAGAAATTAATTGTATAAATTCATTAAATGTGAAACCTTTGTGATTACTGTATTTTACTTAAATAAAATTTGAATCATCACGGTATTACTTTTTTATTTGAAAAACAATTTAATTAAAATTTCAGGTTATAATGGTGTAAAAAAAGGTGTATCATTCATCAACTTTGTATATTTATGAGATAACAAAGATAAAAAAAAAGACATAATAAAAAATAAATTTAATAATAATTAAGAAATAAATTTATTAAAATTAAATAACTAATAATCTTTTTACATCTCCATTTCCAAAAAAAATAAAAAATAAAAAAAAACTTTTTTTACATTTTGACCAATTGCGTTCACTTGCCATATCAATAAGTAGGACAATAATTGCGAAAAAAATAAAAAGGCAGCCCAAACCATATAGCAAACTGACCCCATTTAGTCTTTCCTTATGTTTGTTTCAAACACAAAAAAAAAAAAATAGAAAACAAAAATAAGAATAAAAAATAGAAGATAAAAAAAATTAATAACCAGATGATAATGAACTATATTTATTGTGAGTAAAAAAAAATAATAATAATAACCAAATTAGAATGAACCATATTTATTAATGTTAGTACATAACCATGCTTATTGGCTAACATATATATAACCATGCTTATCAGTAAAACTATGGCTAATTATATATATAATATCAAGATTTTAAGATCAAGATTCACATAAGAGAAGCCGATTCGACACAAAATGATACAATATTCAATACACGTAAAAGCAACTATTCCAATTCTTATATATATTTTTATCTCAATAAATTTAATATATACACATTAAATATTAACTTTTATGTATCTCAATTTAAAGTAAATAGAAAACAAAATGTGTAGACTATGCAGAGCTTTAATTTGACTTTTTTAATAATCAAACAACATAATAAAAATGACATTATATTTCCTTTTTTTGGTTAAAAAAACATTATATTTTCAAGATTGCGCAAAAAAGGCAAAAAAAAAAAGAATGATCAGAATGCTATCTCTTGAAATTCTCAAAACCCAAGTATTATTTCTACGGGTTGAATTGTTTGGTCTCTCTAATATAATTCTCATGCGATAGTGTGTATTTAAACATTCACATTAATAATAATAACACAAATTAGACCTATGATTAATTTATTCTTTCATTGTTTTGTAGATTGAAGGTTGCTTTCATCGGAAACAACCAAAAACAAATTCCAATTTCATTTACACAACATCCGAAATCGTTCACAAAGAATGCCGTTATCAAACTTGTATTTAAGCCTAGGCCCATTTCAAAGTAATAAAATGCTAAATTAAATAAAAATAAAAACAAATACAATACATCTCGTACAATAGAAAATACCAATTTAATTTGAAAATCTTAAACATCTTGAGTTCTTAGTCGGACGACCGAGCGAGCACCACGATGAGTACATGCATATAATCTATATAAATCTATTTATCTTTTGAGTTTTGTCATTTGAAAATATTAAAATCAAATTGTAAATTTGTTAAAATTATAAAGTAGATATAATATTTATAAATTTATATACATTTTCTAATTTATTTTAATTATTTAATAGCTTATACTAATTACAAAATTTTTAAATTTCAAAAACGCTTTTTAACTCTTATGCGCGGCCTAAGTGCACTTAAACTTGTAATGCTCAAAATTTCACAGATTTATGGTTTTTCATGCTTCATGTTTTTTAGAATACTGATTTGAGTAAATTTACATCTTCCGAAAAGAATAAAAAACAAGCCTTAAATATGTAATCCATTACAAAAATTAGATCTTTAGAGGCTGAGTGTTGTTCTTTTAGGCTCTTGCCGTAGCACATTTACGCTGCTCTTGATGCTCTATTGATACCAGCACATAGGGACGATGGGAAGTACAAGTCACACGGTCACGTGACCAGACTCCTTCCCTTTCGAAACCGTTCTGTTCTCTCCCTCACACGCACATATAAATATCCTGTCCTCCTGCCACGTTTATAGTTTCAGCCAACTCGAAGCTAACCTTGAAAGTTAAAACCCCTCTTACGTAACTCTAGCCTCCTCGATCTCTATCTATCTATATACATAAGTTAATCGTTAGCACTAACCCCAGTTGATGTACCGGGAGCAAATTTCGCAGAAAAAGGAGATTATAAACTATGTCAATCCGGTTCAAATTTCGGAGCTCCGTCAATTTCGACACGGTGGACATCGGTGGCCGGGATTCAATATCTGTTCGCGAGCTGAGGTCTAAGATCCTTAGCGAAAAAACCCTAGGTGCTGGCCGCCAACAACATCAGGATTTCGATCTTGTGTTCTTGGATGCGGATTCTGGCCAAGGTCTGATTTCATTGCCCTTCCTCTTCTTTAGTTCCCCATGTTCTGCAATTTGATAATTTTGCTGATTTTATGGATTTATCTCTTTCTATAATGTTATTAACTTGTATGATTTTTGCGGTACTTATTATTATTTTATTTCTCGTGTTTTTGGTTGGTAAATTGTTTGTTGATCAATATGTATATTTATTTTTGGGGAAATGGAATTGATTCAGAATACAAGGATGGTGATATCTACATTCCTAGTGGATCTAGCGTGATTGTGAAGCGAGTTCCTGCAGGGACTGTGCCATCGGATTTGTAAGTTTATTTCTCTTATAATTTTGCTAGAAACGTGATTCCTATGTGACGGGTTTGTGTGCTATGCTGCTTCTTTGAATGGTACTGTTTTGGAGATGTGAGATTCAGATAACTATGCAAATAGATTGATAAAGAGAAAGCTAATTATAGGTCCCCCATGATGCACCGGACACGACACTGACACGCTCTCGACACGTGTCGAGAGTGCCACGTGGTGTATCCAAATGTTCACATAATTTTTGGCCGGAAGACACGTTGGGGAGACACTCCACGCCATGTCCGACACGTGGTGGGGAGGTAAAAGGTAAGGAAAAAAAATTGGGGTCATCGAACCAATCTTGTTGCGTTCAACTCAAGAAAGAATGTTTTAATTCCAGATTCGAGAGGTTCCATCGATGGAGATGGAGCAATTGAATCGCTTAATTGGAAATTGCAGATGAAGAGAACGATATAAAAAAGCCCTAACTCATGTTATTGACGATTGCAGACTGAATGGTTTCCTGGGCTGTTTTACCAACCATGTTTCGGCTTAATAACAAGGAAATGAGCTTAATAAAACTTGGGCTTTTAAATACTTGAGCTCAAAAGAAAAAGTCCACCTGCATATTTGCTTTAAACGAAATACTTTACTAGTAGACAAAATATTATTTGTGTTAACCCAAAAAAAGGAACAAAAAGAAAAAATTTACAATTTAAAATTTAAATATTTAAAATAAATAAAAATTAATTAATTAATTAATTAACGTGTCGTGTCGCAACTTTTTCTGAAAATCACGTGTCGGCGTGTCCGACATGTATCGTGTTGGACACTCGTATCCGTGTTGGTGCATCATAGGTTCCCCCATGCGTGGTTGTTGTTACTTGCAAGTAGATTTTCCTGGGACGTCAGTTTTTAATCATGAACATGCAAAAACGTATGATTACTGAAGACATTTATTTGAGGTTGTATATTAGCGATGGATCTAGAAATTTTATCGACACGGTCTGCAATAAATAAAAAATTGATAAAATTTAACTGACCTTAGAATATATATCGAAATTGTTTTTGTCCTACTTAAACTTAAAAAAAAAAAAAAATCGGCCGTGTTGGCGCCCCTCTACATCCATCCATGTAACTATATGATTAGGGATGGATAAAGAGAAAGCTAATTATACTGTTTGTTTCGCATGGTTCTTTTTAGGAGAAATAGTTTTGTTTAATCAATTTTGTAGTGCGGTTGAGGATGTGGTTGAAAAAACGTAGGAAAAAGCTATAGGTTCCATATAATATATTAATTTTCAAAATGAGTTTTGGAAAAAGGGACATCATTAGACCAAACAAGCACTAGAACACGGACATCTTTTGGAAGCCGGTAACTTGATTAGCTCCTATATAACTGGGATCAGGTCTCTCGTTGGCCAGTTGAGAACAGAAGTTTGAACGGAAGTTTATTTCAGAATCTAGCCACTAAACAATTTTTGAATTTGAGCACCTTTTTGGGTGGTTTTTGATGTAGGAGAATTAAGATAACAGTATATTTCGTGCATGTGTTTGTTGTAGAATGTAGCAGACTAGCAAACACCTTAATCATTTTTCTGTATTAAACAGTCTTGATTAGTCAGGTTTTGAGAGTTACTTGGAATTCTTCTTCTGACTAGGTTTCTCTTTAGAGGTATTTGCTGAGAATCACGTGGAGATTTTGCATGGAAATACAATGAGGAATCTTTTTATTTTATCTCCATCTTTTCCTATGCATTAATTACTAGATTGTAATAGTGGATCAACTCTTTCACTCGTGTCTTTCATAAAATTTAGACATGTGGAGTATTTTAAAGATACCTACTTTAACCATGCAATTTCTATTGTAATGCCTTTATTGCAGGGCACCTATTGAAACGGTGAAGGGTTTGGAGGTCAAGGTCTCCTGTCAAATGAATCCAATTGTAAGCATGTCTTAAGACTTGTATTCTTTGTTTTGTCTTTTTTTGATCTCGTAGAATTACGATCTCTTAATAAATCAACACTTCACATGAAATCTATATACATATTATCATCCTTGTGTGCCTGTTATATCCTTTTCATCTCTCTCTCACAGTATATCTCCTCCCTCATCTTCTAGGGTAATGTTGTATTTTTTTTTCTCTCTGAAGTTGTCCATTGGCACATGCCTATAGCTGTCTGTGACGGATTGATGACTAGGAAAGATGTACACACCTCGGGTGTCATCATGCCCGTGTTTGACAGTAGTTGAACACTGGAATGTTTCTAAAACATGTATGATGCACCAGATGACATGTCCCTATTTTCTTTGGTTTTATGAAGTTGGATATTGATGACATGTCTTCTACATTCTGGGTAAACTTTCAAACACTTTGGCTTTTGATCTCAGTAAACTGCTAGACGGAGCATTGAAGATGGTGAAGGGTTTAAGAGGAAGATATCTTTAAGATTGAAATGGGAAACCATAGGATAGATATTACATGACACTATATTATATAACTTGCAACGACTTGGAAAAAGAATGTTAGAGTAGTCATCATGAGCAGAGTCCTTATTGTGGATGGTCAAACAATAAGTGGCCAATCTTATTTTTAACTTTCTTCTGTCTGGAAACTTGGGAAGTCTGGTCTTGCTTAAGCAGTGAGATGCCTGTTGATGGTTATGAGAAGGCATGAGATTAACATATAAGTGGTCCAGTTGGAACAAGAGCCATGGGACTTTAAAGACCAAAAATAAAACATGTTCGACAGTATAAATATTTGCCGTCCATTCTTTTTTTCACAAGGGGTTAAAAATGTTAATCGATAAGCAAATCAGCAAATAGTTTTCCTTATTTAATTAGTACTAAATAAGAACAATGTTGAAAAATACAAATTAAATAAGGGTATACTAGTACATGAACAAACAAATACTCTCAATATAGAAATGAGACATATAAATGGGACAAAAAAGAAAAAGGAAAGCCAGCCTATATAAATGGGGTGGATTGAGTGACTCTTTTTTTTTTTTCCCCAATCCATGTTTCCTACTTCTAAAAAGTACACTTATTGGCTATATTGCTTTGTTTGCCCTGTTGCTTCCGGATGTTACTGCATAACTTCATACATTTGCACACTTATATGTTCTCTTGCTAATGGTTATATTGAATTGATGGAAAATGGTTCTTTTTACAGAGTAAACCCGTTCATAAATTTGAGGACTTTGGTTATGATTTCAGTCCTCCACCTGAACCTGATGCAAATTGTCTAGACTTCAACCTAGAATTTGATCAGAACAACATAAGTAGCAGTGACAAGGACGATATTACTCGTTTAAGGTAAACTGCGCATCCGCCTTTATCGATCAAGTCTGCACAAGTTTTTTTGCTACTTAATTTATTTGCTTGTATCAACTCTTTTTGGGCTTTTCTGCTTTATTAACACCTGGCAAGCACACCAATGTGAACCGCTACTAAATATGTTATTGTCCATTTATCCTAAATCTTCAGCTATTTGTGAAATAATTTTTTTGATAGGAAACCAAGCAATTTATTTATAATAACTTCATCCAAGGTTACAACACTAAAAAAAATGGACGAGTCGTCCACGCAAAAATAAAAACCGTGGGAGCATATAATACAATCATAAATCAAAGTAATGCGACTAAATCCTGCTAGACACTATTGTACATAAGGAGCTACTTTGATCAATTTGAAACAGAAAATTCTCCAAGCCACTGAATATCCCGGTTGCTCTTGCCCATAAACCGGTAAGAAAAACAATAGTATCCCATATAGCCTCTATTGACCGCTCAGCATTTTCAAAAGTTCTTTTGTTCCTCTCTAACCATAATGTCCAGGCCGTTGACATGACCAAAAACTTCCATATATCTTTTGCTTCTTTACTTGTTGACCCGAAAGACCATTTGATAAGTATCCAATCTGCCCATTTTCTAGGTAAAGCACCTGAATCGCCAAAGAAGTCCAATATTCTATTCCATAACCCTCTAGCCACCTCACAATGCAATAGAACATGGTCAATGTTTTCATCCGCCTTCTTACACATAATACACCATGAAGGTGAGATGCACAGATAAGGCATTTTCAATTGCAATAAATCACACGTGTTAACCTTTCCCAAGGAAACCAACCAAGCAAAAACTTTGATTTTTGAGGGCACCACACCTTTCGAGATGAACTTGAATTGTGGGAGTCTACTGATGTTTGACAATTGGGAGATGGTATGCAAAAAGGATTTACAGGAAAAGGAGCCCGAAAGTGATCCCTTCCATATGCGTTTATCAGAGCACATTGGGTCGAGATTTGTGGTTTCAAGGATGTTAAGGAGAGAATAGAGATCATTGATCTCCCAGTCATGAAAGTTTCTAGAGAACCTAAGATTCCAAACGGGCTTTGAGGAGTGTGAGATAGAGACAATGTTGGATATGAGAGCGTCTTTATTGTTGGATAAACGAAATAAGCGGGGAAAAGCCTCTTGAAGAGTATGATCTCCAACCCACTTGTCTAACCAAAACTGGATTTTATCGCCCATCCCCACTACAAGCTTGGTGTTTTCCACAAAAATGCCCCACACTCTTGCAATGGATTTCCATGGTGCACGAAGAGTCGATCTAACTTCAATGTTTGCATCCCAACCATTTGCATGAGAGCCATATCGACTAAGAATAATGGAGTGCCAAAGTGAATCCGATTCAATGGGAAAGTGCCATAACCACTTACCTAACAAGGCCACATTCTTCGACTTAAGGTTACCTATCCCCAAACCCTCGTATTGTTTAGGTTTCGTAGCAATCTCCCATTTAACTAAGTGGTCACCGAAACCGTCCCCACAGCCCTCCCAAAAAAATCCCGACATTAATAGGCATTCTAAAGATCGATAAAAAGTACGTGGGAATACTACCCAAGACTGCTTGAAGCAACACGAGCCTTCCACCCCTAGATAAGCTTCCTTTGTGCCACCCTTCTGATCTTCTCGCCACTTTTTCGATCATCGGATCCCAGAAAGATTGAGCATTTGGGTTTCCTCCCAAAGGTAGACCAAGCTAATTTAATGGCCATTCCCCCTTACCACACCCTAAACTGTTAGATATTCTTTCAACTCTGTCCTCCTGTAGATTTATGCCCAGAACTATGCTCTTAACCATGTTGAGTTTCAATCCCGTTGCTTTGGAGAAAATATCCAATACTCCCATTAGATTTTCAATATTCTCATCCTTGTTTTCTAAGAAAAAAATAGTATCATTAGCGAATTGAAGATGTGAAACTCTTACCTTGTTTCTTCCTATACTGAAACCTTCTATAATTTCCTTGTCACATGCCTTCTTCATCAATGTACTCAAAACATCTCCCACTAGAATGAATAAAAATGGTGACAGTGGATCCCCCTGTCTCAATCCCCTTGAGGCACCGAATTTGCCTCTTGGTTTCCCGTTTATCATTACTGAGAAATTTACCGACGACAGGCAGCCCCAAATCCAATTTTTCCATCTTTCTCCAAATCCCTTTTTTTCTAAGACAAAATCTAGACAAAAAAAAAGAAAAAAAAGAAAAGCTATTTGTGAAATAATGATTATGTAGATTGTAAACATGCTAAAACTTTGTTTGGCCTTAATGTATTGTCTCTGTTTTTGGATATAATTTTTTATAAGATGGAAAAGTGTATTCATTTATTGCCTAGACCAGAAAAGAACAGGAATATTATGGCAGTTATTTGAGGAGAGAAGCGTTGAAAGGATATAGCTATAAATTATTATTTTGATATATCTTTAATAAGATTTTATGTATTTTTTTTTTTTGGTAATTAGTTTGTTTTACACGATTTCCTGTATATGCGAGGCATCAGGCAGAAGAATTGTTGCTATAATAATAATAGACTATAATAATACTACGCAATATGTTGTGTTAACTGCAGCACATTTGCTTCAGAATCTCGGCAACCAATATTTTTTTCCCTTTACAAGGACAAATTTTCTTTCCTGTAGAAGTTTATTGCATAAATGTTTGTGCCATTTTTGTATCTTTCTGCTGCTGAGTTTAATTATGATGCTCACGGGGGTGGAGGAGATGGTTTGGTTAGCCAAACCTATATTGACTCTTATATTAATAATAGATTTTCACTAGTGAATGTCATACCGGCTTTACATATGAACGCCCTGTTCTATCCAGGCCGGGTTGTCAAAAGCTGGATTCATGTGACATTAGCCAAGCGGTTCCCAGAGGTTCGTTGTTTTTTGATTTATTGTTTGCTAATATTTTGTAGAAGTTAAAACTTACGATGATATGTTTGAATCAGGGTCCAATCACAATGGGAATGAGAGAAATACCTTACAGGAGCCAACAGCTGAAGAACTGATGAAACTGGCCAAGTATACTTTGTCGATTTTCACTTTTAGTGTTAGTACAGATATTATTCTTGCAAATATGATCTATCTCGTTCTTTCCCAGGAACAGGCCAGCCAATTTTGTGGCCTTGCAGAATGCCAATTTCCCATTGGAGCTGAAGTGCTCACTCTGCAACACTTTCTTTAAGGATGCTGTGATGATACCTTGTTGCCAGCATAGCTTTTGTGAAAAATGTGAGTTGTCCTCCTAAAGCTGCATTGTTATCCTAATGAGCTTCGTACAACAACCAAAAAAAAAAAAAAAAAAAAACCAAGCCTTATTTGCTGCAAGTAGGGGTTGGCTATATGGAACCATATGAGAAATCACGTCAGATCGCAAGTATGAATTTTTCTATGCCACTCATTCCTATCCAAAGCTAGTTGCTCATCTACTTGCCTAACACACGTTCTTACGAATTACTTGCATCCACGTTATTAACAGTTTTCCTCTACTTTTCCTTATATTTTTTGCTCTTATACTCTCACTCTTCCTAACGGGTGCACTCTTAGGTCACCGCACTATATGCCAAAATCATCTTAGTTGAGTCTCTTTAATCTTATCCTCAATGGGGGCCACTCCTAATCTACCACGGATCTCCGACCTATATGCCAAAATCATCTTAGTTGAGTCTCTTTAATCTTATCCTCAATGGGGGCCACTCCTAATCTACCATGGATCTCCTCGTTTGTAATTTTGTCTTGCCATACATCCATCTTAACATACGCATGCATCTTTGCTACACTCAGGTTTTATTCATCTATTTTATACTAGTTATATTCCTTGTCTCCTCTCTCCGTCCGTCTCTCTCTCACACACAAAAATTTTAACTTACAATTACTTTAATACCTACTCATAGCCAAACATACAAAAAGCAAAAAAATTTCCTGAACAATAGTATGGCTTAAACTTCGAAAACGCTTGCTAAATTTTGAAAAAATCCGAGTTGTTTTCCAGACGTTCAATATTTGTACAAATGTTAGCACTTACCCTTTTATTATCATGCAACCTTTATGGATGTTATTACTAGTATCTGCACAGATTATTTATTTGTTGCTATGGAGGCAGGTATCTGTCTAGTCCTTATTGAAAAGGGAAGATGCCCAAAATGCTTTTCCAGCAAATGCAAGGTAGAAGATCTGCTGCCAAATTTATCACTACGTAATGCTATTAAGCATTGCCTTGAATCTCAGATGCTAGATACTGGCTTTGAGACTGCTATGGAGAAGTATGCCCCAGGTGGAAATTATTTCCTGACAAAAGATGATATGAATGAGCTAGAAGTTGAATCAGCATAGAGGATCACTGGTTTTTTTTTCTCTCTCTCTTTTAATGCAGATGAAGAATCTGGAATCGAAGTAAAAAAGGATGCATCTTGTGCTTTAACTGTGGTACATAGGGAAGCAGAGTTGCCTCAGTCTTCTTCTGCGACTGGGATAGGCTCCAATCAACTATTTACTGAATCATACTATGAGCCAGTATTTAGGAGAAATACCGTGTATAAGGGCTCTGATACTCAGAGGGGAAACCTACCTTCTGATATTCCTCGAGCTCATATTCATGGTGAAGGTAATTGCAAGTATATAATCTTTTAGCAGTGTCGATTTTAACATGTTAAGGAATCCCTAGAGTTACTATATCACTCCCTAGTTTTCATTTAATCCTCCATTTTCTGCTTGCGGGAGTGTTTATTTAATTATGAAGGCAACACACTTTGTCTTGTCTAGCTACTTTTAGAGGATAAATGTGTTTACCCCCTACACCCCCCCCAAAAAAAAAAAAAAAACCAATTAAGTATGAACAAGAACTGGTTGAAAAGTATGTGAAGTTCTGGGTTCCATATAAGCTGAAAATGAGTATGGAGACAGCCGAAGTGTAGAAGTAGGTGGACCAAACAAATCACCAGCCTTTTGACATATTATGAATTTACGTTAGTTTTACTGCAGCTGATTCTAACAAAAGAAAAAATGGTTGCAGTCAACTGCTTAGATGGCCATACCGATAACACTGGAAGTGGAATTACCATTTATTATGTATTTGCTGATCTTAAGATGGTTCTGATTTTATATTTTCATTTTTTCCAGGTGGAGACAGAAATTTTCTGGCTCATAGCGGTTACAAAAAGGTAACACCATAGGCTAATCGAGTTATAAATTAATGATCATGTTGTGGATTTTTACGAGGGTGGGTGTATATAATTTATGCTTTCAAAGACTTACCTTGTAAACTGGGAGGTTTTCATAGAATTGAACTATCCGTTCATTTAATAGTACAGGATCAATGAAAGTCATTCATGAACTTCTAACATGATCATTGCTTGTTTGAAAAATCACGTTGACGTGTTTGACATGTGTCTCTGTTGTTGTAATCTAGTTATGTTAAAGGTCTTAATGAAGCACATCTAAAGTTTTAAGACCCATTATGTTTGAAGACTAGTTTATGCTTCCCTAAGGGGGAAATCCAGGGGAAAAAAACTAAATCCCGAATAAGGGGATGGGGAAGGGGGAATCTGGTAAGCTTGTTACACAGGCTTCAATTTAGTAAGGTGCAAATGTCTAAATTGGGGGCTGCATTTTTTGGCCGGCTCTTACGTCCTCCCCCCCCCCCCAGCCTGCAAGAATAGCAATAATTTCCTACCCTATAACAAAAATTGAATAATGAGTTTAGTTGTTTTTTTTTTTTATTTGTTTGGCCCCGGAGGTTTGGGGTGGGGAGGGGGGGGGGGCGCCCTATATTTTGGATTCTTTTCCACAGACAATTTGCATGAATTAAATCTTCGAAATGATAATTGAGAAAAATGATGTTTAAATAAATTGTCGGGAACAAGTTCAAAAACGATGAAAAAGTACATTTTCATTTAGTATATAACAACAAATCATCGGGATGTGGATAGATTAGTATATAACAACAAATAATTGGAATGCGGATATCCAAGTATAGTAATCTATATCTCAATTCGAATTTAAAAGATCTTTAAAAACCAAAACATGACACCCACCCTGCCCCCTCTGCCCTGACCAAAATAAATTAATAAATAAAAACTTAAAAAAAAAAAAAGATGAAAAGAAAAGAAAATGCAGCTAGTAAATGATTGCAAATGATACTTTATCAAATAAACAATCACGTATTACACACCACACAATAAAAAACAAAAATCCTTAAAATCAGTTTATGGCAAGAGCTTAAACTTTGGTTGACCCAGAAGATGATTATGTTGTTAGCTGTCACCTGAATAAATAACAAAAACAAAAGAAATTCCTTGCTTAGTTTGTAATATGCAAACAATTCATGGACACATAAATTGGTGTAGCCAAAAAATAAAAAATAAAAAAAAATACATTACATGACTCAAAAAGGGATTAAAAAAAAAAACATAAACACACTATCATGCCCAATTTAGACAATGAATGCAGATGTTCAACCATGAATTCTATGAGAATAAAAATAATTTCTCTTGACCCCTAGCATTTCATTCAGTTATGTCAGTTGACAAATTTTTTCTAAAAATCGAATTGAAGAAACAAAGGAGAAAAAGAATTAACCGAGCAACTAGTTTCTTTATTTGACTTCAGTTCTTAAAAATGCAACAAATTATATCTTTTACTCAGAATTAAAGTCCTTTAATACATCTCCAAGGGATAAAAGCAGAGATCTAGACGAATCAGTTGATCAATTCAGATTTGCTATGTTTGAAACTAGATCTGTAAGAAAACAATTTGGGGGAAAAGATAAACTTGATTAATAAACAATACACTGTTACGCTGGTGGGCGGGCTCATTTTGTGACCTCGCCTCGTCTTCTTCCTATAGGTAGCCGAATAGATCTTCAAAGATCCTTTCTCATTTCGGTCCGCCATTGTTACTTAATCTATATTCCATCTCGGTGTTTGTCTTTGGATGTGCTCTTAGCGAAGCGAACAAAGAAGTTGAAGTTGTACCTATTTTCACACATAAACACTCCCTAATTCACTGAGATCTCCGTCGAAAAAACAGACACCCGGAAGCAATGTAGATTAAGTAACAATCGGCCACTGAAATGAGAGAGAAAGGATCTTCCAAGATCCATTCGGTTATCCCTTTGAAGATGTGGAGGTGAGGCTGCAACATGAGTCTGATGGCCAGCCTGACATTGTATTGTTTATTTTACCTGGTTTTTCTTTTCCCCCAACTGGTTTTAATTGATCTAGTTTCAAATTTAGCAATTCTAAAATGATCAATTTATTTGTGCAGATCTATGTGTATCTTCCATGTTCTCAATAGCACAAAATGAACTTCCATGTATCCCTTAGGGACCCAAGCCAGGATGTTTACTCGGCTGAGTAGGGAAGAAGTCATCTAAAACTGAAGTTTCTTCTATTCCTGAAACTTCTTTTCTGATTCTCCTTTAGTGAGCTGGCTTTGTAATTTATAGAGAATCTTAGCAATTGTGATTTACCTTTTTTGCCCCCGCAAGTAGCAATTGTGATCTACTGAACTCTGTTTTGGTTGGCAATCTTATAGGAATGATTAATCAAGTTTTGTGTCTTGCATGCTGCAAGTTCTTTGTGCAGGCATGTCTCTATTTCTTTGTTTTTTAAAAATTATTTGACATTGCTGAAATTCAGGGGGTTCGCAATTGTTACATGTGTGGTTCTCCTGATCATCTCATGAGAGACTGCCCTCTCACTTCCAATAGGCATCACTTTCAGCAAGGTACTGAAGCTCATTCCTCAAATAAGTCGTATGAGCATGAAATTTTCATATGTTTTAATTACTAATAATCTTGCAGGAAATGGGGCATTTCATGGAGGTGTACAAGGATATCCACATCCGTACTGGAATGGCTCTATGTTGCCATTTAGGCCTTATGCAAATATGTATAGTAATCCCACAGTG
Source organism: Jasminum sambac (assembly GCA_018223645.1). Classification (NCBI taxonomy): domain Eukaryota; kingdom Viridiplantae; phylum Streptophyta; class Magnoliopsida; order Lamiales; family Oleaceae; genus Jasminum; species Jasminum sambac. The sequence goes on along the minus strand of CP073649.1, from coordinate 37,727,116 downwards.
ATGCCCTTCAATGTATCAATGGTTCCGGTGGCCCCTATTGCCCTTCCTTCGTACTTCCCTTCAACGGGTGTTGGACTACATGGGCCCGGGTAATTTTTATGTCTTTTTCTTTGTGTGGTATATCGAACTTACATTCTGCATGTTCTCAGACTAAGTATATAACAGGGGGAACATGGGTACCTTAGGCATGGGGCCTCCTGCGGGAAGTAGAGTTGAGAGGTCTCCCTTCTCGAACTTGGAACTTCAACATTTTGAAGACAGAAAGAAACTTTCAAATGAAAACTTTGGAAGGTAACATAAATGCTTTTGCACAACAGTGAGGACTGAATTGCAGGCATAGTTTTTCTCGCTGCATATGCACACACATCCACTGAATAAAAAAGCAGTCGTTAAATGGGGATGAATGGGAAAAGAGTAATCGTGGACACAAGTACTTCCCCTTGCTGAGTGACTTGATGATCATTAAGTAGCTCATAACAAATATGCATATTTTTATTATAATGCTACTGTCTACAGTTTGTTACTATCTCGGTGGTAGTATGGGTAATGCGCATTTCTATAATTATTATCTTATTGACTCCAGCAATATGCACTTCACTATTACACAGGAGAACTTCAGGTTAAGACCATTTTGATATTATATCAAATGGCCTCCATTGGCCATTTGGACAGTTTGAAGTGTAGGAGGAAGTAAGGCTATGGATGCTCCTTGCATTTATGAAAAATTCTACCAGTGCTTGGGGGTTTTAATGCCTCAATTCTCTAACCTCTTTTAAATTTATTTATTTATTTATATTTAATTGATTAGATTTGTTGTTTCAAAAGCTGGTTTATGTTCTTCTATATGATTGTGAGGCTCACAAGTCACAAGTCTGGTATTTGTTTATAACTAACCTTTTAAAATAGTAATAAAAGAAATTGAAGAGCTAGTTTTATTAAATCAAGCAATTACAAGCCTCATCTCATGGCTGCTTCTTCATTGCTGTCTCTTCCAAGATTTATTTATTTATTTATTTATTTATTTATTTTTTATTTTTTCTGAATGCCTCGTTCTTGTATAGGGAAAATCATTTTTTTTTCCTGAAAAGAAACATAGAAAGTTTATTACTGAAAAAAGTGTTACAAGTACTGTATAGGGAAAATCATGAACCACAAAAGTCCTTTTACTGTCAATGGCTTCCATATATTCTTGTTTGATTTTCTCACTGTTCTGATATCTCTGTTCTTGCTTACTCATGTCTCCTTTCTTTGTAGTAGCGTCATTTCAAGTTGTTAATAACAGCTTTAATTGGCAGAGAAAAACTTCTTGGTGAAGAAGATTCTCATGAATGCCGTAGGGATAATAAGCCAAATAAACCACATCGATTTGAATCGATGAAAGAGAAGGAACATAGTTTGAGTCGATCAGAAGACAGTAAAACTCGAAGATCACAAAGGAAATATCAGCATGACAACTGCGTGGATTATGACAATTGTTACGTTGATGAAAGACTTGAGAAAAGGTCCCGCTCTTCTTCTTTAAGAGCCAAGAGGCTGCATCATTCAGAGAGGTCAAATTCAGGCATCGAAGCTATGTCCAGAAGTTCTGACAGGCATAGTGAGAGACGGCACAAAGATCATCATGGAGAGTCAAAGCATCGCAAGAGGGTAGAGTGTGACAGTGATTCAAGTTTGACTCGTTCTCCATCAAAGAAAGATGTAAGACGGGATGTGGGTGTTGCCCGGGACTTGCATGTTGATCGGAGGAGGGAATGTAAAGAGAGGGATTCAGGCCATGATTCGAGACGTTCCCGGCACTTGTCCAAACACTCAGTACATGAACGCTACGAGGACAAGTGGCAGATGGTGAGTAGATCGAATGACTACAAAGATGACTATCGTCACCACAAGCGGAAAAGAGTCTTCTAAACCCATCTTGACTTCTGAGGTAACATGTACATGAATTTGCTTGCTTGTGGCCTTTTGGTGATCCATATGCTATCTAATAGGTATTTTGTATCAACTTTGTTTAGCTGTAGCTTTAGTTTAACAGGGTAAATAGATTTTTATACTTAAAAAGGTACATCAACTTATTTCAATAAACGTAGGTAAAAAAGATATAATCTTACTCTGGCGGTTTTATTAGGGATGAATTAGATTCGTTGGTTCGGACATTCACAGGATATTATGGTTCCTTTATTTTTCTTAACTGACCTTCTTCCCTTCTTTAATGTGAGGTTTGGGATGCTTGCAAAATTGAAATAGTGTTTGGAACAATTTTTGTGCCACGAATCATTCTTTGAGCTGAGCTGTTGAAGGTGTTAAAGGTATGTGATCTTCTAAAAGCACCAAAAAAAAAAAAAAAAAAAAAAAAAAAAAGAAAAAAGGGAAGAAGTTATATCTATTATGGTATTGCATTAAGTTCGAACCCCTTCCATCTATGAATTTTTTCTTAAATCCTTATTCCAGATCATTCAATCTGAATTTCATTTTCAATTAACGGAGCAATTTCTATAAAATGAAAACGGCCTGAAACCATTGTTAAGATGTGCTAACACACGTTCAGCTATATTTCTATTGAAAATTAAATGTTTATAGTAAGCTTTTTTTTTTCTTTTTTTTCCGACTGAATATAAAAAATTTTCATGTCAATGAAATTGGTAATTGATGATGATGAAAAATGTGTCTTCTAATAATCTGTCTCCAATCTCCATTGGAGTTTTGCAAAGACCAATTTTTTCAAGTTTTTACCATTTGCTATTCATGTCAGGAAAATGAGGTCTTTTGAAAAATTTTCTTCTCTCACATATATATTTTTCTCAATTGCTATGCTTTGATCAACTAAACATGGGGTAGGCATAAGGACTAGGAAAAGTTTCCATTTTGTTCTCTTTTTTCAAGTTAGTAGGCTGAAAAAAATTTCAGTGTGCTTCGAGATACAATTTTGCATTGTAATTATTAGCACGGGGGAAGGTTAGGATTTACCTGCATCATTCCTGTTGCATGTTTATATTTTAATGGAGTCGTCTCTTGTAGTTTTCCATTTTTTGGAAACTGCATTTGGTTATTCATGTTGTTGCATTTTAGGTGAGTATGATTTTGCTCTGTGACTTGCATTGCTTTAGTTATCTTACCTTGAAGACTGTTCTACACCTTTGCTGGTGTTACAAGCATTTTGTGGTTGGTCTTGTTTGTGCTTTTCCATTGCTCTCTGTTACTTTGCCAACACCAACCCACACACTTGGGAAAGAAAAAAGCATTCTTCGAATTGTATCCTATTACAGAGTCATTGCACTGGGCGTTGAGTTTCTGTATTCTGGATGAATATTTAATCACAGTGCACGTAGCCACTCATGCAAAATTTATGTTTTGATAAGGATGACCTCTATGTAGTTTCACGTTTCTTATCCAGTTTTGTCGAATGTGAGGCATGGCCTTACCCTTTTCCAACACTCTGGTATACGTCTACTTTCATCATATTTTGTGCTAATAGATATACAAATTTTACTGACTAATCATTTCCTTAGCTTCCCAACTCTCCCCAGTGCTCTTATATTCTCATCTACTTCCATTTCATGCATTGTGAATGTAGAATCATGAAGCATAATGCACACTTGTGTGTGCGTTTTTTTCTGTTTCTTTTATTTTTTTTCAAATCATTTTGTTGAATAGAAGATGTTCGCAAGCGAGTTTGGACGCACTTAAGAGTACGATCCATTTCCTCCATTTTTATTTTATTTTATTTATTTATTTTGGTTAATTAGGAAGTGGAAAGTAAGTTACAATTACTTTCCATCAAGTAAAGCACTTGAGTGAATGTGTTAGTCAAATAAGTTTGATTTACTATTGGGTGCAACCAAACCTGCTGCGAACTTGCAATCAAAGAATTAATTTGAGCTTCGCTTGATTTACTTTTGAGCACAACCACACCTGCTGTGAACTAGAGTTACTAAAGGAATGAGCAAAAACTCAAACTTTTGAGCTTGGGCCTTCGTGCTCTTTAGTATATGAGCAACAGGTGGATATGCGTGCATACTATGTGTGCAGTGCATATTCTTCTTTTTATTCATTTTTCTCCTTTCCTTTTATGTGCGCATAATATGAATCAATATTTTTTCATTTTTCTATTCCCCTTATAATTATTTTCTCATTATTGCATAATCGAATTGCAAATTCTTCAGATAGAATTGCAATCGCATCTTTTGCATCTTTTAGAACGTGATTGGGGTCGGCTAAGAAAGATTTCGAATTGGATGAGTGAGATTTCGAGGAAGTACTATAATCGTCTTCGGTTTTGTTGCTACCCAGTTTTATATGACCTTTCCTTAATTTGAGCAACAATATTTATTCCTTTAAATGTGGGGTAAAAGGATCAAAGTGATAATTTCTAACCAGTTCTCTTTGTACAAGTGCTGATCTAATGCCTACGTAGGCAAATGGTTACTGTGCCCACATAGCACATGTGACCTCGGTAATAGATTTAATCACTAAGCATAATGTAATCGCTTCGATACGACCAAATTCCGAGATGACTTGTGCCTTGGGCATAATAAGTTATGCTGATGTAGGCGTTAAATTAGTTCGACCCTATATAGTACTTGATATGAATTGTTTTATGTAATCACTAATGCCTTCGTTGGATTTGATTATATTTAACAAAAGAACCCAACTGTGAATGGTTTGTTCAACTACAAAATCTGGGACTGATGCTTGACAGTCCAGTTATTGCATAAAACTGCCCATTTTCCAATCAAAATTACCGAGGGCATCTTATTTTTTAATTTTTTGTTTACATATTTATTTAGTTGTAGTTGCAATGAGTAATTGGTTTAACTCTGATTTGAATACTTTTACAAGTCAACATCCGAGTTGGCTTTCGGTGGTATCGACTTCATATGAGGTGACTAGATTTTTGGATCATGTGTGGCCTTGATCATCTCTCCTGATTACGTCCGAATGAGGCTTTTGTTATGTGCCAATGAAAAGTCCGTAGTTGTGACCATAATTTCAAGAAATGCTGATGACGGTAGATTAATTACGATAGGCTCCCGTTCTTCTGCCCATATGTTGGTAGATGGGTGGGCCGATTCCAATCAGGGGGAACACGTGTCGCCCACCAGCTCATGTGTTGGCACTATAACATTTGCCTTACAATAAAGTGTCGTTTTCTGAAATTTCAATATTGCCTATGGTCTTGCTCATTCTGCTTGTGCAAACCATTTTGCCTACTGCTTATAGCGAAGATCTATTTGCTCCCTTGTCACCTGCATTTTGGAAATGAAGAATCATTGACTGAGTCTACACGTGTGCGTTTTTCTGTCCCTTTGGCTTTTCCATCTAGAGTCATAACACACTACATTTATATTTGGCTATGTGTGTGAAGTACTTTAATTGGATGACAGTCAAGTGGACAGGAACAGAGAAGGGTTTGATTTACTCAAGTTTGTTCTGGTGCTCCTACTGGTGCTATTATATGGCGCGAGCGTCCTATACGCCGTGTGTCGTGTAGTGCCCCTTCCAATGAATGAGTGTCAATTTGGGTGGGGCACCAACATGGCACGCGCCACCTAGGATGCTGGTGCTATATAATTGCACTAGCAAGAGTATTGGAACAAACTTGTTGATTTAGTAGGGTAAATGTGGTTTTCCGCAGCGAGTGATTGTGCAACTGTTCTGCAAGTTTGCAGATCAACATGCTCTTTGATTTAAAGTTGGGGACTTCAGTCACTATTTAGACGATAAATTGGAGAACTGAAGGCTTTGTGTTTTTCATATCTTTATATTGAGGTCGTCATGCAGCTGTGGAATTGTAAAATCCAATAGTAGATATGTGTTCGAGCCTGTTTGGCAAAGCACGTGTCCGAAATTGAGTGTTCAAAAGAATGTGGTTCAGAATTGAACAATTTGATAACAAAGCGTGAAAAATAATAACTGATTTATGGAGTTCTTGTTGTGAAACATGAGCAAGGAAAAGTGACTTTTTCTAACGAGCTTCGATATGAAATAAGAAATGAGCTAATTGCATTTTATGTGTGAGGTTAAAATTCATGAGGACTATAATAAAGTGGTAATGGCACGACATTTATTTTGTTAATACTTTAATAACGTATGCTGATTATAGGGTGATTGGGAATAGATTATAATGGTTTTTAAAAGTTTTTAATGTAAAAGAGGAGAGAGAATGAGTGGAGTTGAGTGATTGAGATTTATGGATGTGATGAGATATGTGGATGTGATTGATTTAGGAGGAAAAAAAATTGAAAAAAGTGGAAAAATTTGTTTCCAATCAGTGCTATATATAATGTTGGTATTGAAAATCGAGAAACTTTCAGTGTCTGTTCTTCTATCAATTTTTACTCATTTTTATATATTTTTATACTATCCATTTCGTGAGACCTACCTGTACTACACAAATTTCCACTATTCAATTCCCTTTTTTCTCTCTCTTATATCACATCAAAACACATAAAAACACATAAAAATATATACTCTAACACGTGCTCAATTTCTTGGACTGCTGTTATCTGTCTTCACTTTTAGAAAATATTGATGTTGGAAATACATTTTCTTTGATATTTTTGGAAATGCATTTCCCAAAAAACCAAAAAATTTCTAAAGAAAATTCAAAATGACTTTTGGTGTTTTTGAGTTTTTTTTTTTAAATAAATGTCGAAAAAAGGGATAATAGGTTTTGAGATTGATCTTTACATTATTTACATTTAAGTTGTGACTTTTGTTTTGATGCTTGCTTTCGTCCTCAACCACCACTCATGTCATTCCCATGGCAGCACCACCACTTGCCATTGCCATATCTGTTGTCAGCAGATCACTGATGATGTTGTATGCTGTTACGAACGTCTAGGGGTGGTCGACCACCACCAAAACATCTAGTGGTGGTTGTGGAGGTGTGATGGTAGTCACATGCAATTACATGTGGTGGTGCTATGAAGTGATTCCAGTGTTGGTGGTAAAACATCCCTGGTTTATCTAACTAGTTTTAAATTTTCAAAACCAAATAAATGTTTATTCCAATTTATCATTCCACATGATAGGTTCATTCGACCAAATAATTGAGGACAAGATTTAACTAATGCAGTAATTAAAATGACAATCAAGATCGGATAATCAAAGCAAGGAGAATAATCAAGAATGAACACCAAATTGGTGATGGAGAAAAGACCAAAGAACACTTGGTTTAAAAAATCTACGAGAGATCACGCAATGAAAATCCACTATAAAAATGTTAAATATACAGATAGCCAGACAAACACTAACATAGAATAGATTGCCTACTTGTAAACCCTTACAAGCCTCATTGTGTTTTGCGATGCGTAGCCTCTGACTACTTTGGGGCATTTTCGTCACGATGATTCTTCCTCTGCTAGAACTCTGAACATCTTTCACTAAACTATTGAACTTTGAAGAAGGCTAATGGTGAAGGATTTCGGTTTTGGTGTTTTTGCATTCGAGATTGCCTTTGATCAATGAAGACACATAAGGGTAGAATGTAGATTCCTGAATCCTAAACGCTAATGGTGAAAGATTTCAACTTTGGTGTTCTTGTATTTGAGATTTGCTTTGATAGGGCATATTCCTAAACTTTGAAGACTAATGGTGAAGGATCTAGATTTTGGTCTTTTGTGTTTTAGATTAGCTTTGATCAATGAAGGCATATGAGAGGAGATATAGATCAATAGAATAAGAGAGTAATGAGATGTTTTTAGTCTATGATTTGGCTGAACTCTAGCATGTATAGCATAGGGTATAGTAGGTTTGAGATGAAGTAGACAAAAAGGAGATCATAGCTAGCGCCGGGCATTGACATGGCCTCTCAACTGGCCAATGGGCGGCCGTCCTTTGTTAAATTTGTTCAAGCACTTCTGGGTTGTTCTATGCGCAAATTTCTTGAAATAAGGCACAAACGAGTCTTAGTGGGTGTTTGCACACTAATTTTAATGCATTTTTATGAGTAGGAAGAGAGAGAGAACTAGTGGAGTTGAATTGTGAAGATTTACTAGACGACTAGATCCTATGAGATATGTGGATGTAATTTGTTTGATTGAATTTGAATTTTAAAAAATAGCAAAAAGTATGAATTTTAATGAGTATGCAAATGGGCCTTTACGCTATCCAACCTCTGACATAAGTAATTAAAATGAATTAGAGTAAATTACTCCAATGTTTCCAAACTTTCACTATTTTTGCACTCTGATCTCCAATTTTTTTTTTTTTGATAGTGTAGCCCCGAGCCTTTGAAAAATTAGCTTCCCTTGCCCAAATTAACCTAATGAACCTGCAATAGCAGATTATTATGTCATTTTTATTTTTTATTTAATAAAATAAGGACAATTTAGTTATTTAACATCCATTTTATCTATTTATTAATAAATAAATATTAAATTCCCATTTTCAATTTTAATTTTATTGTAAATATTATATTTAAATCCATATATCATTCAATTTTTCAACACAAACTTTAACAGCTACCCACACCTATCCACCCCTCAAAACCCGCCTCCATTCCAACCCTCTTCCCACTCCACACCAAGACTAAAAATAAGGAGGAAACCCCATGGTTGACACTTGAAAAAAAGGAAATTTTCCTCATTTTAACGCTAGAAAATCAGTTTGAGATATGTTGGTTTTTCGACGTGTTTACTAGAGGGAAAACCCCTCATAAATCCTAGAATGTAGGTTTGTTTTATGGCTCTACCACAAAGGTTTTCCTAATGTGTTTATAATGGGAAACCCTCAAACCATGCGTATTTCCCACTGAGGTTTCTCTCTTCCTTTAATATCGAAAAACAAACATGAGACTACATTGATTCTCTGGCGTTCAAATCCGGCTCTTGTTGATTTCAACCAGGGGTCCCCTTGGTTTTTACGGTTTGTATTGGGTTGGAGTGGGAACAAGTTTTGATTAATAGGGTAGTTGGCGGAAGGTGCTATGATTTGTGCTAAAAATTTGAATCATTTAGGGACTTGAATGTAATATTTACAATAGATTTTAACTTGTAATTGAAGGCTTAGTCTTTATTTATTAATAAAATAGCAAAAATGAATGTTAAATTACTAAATAATCTTTACTTTATTAAGGCCTTGTTCTTTTTATGAGTTTGCGTATTTTCGGGCAATTTACATATATTTACAATTACACATACATTTTCTAATACAATACTAATCAAACATTTTACACGGAAATGCGCGAATCTTTCAAAGAACAAGGCCTAAGTAAGAAATGAAAATGACTTAACTCTGCAATAGCAAGTTAATCATGTTAGTTTGGATCAATGGAGCTAATCTTTAAAAGGTCGGGGGCTATGTTATCCCAAAAAAAATGTTAAGGACGAAAGTGTAAGAATAGTGAAAGGTTGGGGATTATTAAAGTAAGTTACCCAATCAATTACAATTCAATTATTTTGACTTTTGTTCATAGAATGATCAATTACGAAATTATGGGTAAATTGCTCCAATGGTCCCCAACCTTTTACTCCTTTTACATTGGTCTCCGACCTTTATTTTTCGGTGACAAAACAACCTCGAACATTTGAAAAATTGGGTTATGTTCATTTTTTTGTCTCCTTTCTCTGCATTTTGAAACAATTGTGGCCCTGTTCCTTTTCTTTTCTTTTCTTTTTTTTTTTCCGATCTGTTAGCCCCCATTCTTTTAAAAAATATGCAATGTTTGTCGATATTTCAAATTTCATTTATTTGGCCGTTAAATTATTATTTTTGTCATTTTGTGCACTCAAAAAAGGGGAGAAAAAGTGAAAATAACCTTTATTATTATTATTATTATTATTATTATTATTATTATTATTATTATTTCCAATGATTAATTAATTTAGCTATTATTTAATTACTACGTATTCCATTACTTCTAAAATTTATTAAATTAAAATTTGTATTCTTTTATCTAAATATTTTATTTACTTTCGACTCCAAAGTGGTTTGTGTTGATTGATGAGTTTAAATATTCCTACTTTTTATGTAAATATTTTATTGATAATAATTTTAAAATACACTACACTTCGTACACTAATAAAACATTAAAACACTCATTCAAAATAATAATAATAATAATTTTTGAATAAGTAATAATAATAAAAAATTTAAAATTAAAGTGTTTAACATCACATATGTAAGCAAATGCTAGTTTATTTCACTATGTTATTTATTCATTACAATTTACTATATAATAATAATAATCATCATCATCATCATCATCATTGGAGAACTTGTTTCCCAGGAATATCTAGAAAATCATTTTCTATAGATAGTTTTTGATAAAATATATTTTGACTCGGAATTGGAGAAAAAAGTTCTTTTGAGTTCTTGTATCTATAATATTTTTCAAATAATTTTCTTCGTCTCTCTCTTTTTTTTTTGAAAATATGAGGTCAAATAATTTTGTGAATTGATATTTTAAGTAAAATTTTAGGGCTCATTGTACCAATTAATGGAAGGTTAAGCAAACATGATGATTGAAGAAAATTAGCAAGATAATTATAAGAATAATAAAAAAAATCAATGAAACAAACCAACATCCATTTACATATATGTTGTTAAATGCTTTAATTTTTTATTTTTTCGACTTAGCTCTTTAATTTTTTATTATAATACAAAGTGTAATGCATTTTTAATTAATTGACAATAAAATATTTAAACAAAAAATAGGGATATTCAAAGCCCATTAATCAACACTAACCATTTTGGGGTTGATTTTAGTTTTTTTTTAAGTAAATAAAATATTTAGATAAAAGAGCATAGATTTTAATTGATTAAATTTTAAAAGGAATGGAATATATAATAATAATAAAAAACTTAACTAATACTTAAATTAATTAATTATTGGAAGTAGTAATAAAAATAATAAGATTATTTTTAATTTTTGTTCACATTCTTTGAGTGCACAAAATGACAAAAGATGATGATTTAACGATGAAATAGATGGAATTTGAGATTAGGGACACACAATGGATATTTTTGAAAAGAATGGGGACCCAACAGGGGGAAAAAAGGAATAGGGACAAAATGATCTCACAATGCAAAGAATGAGAACAAAAAGTGAAAATAACCTTAAAATTATTACCGTCGGTGCAAATTGACTTGGTTAACCTGCGATAGCATATTATTATGTCATTTTCATTTTTAGTTAATTTAATTTAATAAAGGATAAGTTAATAATTTAATATCTATCTTTACTATTTTTTTATAAATAAAGATTAACTCATCGTTTGTAATTTAAAATCTACTGTAAATATTACATTCAAATCTCTAAATTATCAAAAATTTCAACACAAATTCTAACACCTACTCGCCACCTACCTTACACCTAAAATTCATCCCACTTCAACCTTCTCTCAGCACGCACCAACTGTGAAACTCAATGAGAAACCCCTTAGTTGCCGGTATTGCTGGGAAACCAGTGAGAGACCTATTTTAATGCTAGAAAATTAATGTGGTTTTACATTTGTTTTTCAGCATTGAAATAAGAGAGAAATTTCGTGGCAAATGCACATGGTTTTGGGGTTTTCCTTCGTAGACACATTATGTAAACCTTCATGGTAATGTCAGAAAATAAACTTGTATTTTGGCTGCCCTGATAAACACGCTGGAAATAATGTATCTTATGCTGGTGTTTTGGTTTTACAACCAAGGAAAATTCCTAGCTTTTCCAGCGACAACCACGGGGGATTTTTCCTCTTAGTTGGTTTCCACAGTTGGTGTGGGTGGGAATGGCCTTGGAATCGGGGCCAACCGAGTAGGTTTTTTGGGTGGGGTAGGTGGAGGTTTTTTGTATTGAAAATTTGAATAGTATAGAGACTTGAATACAATATTTAAAATAAATTTTAAATTACAAATAATGATTTAATCCGTGTTTATTAATAAAAAGATCAAGTAGATGTTAAGTTATTAAGTTACCCATATTTTATTAAATAAAAATGAAAATAACCGAACAACTTGCTATTGCAGGTCAATTAAGTCAATTTGTATTAATGACGCTAATTTTTGAAAAGTTAAGGATTGAGTTTCACCAAAAAGTTAGGGATGAAAGTGCAAAAAAGAGAAACAAATGGGGGGCCATTGCGCAGTTTACCCCAAAACTCCCAACACTAGGTATATAGTGAAATCATAAAGATTGAAGAAGAAAGAGTTAGGCTTAAATCAGATTGAAGAAGAGAGGGTTAAGCTTAAATCAAAAATCACAAAGATAAGTGGCAGATGGTAAAAAGTGAGAAGAACTGTGATGTAGGACAAATCCTATCACAGTAAGGATAAATTATTTTTATTTCCTATTTCTTTTAGATTTTATTCTTTTCAAATTAGGATTATTCTTCCCTTGTCTTAATAGGATTAATACTTTATTTCATTTTTCTATAATTAGATTAATTCCTTATTAGAATAGGGTTATGTATTATTGTATTTATATAAAGAAATGCATTGTACATATTTTATCATCTTTCAATCATTCAATTCAATACAATGCAATTCAATTCTCTATATTTTCTCTACAAATTCTTTCATTTTTTCTTCTTCTTCTTCTCCTCCTTCTTCTTTTTTTTTCTTTTTTTTGGTACATCATAATTGGTATCAACGTAAGGACTTGGCCTTAGCTGATGGAAAATGACAGTTCAAGTGGAAGACAACCCACTGATGTCTAATGGAGGGTGGCAAACATCAAGTGAAGATTTGATGGATTCGAAACAACGATTCAAGAATTTGGCAAAACACTTGAAGAAGTTCGGTAGAATTTAGTTGCGTTAATTCTTGAAGTGAGGAACGAATTCAAAGAAAAAAATGAAAATTAAACTTAAGGGCGAAGATGGTTCTAATTCCAATGAGGTTCTATAGGAGAGTGAATAGCATCAACATATCACTGAAGAACAAGAAGCTGGGCAGAAACACAAAACCAATCAACATCAGGAACAATTCGATATCATTCTTGTATGTCATAGCGATCCATTACTCAACACCTATAGCAAGAAAATACTGTAGATACCAAAAAACAACCAACCACGATTGATCAATCTTGAAGTAGAGCAAGGATGCCTCAATCTTCCTAACCTAAACCTCAAAACTAACATTATAGGTAGGAAAACCTCTTCATAGACAAAGACTCCAAGACACTGAAGGGCGAAGGTGAAATTTAACACGCAATTCCAAGTAGGAGTGGGCATGCAACCTACAACTCTACTAACCCGACCCGACTTAGGCTAGTTTGGGTTGGGTTGGTTGGCCTGTCGAGTTAGTTTATGGATTGAAATTTTCCAACTAGCTGATAAGTGTGTATTTTACACTTATTTATATCTCTAAATGATTACTTTATCATTAGATCGGGTAGATATCTACTTATTTATGTATTTATTGCGTTTGTAGACACAAATCCTCAATTTGGATGAGAACATGCAAAAAGGAGAAAAAGGGACCGAAACACATCAACTCCAAAGCTGGAGGACTTTGGATGCAATATTGGTAAAGATCTTCTCGGTCTTGTTTCTTGAGCTTATATGGAAAAGCACGGGAAGTGGAGTCCGATGTTTCTTACGGATCTCAATTTCGAGTCTCGGATCAAAAGATATGGCCAGACGAAGATCAGTGACCAAAGTGCAATATTTCAAAAGTTGAGGACGTTCTGCGTGCAATTTTCGTACGGCCGTAAGGAGCCATTGTACGACCACAAATCCATAGTTACGGCCGTAACCCAAAAATATACTGTCGTACTTCAGAAGAGTAGAATGGTGCAGTTTTCATGCAAAGAGGAAATTACAGCTGTATGAAGTCAAGTTATGGCCGTAAAGTAGGAAGTATGGCCGTAAACCAATTGTTATGGCCGTAAATATATCAGCATTAGCAGAATCCGAGATTTTCCATATTTCTTCTCTGTTTTACCCTCAACTTTCACTAGCTTTGGAGGGCCTTTTAGGGAGTATTGAAGCAAGAATTTGGGGCCATTTAACACCATCATTCACCCCCAATTCATTATCCAATCTTTAGATTAGCTTAGGGTTGGATTTTTATCTTCTTCTTATCTTTCTCTTGTTCTCTTCTCTTTTTCCTTTCTTTCTTTCTTATTCTCTTTTTTTCTTATTTTCTTTAGTTTAGGGGTGTGTATTGGGGTTGATTGCTTGGAGTTAGAAGTAAGGAAATCAAGAGAAGGTGTAGTGGAAGTGGAAGAACAGGACTTTACTCTTCAAGGGAGATTGTCTATAATCTTGTTTGGTTTTATATTTCTATTTCATTTGTACCTTATATGTATATGTATCTATGATTTCCCTTACTATGGGCTAAATATTGTAAGTTGGGATTTTTAATTAATCTTAATATATGTTTAGCTAATCCATTTGATTTGGTGGAATTGATTTGTATTGGATTATTTATTTCATGTGTGTTTGTTATTGAACTTGCTACATATGCTTGATTGATCATCAAGTGTGTGCATTTGTGATGAGTGTAGGATCCTAGAGACGGGAGTGCACTTATTAAACCAAATAACATTATCCCTAGGTTCTTGTAGGGGATAGAGATATACCCCTAATCTTAGGCGATCCAGTGTTTTCACAGACCCCTATGTAGTTGATTGGTAATATATCGACACAAAGATGAAGTAGGTTGAACCAATCGACTGGGAATTGGTTTGGTGCTCGAGAGAGGTAACTGGTTGAGTTTGGAGAGTCGGGTCTAACATTAAAAATGTGTATTACGTTCAGTTCATCAACGGATTAGTTAAGCTAATGTTGAGTGATAACATGATTCCCAACCATCTTTTCCTCCGATTTTATCCCTATTCTTTCCCATTCATGTCTTTCATTTTATCTGTCTTTTTAATATAACTTAGTCTAGTTCTTTCTCATCCTTGTAATTGTGTGTGTTCGTTTGTACATTTGTCTTTGTTTCATTTTCCTTTTCACACTAGAATAAGTGATTTAATTACAAATACCAATCCTCGTGGGATCGATATCCGAACTCATTGAGTCCACTTTATTATTTGTACCGCTTGTGCACTTGTGGCATACTATTGTGTGTGTAAATGCCCATAACACCCGCAAACCGACTGGTATGGGAAAAAAATTTAAGGCATAAACTGCTAAATTGAACCAATTCAGGTCAGTTTCAAAACCGAACCGCCAAATCACCGGTTTGGTTTTGGTCCAATTTTTTTCCACACCAACCCATATTGGGTCTATTTCTAGTTAGGGCGAAACCCGACCCGACCAACCCGATGCCCACAGCTAATTCCAAGACTTCGATTGCTAATTTACAAATCCACTGGCATAATGGCCAACAAAGATGGAATTCATAGTTAGAATTGTAATTTTCAACAATATGATGATGGGATTTGGGACGACAGTGTCAATTTGTAGCAAACAAATGAGAAAATCCAAAATTGGCACATGAGGAGGAACAATCATAAAGTACCTTTTAGAAGAAAAAGTTGGATTATGGAACACTTCTGTTTTGTGTAATAAGTATCAAAGAATCACATGAGATTTGCAATTGTAGGAATGAAGCAAAGTTGATGTCAATCAATAGAGCTATGGTACATGACAACCTTGAGGACAATTCGTCACTATTCGATTCGATGGAAGTAGGAGGCCACAATCCTCCGATTGATGATTGATTCTCTTTCTTCCACAAAAAGCTTGAGGTCGAGTTTTCTTTAGGATTGTTCTTTCCTTGTTGTTAATAGAATTAGTACTTTATTTCCTTTTTCTATAATTAGATTAATTTCTTATTAGAAAAGGATTAGATATTATTATGCCTATATAAATAGAGAGGTACTGCACATATTTTTTCATCATCCAATCATTCAATTTTAATACAACTCCATTCTCCTACATTTTCTCTACAAAGTCTTTGATTTTTTCATTTTTCTTGTTTTTCTAAAAAAAATAAGACTCACTTCCGCACCAAACCATCAACCTAAACAATGGCCTTTCATAACCTTTTATCCAATGATCAACAATAATGAGCAATCCACAGTCTAGATGGGCCTTCTAGAGTTTGTACTCATAAAATTTTGAGGAAATTATGTGAAATAGGTTTTAAGTTTGGTTTATTCGAAAATTAGGTAAATTGAAACTATTTACAAAAATCATGTCATTTTTTTAAAAACAAAACGAGATCAAAGGCTAACAAGAGTTAAGCACGAATGTAAGGACTTCCAATACTATCTAACTTAGCTATAGCTCTAGCTTCCCTCTCTAATTGCTGTGCTTCCATAATAGTGAATCTTTTCTCCGTATACCCCTTATTAGCTAACCAATCTGCTAACTTGTTTTCTTCACGCCATATATAAGAAATCTTGAAAGTAAAGGAATGGAGAAGTTGGTATATTTCTTCCAAAACATAAGTATTAGACCATGCTTCCACCTTCTTACCAGTTAAGAGCTGCACAGTAGCTAGGGAATCAGACTCAATCCAAACCTGTGAAAGCTGTCTCTCTTTGCAAAGCTGTAGTCCTTAATGCAATAGATTTAAGTTCTGCAACGGTGATAGAACATTCGCCATAGTAATTGAAATAAGCCTAGCAGATTTGTCCAAGATAATTTCTAGTCACTCCTCCACCTGAAGCTTGACCATCAGACTTCAGTGCGCCATCAACATTCAATTTATACCACTGATGTGGAGGTCTCTGCAAGTAAACACATATAGCTCTAGGTTGCCGATGGATCCTTGCTGAATGTGTGAGCATAATTTGATCCTTAAGAAATAGAGATCTCTTTATGATGCATTGGGGAGACATAGCTATACTCTGATGTTTGGTAGCATTCCTTTCTACCCAAATAAACCATAGAACAATAGGTGGAATAATAACAACATGCAAATTTTCTTTGCTAAGTTGAAGAATCTAGTGCATAATAAGTTGTTGAGGGTATTCATAAGATCTGTAAGCAAGCCCAACTAATTCATGAAAGTATTTCCAAACCATAGAGGCAACTGAACCATTAAGAAAAAAACCATGCTACATAGCCATAATCTGGCTATCCATAATTATCATAATGAAAAATCTGACATTTATACCCCTATTTATACAATCAAGTATTTTGATTTCATTAATGACAAACTAGTCTTTTGCACTTATTATGATCAATATGTTACTTTAATTATGACTCCTTACCTTTTTCCTTAAGAAAAACATGTGAATTCCACATCAAAGCAACATAAGCATTTAGTGGGCATAGAAATGTGAAATTGAGATTTCATGATTTCCTCAACTGGAATCCAATTCTGTAGCAATCTCTAGACAAAAAAAAAGGAAGATATTTTCACAGGCAGGATTTTGATCCAAATAAACTTCAAGATCAATTGTCGAGGCCGCGGTATTCTTAAATCCTCAATGCAAGATTTTATAGTAAATTCAGCAGTAGGAGAGGCATCCCACATGGCTAAATTAGAGTGAGATCCTATAACTTGCTTAATAACAGTCACCATTTGTGGAGGAAAGGTATTTTGTAGTTTCTCTATATTCCTGGAATTAGAGGAAATGAAAGAGCATATTTGAGAATGCAATGAGAAATATAGAACCGATAGCTTTCCCATTAGGAGCTAAGTATCAAATAGAATGTGTATCTCCCCAAATCCCAATTTCTACTTTATGTGGTTTTCCAGCAAGATGCCTAATTTTAAGCAATCTCTCCCATATAGGTGAGTCCCCTGTTTTGAGCTAAGCAACAGTAGGATGAAGGTGTTTACAGTATTTAAAGTATAATACCTGACTCCATAGTGATTACTTCTGATGAAAGCTCTACCATAGCTTCATGTCAAAGGCTTCGCTAAGCAGCTTCAAGTCATTCCATCCAAGCCCATTTTCAGTTTTGGAAAGCAAGATTTTTCCCAAGAAGAAGTATAATACCTGACTGGCTGACTCCATAGTGATTGCTTCTGACGAAAGTTCCACCATAGCTTCATGTCAAAGGCTTCACTAAGCAGCTTCAAGTCATTCAATCCAAGCCCATTTTCAGTTTTGGGAAAGCATGATTTTTCCCAAGAAGACCAATGAATGTTCTTAGATTGTGTGGCATCCCCCCAAAGGAAAGCATTAAACAATCGAGAAATCTTCAAAAAAGAAAAACTTGGTTAGGGGGCTTTATGGCCTGCACTAGACAGAGGGGAATGGAATTCAGTATAGAAGTCATAAGTGTCATTCTACTCCCTGAAGATAGTTTCCTGAATTCATAGCCAGAAAATCTCTTTCTAATCTTGGTGATCAAATCATCATAAATAATGATCTTTTTATAACCTTTAGGTAGAGGTATGCCCAAATAAGTGACAAAAATCAGGTCATTAGATGCCCAAAATTACGCGTTTTAGATATGCGCGATTGTATAGTTAAAATTTGGTTTCGGCTTAGATTTCAGCCATGCAATCACAAGGTGTAAAACTCGTGCGATTGTATGGTTTCCTGCAAATGGTGTGTATGAAATTACAAAGAGTATATAACAAATAACAAAGAATGTGTACCAAATTAATGGAGTTTGTAACAAATTACAAAGAGTGTGTAACAATTACAAAGTATACGTAAGAGTGTGTAATATTACAAAGAATTTGGATATCTACTATTAGTTTATGTAATGTGATCGCTTTTCAATGTTTTGAGCATGGACTTCACATTGGGTCCATTTTGGACAGATGATATATATTTTTCGCGTTTCTTGACAAGCCCTTTCCAATCACCTGCTTCGCTGACGCTAATATTTTTTTTTTTCACAAATTATCTTTCGTTATGAATTATTGCAAATTTTAGAATTTTTTTATTTGTCATACGATCATGCAGTGTTTGTACCGTGCGATGGCATGGCACAAAACTAGGCGATGGTCTGCTGCCGTGCCATGAGATTGCGTGGATTGTTTCCTGCAATCACATGGTGCAATTGAACATATCTAATTTTCATAATTGCTTTCATTAATCATATTTTTGAATTATGCATTTGTAATCTTTATATTTGTGTAAAAACCTTTAAAATTTTTGAAATGAACGCACGTTTTTAGGAGATGTCTCCAAAATGAACCGGAAGCCCAAGTGTAGGCCCAAACTGAGGCATAAAAGCCAACATGGAATTTTCTACCACTTATTTTTAAGCGGTGTTTTAAAAAAATTAATTTTAAAACTTTGCCAACATCGAACCTTTTTCTCCCAAACTTGCGGAGAACAAAAAATATTATAGAGATAGTTTGATAACTTACAACTACTAAAAAATTATTTCACTTTTATTCGTAGATATCGATTAATTATACGCTCTTTCACAAAAAAAAATTATTATTATTATTATTATTATTATTATTGTTGTTGTTGTTGTTGTTGTTGTTATTGTTGTTGTTGTTGTTGCTTCATCATCATCATAAAACAAGCTCAAAGTTGAGGTGTGCAGAGTACAATAGTAAGTGTCAATGTACAATTCACATTATTTTAAATTTTTATGATTTTCTAAGAATATAAATGAAATTATAAATATCATTTGAGCTCCTGTAAATTAAATTAAATACCTTAATTGTAGGTATTTTATTTAAGAGGGCTAAAAGGAAATTAAATAAACTACACCAATATTTTATGAATTTCAACAATATTTATGATTCATCTCTAACTCGTAGAACACCGCACCATTAACCAAAAGATATTCATGACTAAAAGTTACTATCTTATTTATATAATTTTGTATTTCACCTCGTACATCGGATCCTTAGTACTCCCTCCGTCCCACTAAGATAGGCAAGTATTCCTATTTTGTCCGTCCCAAATTATAGTCTAATTTCCTTATTGTATGTATAATTTATTTTCCATATACTAAAATACCCCTATTTAAGATAATTGGAATACTAAATATCAAAATAGATATTTCATCTCCCAAGATATTTAAACATATTCACACTACTTTTTGACCATTCAATATAGGAGTAAAATTGGAAGAATATATGAATATCTTATAATTCCAAGAACATTTAAGATATTTTCTTAATATGTGTGAAAAATGGTGGGTGCCTATCTTAGTGGGACGGAGGGAGTAGTAGAGAACGCAATATACTTGAAATCTACATTCTTAACTTTTGAATTTTTACGCGGTAATAATTGTCTTTTTTGTTATATATATTTATATAAGATTTAAACTTCAACATTTATCTCAAATTAATAGTAAGTAATTATGACTAAAGAAGTGCAGTCTAATTAATGTAACGTGACTCTGAATTTAAAATACACACGTTGTACAATTATTTACTCATGTACTGTTTTAGAGAATTACAAACTGTGAATTATTTTTATACCCTTACTTTACCTATAAATTCAGATTTTGTATTTCATAATAGGACCCATATTATAAAAGATGTTTGGTCTAGTAGTAAGGCACTCTCTTACTAGTTTGTCTTGGGTTTGAGACACCACACTCCACTGCTATATATAATCCCCCTATTTGTACTAAAAAAATCATATAATTTTCTCTCTTTTGTGTTTTCGTTTGCCCTCTAGTGTACGATAATAGCATCAATTATTATTATTATTATGAGTAGTAATGCCATGTGTGTTCCAAAGAAATTTTATGTGTAAAGGTGATTTCGATAAGATTGTGTAAAAAATTTTCAATTGTATAATTAAGTAAAAAATAAAACCATAATATGCATAACATTTAAACAGGTGCTGATGTCGAAATCGGAACTTTTAAAAACATATACAGCCAATTTAAAATTTGAAAATTTTCTTTAATTAAAGACAACAGCTTTATAAAATAATATACTTAGATAGCCTAAGTTCCAAATTGGAAGCACGAATTGAAGTCAAAACTCATTTTCCGATCATTGAAACTTGCAATTTGTTTTTGACAAAAAAATAAAGATATGATTAAATGATCATTTTAATAATTTTTTAAAGTTGCCTGTGATTGAAACTTGTAATTAATTAATAATTATTTTAACTTGTCATTTGTAGTTTTCTTTTACTTTTCTAATTAATTATTCACCAAAAATTCAGTTATAATGTACTACTCATTATTTGATTTTTTTAAAAACTAATAACCTACGATTTGAATCGCCCAATACATATTACTTATGAAAACTATTTAAAGCTAACCTTTTAATATGGTAAACTTTTTTCTTTAATTTTTTAAAAAATCAAAAAGGGGGGTTTTTTTCCAAAACAGGAAAGCGTTGCTAATGTGGTACTGTGTCAAGTTGGTACTTTAATTTTTATTAATAATATGATATTATATTATATTATATGACACGATACTGTCGAGACCTATCCAATTATGTATAACCATATGTGCAATGAAAATTTTGTGGAGAATACTAATACATTACTAGGAATATGAAGTTAAAGTTCTGACTCCAATAGAAAGGTCATATTCTATGAGATTATAAAATCCATTGACTTAGTGGAGATGGATAAATTAATAAAGATTACATATAAACCTTTTTAAATTACAAAAGTTCCTGATAATGATTGCAGCCACCTTACATTGAACCATGGGCATAACATGTTTCTCAGTTGATTTACAAATGTTTGCAATCTTGTCTCCCCATTACAATGAAACCCATCAACCAAATTGAGCACTTCTTGTATCTGATCACCTTTTAATGACATTAGTGCCCCAAAGAAATTATCACAGGACAAGTTCATGATTTAAATGAGATATGGCTTAGTACTATTTTATCTACTTTATTAATTTCACCTTACATTGATATCGTACCTAATGATCATTTTGCTTGTCATGTCTCTAAGTCGTACTAACAAAATTGAAGAGGAAAAGCATGCCGACCGCGTGTGAAAAATGTTATATTTGTCGAGATTGAAATATAGCATTTTCAAACGCATTTGTTAAACAACAAGAACTCATACCTAATAAAAAGATTACAACTAAAACGATAATCATGTAAATTATATTTTAAAATCTTATTAAGAACAGTCAGCTAATAGACTAAATAATTCAATGTTAAATTAGCATGACATTAGAGACATTGCATATTGCTTTTGATGACAAAAATTAACAATATCTTGCACTATATCCACGCGTGATTTGTCTGTATTGGTAACCAAAAAAACGACGTACTGTTTTATCTACTTTATCAATTTCACTTTACATTGACATCATATATAATGATCATTTTGCTTGTCATGGGTCTAAGTTGAACTAACAAATTTGAAGAGAAAATTAGTACTAATTTATCTATTTTATCAATTTCACTTTACATTGATATCATATCTAATGATCATTTTGCTTGTCATGAGTCAGAAGTTGAACTAACCAATTTGAAGACAAAAAAATGCTGACAGCGTGCGAAAAATTTTATATTTGTCAAGATTGAAATATGATATTTTCACACGCGTTTGTTTAACAAAATAAAATAAAATAAAATAAAATAAAAAGAAAAATTAGAAAAAAGCCAACCCATATCTGATAAAAAGATCACAACTAATACGATAATTCTCATAAACTTTTAAAATCTTACCAAAAACATTCAGCTAATGTGTACAGATAAATTCAATATTAAATCAGTATGACATTAAAAAAAAAAAATGTTGCATATTGCTTTCGATGGCAAATCTTAAAAATACCTTGCACGATATCCACGAGTGATTTATCTGTATCGATAACACGAAGACGACATAGTTAAGAAAAAGGGCAAAATTGGAATTTGACATGAATGTAACAGAAACACAAACTAGTTGGGGAAGATATATATTGGAATAAGGGGGATTGTGGGGAGGGTGAAGTGGGTGGGGTGTCCACAATTTCACTTACTAGTGGAACAACCGCACGCTTCAGACAGCCACTCTGGCCTTTGCCTTTGTGGCCCCCTCCGCACTCCAACCCCCGCCGGCTGCCGCATGTATCATGTTATATTATTTATATATAATGTATGTGCACATGTGTGTACATATGGAGAGAGAGAGAGAGAGAGAGAGAGAGAGAGAGAGAGAGAGAGAGAGAGCACGCGTATATTTTATCTGAACGAGGTTGCTGATTCAAACCCGATTCATTTAGGGGCCATTTTAATTCGTTGTGTAAATATGCCTTCTTTTTTTTTTTTTTTTCAAGTTGAAGGGGTTCAAATTTAAATTAAACCCAAATTTTTAGAGGAACGAGAGGACAAAATAGAAGATAGAAAAAAAAAAAGGAAAGAAAGGAAAGAGACAAATCATAATCAAGCGACAGAGAGCCACGAACAACGAATATAAAATCAAGATATATATTCTCTCATTGTTTTGTTTTTTAGTTTTAGTTTTTTTATTTTTGGCTCTAGCTGAGCTTTTTTTTTTTTTTTTTTTTGAGCTTTTTACTTTACATTTTTAACGTGTGCTATCTATGTTAGCTGTAATCGAATTTTTTAGGTTTGGCTTTTTAAGTATGCTTTATATGTTGAGGTATCTGTGTTGGCTTTGAATGAGTTTTTTATATTATTTTCTAGTTTATTACCATGCATTTGACTTACTATTATTGCGGTTGAAGTAAGGCCTTATGTGCTGCTATATATTAATATTGGCTTTACGAAAATTAATTAAAAAAAATTAATAGGGACCCTTTTTAAAAGTTCGACTCAAGTCCTGCGAACCACAAAACCGCCACTATATTTTATCACCAAAATATCTACACACAATACACATATTTGTGCATGTGCATGTTTTGTGCTTAGTCCAAATTTGACTTCTGATTTCTCTAATTTTTCTATTTCTTCCAATCTATATGGTATGTATGCATAATTAAGTTTATTAATTCAATGATTCTAAACTATTTTAAGTGAAAATGACAGTAACGAGACATGAAATTGGATAGTACTAAAATACATTTGTTTAAATTTAAATGGCACAAATCAGACAAAAATTAGCGCGGGTGGCTAAATTTTCTATCTAATAAAGGTTGATGACGAAAATTAGATAAGATCGGATTTTGGACATAAAATCTAAAGCAGCAAAAATGAAAATTTGTGTAGTACATAAATTTGTGCAATTGTAAACTGAGAGTGTAATTAGCCTTTTCAATTGGTTGTCGAGTTAGTTTCAATTCACTTCGGCTATTCTCAAAGTGGCCATAACATTTGTACATGAAAGATTAACTCAAGACAAAAAAAAAATAGCCAAAGAATATGATATAGGATTTACTGTCATTTTTGTCAAGTTCGTTTTTAATATTAGTCATGCAGGTTTCTTGGGATGGTAAATAAAATAGGGAAGTTTTTCAAATTTTCTAATGGATTTGACTAGTAATGTTCCGTTAACAATAAATTGGCAACGTAACATGTCAACACCCCCATTTTTGGGGGGAAAATCGTATGGCCCACATGAGTCCCTCATTATCAGGGGGCAGTTATATATTATTCATCTCACTTGACGTAGATACTAAAAATAAAAAATTAAAAAAAATTTTGGATGGTGATGTGGCGCCCTATGAGGGCGCCACATCACCCCCCTTGGCAGGAGATCACTGGGGAGTTATGCGTGTTCTAAGAATTTTTAATTGAATTCCTTATGGGATTTCTACAGTCTTACAAAGATTAAAGATGTAAAATTTAAAAATAAGGTGAAATAAATTTCATGAAAAAAACTAGGTGTCACGATTGTACATGCGATCTGGCCGATGTCCAGTTTGTGTCATGCAATTGCACAGTACAATATCTATTCATACCCAAATAAGTAAAATTTTCAATTTTCTGTTGGATTTTGATTTCTAAATTCTAAAGTGGTTTAAGAATTCTCGTATGGATTCCTTATCGCTACCACGTCATGAATTTACTCGAACTTGTTTAAAATCAATTGTTTTTTTTTTTTTTTAACATTGATTCTCAATCACGTATCTTACAAAAAAAAAAAATTATGCATGGATGACTGGTTCATTGCTTTCTGATTACATATTTTCTGAAAAGACTATTTTCCTTCTAAAAAAGAAAATGCTTTATGAGCAAATCTTCGATAAGATAGCCTCGTTGTAGTGTAAATTCAGGCTTGTTCATTATCTGAACTCACTAATAAAGGTATATCAACAAATAATTATTATCGTTGAGCGGAAAAAGATTATTCCAAAAGCTTATCTAACAAATATGAAAATGAAAAATTATTCTGTTTTCATTTTTGAAAATGTTTTGGTGTTTTCTATTTTCAATTTTTGTTTTGAGAAAATTAAAAATGCGTTTGGTTTGTTATTTTGAAAAATTATTTTTGAGAAGGGAAAATAGAAAATGTGTTTGGTTTATACTTTTAGAAAACTACAATTTCGTATAATAAAATTTACAAAAAGGTCTTCAAACTTTTCCAAAATTTCAAACAAGCCCTCATCTTCACCTACCCTGCCCCCACGCCCACGCCCACCCCACCCCCTGCAACCCCACCTCCGGCAACCACCAGCGAAGGTGGTTCTCCACCACCTGCAAGGTGGAGAACCACCATCGCAGGTGGTTCTCAACCTCGAGAACCACCTGCGATGGTGGTTCTCCGAGGTGGGGTGGTTCTCCACCTGAGAACCACCGCGACGGTGGTTCTGGAGAACCACCAGATCTGATGGTTTGACTTTTCTGACGTGGCTGGCGGTGATCGGGGATTGAAACGTACGACGAAAAATAAAATTTAAAACTGAAATATAATAAATGTAAAGTTTAAAATCCGAAAACGCGTTTTCCTTGTTTTTAACATTTAACACTGAAAACGCCGAAAACGTTAAAAAGACGTTTTCGTGTTTCCTATACAAATGTTGAAAACGTTTTCGAAAATAGATTTTCGAAAACAATGAACAGAACGCGTTTTCAATATTTTCGAAAACAGAAAACGGGTTGAAAACGGTAAAGAGAACGCCCGCTAAAGGTCCTAATAATACTACAAGTGAAAACGATATGTCCTATCTACAAGGGGCATTGTCTTCCTCTCTGCAAGGATGGGTTCCACAGTGAATTTTGATAGACATCTAGAAATGATACATTAGAAGGATCTATTGGCTCTCGTAATACCCGTTTCTTGTTTTGCTCCTATATCTTCCAAAAGGAAAACATGATCTTTGAAAGTGCTCCTGTTCCAATACCAACAAGTTGATATCGTAAGGTGTCAACTTATCATGTGGAGCATGGGTATTGATTGAACATGTGTGCGGCCTCCCCCCTCCCCATTCAGGGGGAGGGTAACACGTGAAAAAATTGGCATCGTAAGGTGCCAACTTGTTGGTATTAAGTTGCTAGCTCTTTCAAAATGCTCCCCCTGTGATGTAGAGAACAAAACTGTTGGTATTAGGTCACTAGCTCTTTCAAAATGCTCCCCCTGTTATGTAGAGAACAAAACAATGTCCTTAAATGGCAAGAGAGCAAAATTGTCAAATGTTGAATATCATAACTAATGACTTTTATCATTACTTATTAACAAAAGCGATTTATTAGCAAAAGTGATTTGATGTCTGCATAAATATAATTTATTATCTTGAATAGACACATATTGTCTCAATAACTCATGATTAGATGTATTATAATTATTAGTGCATATGCACGACATGATGTTTATAAATCGAAAATAAACATCAAATGTTAGTCGTGTTTCCAAACTCTATCGGGTTAGGAGGAAATCATTCGGAATCGAAGGTTGGCACAACACACGACTAATACAAAAAGGTTATAATAAACTGCTTTTTTGTAGAGATTTTTGAACAAAACATGCTCGTAGTCCCTAATTTTATGGGAGTAGCCTTCCTTTAAACAATTATTAAATGTAAAATTATATTCCATGGCAAATGATATCCTAGTGGACTTTGCACATGACCCCACAAAATGTCCTTTTTACCTATCGTCATCCTCCACGTGTAATTATATGTCACAAGCGTGGGTGTAAAATGTGAGCCCCACATAAGCCACGCTCTGTAATTGATTCTTTATTTGTTCTTCTAATTAATACTAATTAATTATAATCGATGTCTAATCCGCGTGCATGCTCTGTCCTAAACATTGTGCACACTTGGTACGTACTAATAAAGGGTCAACCTTACTCCCTTATCTTTATTCTTGGTGACATGATTCCATCTTATTGTAATTTAATTGATATATACAATACACAAATTTTAAAACATGAATACAATTGTTGGTCAATAAATTAACAAATCTAATTTATTGACGAGGTAATTATTTTACTTAAGGTATATATGATGAACAACAATGAGTTTTAAAGTTTGGGTTTGAATTTTCAAAATTACAAAACAAATATTTCAAACAAAGGAATTATTAAATGCAGGTTACATCAAATCAAAATCAATCTCCAATTATATGTGAAATTATCTCAATATATTTTTTTCCTCCAACGAAAGAGGCTTGTTTAGTAACATATATAAGTCAATGCTTTTGAGTGTTTATATTTGTGATTTCTTACATTGTATTGCCCATTGAATATTCAGTTAACAGCTGATTAGTGAAACCCCTTTTGGTAGCATCATTTTATACGTATCACCTTGTTTGATGAAGGTATATGCACCTCTAGTAGTATCTATGTAATACGATGAAAAAGGTTAAATGTCTGAACAAAAAGAGATTGGATTAAATTGAACTAACGGTCCATAACAAACGCCCGTATATATAGCGATGTACTCTTGCCGACTAATTTGATCGTAATTACTTATAAACAAATTGATATATACAATAAGCAGATTAATTTTACACTAAGAAGAAAATAGTTGGTCGATTTGCAATTCTAATTAATTGATGAGATAGTTATTTTACTTAATGCCATGAACAACAATGAGGTATAGATTTGGGTTTGAATTTTGAAAACGACAAAAGAAAAATTCTGGGTGGAGGAATTATCGAATGTGGGTTACATCAAATCAAAATCAATCTCCAAGTATCAAAAAAGTTATCTCAATTTATGTTTACTTATAAGGGAAAGAATGAGTTTAGTAACATAAGTCAACTCTTTCGAGTATTTATCTACGTGATTTCTTAGGTTGTACTGTGTAATAATAAAATCAGTTGACAGTTGGTTGGTGAAACCCTTTTTGGTAGCATCACTTTGTACGTCTCACGTTGTTTGATCCAGGTATATGCACCTCTAGTAATACGTAAAACAGTGAAAATAGTTAGATATTTTGACAGAAAGAGATTTGATTAATTTAAAACTAACGGGCCTATAACGAACACCCACATATAGTGATGTAATCTCGCCTGATAATTCGATCGTGATTGCTTTTAAAGATTAAGGACTTGGTTGATAAGGCTTGCCTACACAAAAGCGCTTCTATGCACTTTTTATCGACCAATTTTTGTTACTACTTGTTTTATATTTGAAAAATACTTTTCCGCACTTGTGAAAACAAGCTCTTAATAAGTGAATGTCTAAGATCTCTCTCTCACTCTCTCTCTCTTTATTATTATTTATTTCTAGTAAGTGTCAACGTGGAATGTACGTCAATTTTAAATTCTTAGAGCTTCATAAAAGTATATTACAAATTATAAATATTATTATTTTCAAAATTATTAAATTTAATATTTCCACAGTTAACTATTGTTCTTTTATTTAAGAGTTTCCAAAGGGAATTCAATAAATAATAAGATATAGTCTGGTATAAAAAGGGATTACAAATAATTTGAATACAATTTTATCAATTTCAAAATGATTTTTGATTCATCTCACACTCTTAAAATGCTAACAGATTCTCTCAATTAAAAGATAGCACTTCTCATGTTCCACGAAGATAGATTTATATTCTTTTTTTTGTCCGTTCCACAAAAATAAATTATTTTCATGAGTAACTGAAATACTCATTCCGTCCCGTGAAAATAAGATTTATTATTATTATTATTATTATTATTATTATTATTATTATTATTATTATTATTATTTGGGTCCCCCGGGGGAGGGGGGGTGTTGAATAGAGATAGGCACACTATGTAGACTTAGGCTATGTTTAGCAAAGAAAGGTGATAGTTGAAAAGCTAATTGGGAGCTAATTCCGATAGTTAAAAAGCTAGCTAATATAAATAGAAGTATTTAGCAAAACTAGCTAAAAAAATAGTTCAGAAATTCAAAATTATACAAAATAACACATTTAAAGTAATTCTAAAAAGGGAAAGTGGTTAGAAATGGAATAAAAAAAGGAACAACTCATAGAGCTTATTTGAAAAACTTGTAAAAAATTTTTTTGAGATAAGCTTCTAACTTTTTCAAGTAAATTAGTCCGTCAAATGGAGCTTATTTGGATTATCAAATATTGATATTATTTCGTTACCCACATGTGGGCACGTTACGATACCCACACATATACGAATGAGCGCCACCCGCTCCCCACCATCAGAAGGGGACACATGTCGCGTATCTCTCCATGTATGGGTATCGTAACATGCTCATATATAAGCAATGGAGCAATACCAAATATACATTTATTATTGTCATATCATATGCACATTGAAAATAGAACTATTATTGAAGATGCTTTTAATTAGTTGAATGATATGACAACATTGATTATTATTTCCTCGGAACAAATTATATAATGGGCCAAAATTTATAATCACTCCCCTAGTCAAGATATGATCATTTATATTTTTTTCCCTTCATCATTTCAAAATATAGGCCATTTTCTATTTGTTTGCATTTAATTTCTTCATTTTTCTTATTATAGAATGCTAGAATCCTATATCGGGTTATGAAGATGTATAAGATTTAATTTATAAGGTGGGGATAAACCTCTCCTAACAAACTGGTTTTGTTAGGAAGATTTATGTCCAATATCCTAACATGGTATCAGAGTTAGTCCAATTATGATATTGGATGCTCCCAATATCGATTTATCCATAATTTTTCTGTATGGTCCACGCTGTGCATGAGGGGGCGTATTAGAATCCCACATTGTGTTATGAGGATATATATGATCCAATTTATAAGATGATGGCAAACCTTCCCTAATAAGTCAATTTTGTTAGGAAGAGTTAGGCCTAATATCCTAACATAGAATAAGTCACATTGTAGTAAGGTCATTTCATTTCATTTTTTTTTCATTTTTTCTTATTATATCCTTATTTAATGTATATTTATTATTAATAAAAATATATTAACATCATTTAATATTTAGATATGAGTATATTTGAGAAAACCAACTCAAATTTTGTTGAAGAATTGTGGGTAAATTATCAAAGAAATAACTCCAAGGCACGTTACGTAGCTATCTTTTAAGAGATGTTTCTCCCCTTTTCCAACGTCACTTCGGGCTCGAGAAAATCTCTGTCAGGATACAATGGAGTTCTTCGTTTGATTCAAACAGTGACGCGTTTGATCAAACCGAAGAGAAACTTGGAAAGAAAACTGATGAAACCAATGCAGATATTATGAATGCGTGATGTTATGAATTCGGATTCTTTCAAATGACTAGAAACGAAGTATATATAAGCGTAGTTATGCCTGTTGGGAAGAGACGCACCTATTCAAATGGATAGAGCTATCTTTCAAACGGATAGATGTGTCTTTCAAATGAAGCTGTGTGTCTAATAATTATACAGACACAACTTTTCGAATGAACAACCCTTCACTCAGCAATCGAAATTTTCGTTTACCTTTCGGGGGCGTTGCCCCCAAACCCCCACGAGGGGCGCTGCCCCCTCGACCCCCATCACGGAGTGGCAAACAAACGTCGAAGCGGCAAGTCATTTGCAACAATACCGAAATAAAATAAATTTGAGAAAATATCTAACAAATTTAACTGTTTTAATAATATTAATTACAGTTTCTCAATTTTTGTGAAAGTAAAACTAAATCTATCTTTTGTGGAACAAAAGAATCCACAAAAAGAAGTATCAAACATTTATTTCTCCAAAAAAAAAGTTCAAACAAACACATGATTTATCTTTGCTCATTTTCGAGTCAATCGGACAAAACTTATTAGCCGAAATTGCAACTCATGGATGACGTGTACAAGTTGGGATTAGAATGACATTTATTTATTTTTGTTAGCATTTAGTAAATATAGAATTAAGTCGTCCTGTAATGCTAAAATTATTTGGTTTAGAAATTAAGGTGCTGTAATAACTCCTATAAATGGCCGTTATGCTCAACTCATTCAATCCCTCAACAATCTCTCACTCTCTCAATCTCACTCTAGATTTTTCTCTCTCTAGAATTCAATTCAATCTCATAACAAAAACAATGGGTGAATTGGACCATGTCTTGTTTGAAAATGGCAATGGGTTCTCTAAGGTGCATTGTGAACCCATAAACCAGATTAATGATGATCATAAAGAGGATTCTTGGTTTGAAGAAGAGCTTGATGATGATCTCAAATGGTCTTTTGCTTTGAATAGGTATTATTCATTTTCAATCTATTTTATACACCAAAAACTTCTTTATTGTGAGTTGATAACCCTCGAAAATCGAGGGCCTTAGCTGAAACTTGATGTTAAATATTTTGAAAAAGTCGATTTTTGTGGTCTTTTCAATTTTATATCGTAGCCTTTTCAATTTTAATTAAGTTATCGTTCAATTCCCTTTTTCAATCTTTTTCTCTTTTTTTCTAATGTGACAGTTGAATATTGATTTTGAGACAATAAAAATCTTTTAGGCACGGAGAGAAATTGCTCCACAAAAATTTTCTTCCTTTTTTTTTATTGTATTTTTCAAGTTTGGGAAAGGACAAAAAAAGAGATGAATAGTGACGTGTTTGTCTTTGCTTATAATCACCATTTTTCTTTCCTTCATTTTTTTGTACCTTATACAGAGTTCTGCACAGGGGAACCAGTGAGTATCAGGATATAGCTCTTCTCGACACAAAGCGATTTGGCAAGGTAATTAAGCCCCGGAGAAAATTAATTACTAATTATTTCAATTTCTTACATATTTATTATTAAATTAAGGTCAAAAGTTTGTAATGGGAGAAATACATTATTTTATTTGATAATAATTTAAAATAGTGTTGGTGGTGGAGGCTAATTTTGTCATTTAACTAATTGCATGCGTTCATGCAGGTGCTAGTGATTGATGGCAAGATGCAAAGTGCTGAAGTTGACGAATTTATTTATCATGAATATCTGATTCATCCTGCTCTCTTATGTCACCCTAGGTAAGCAAAGCAACTAATCTGTAAACAAATTACCCTGTTTTACAAAAGTCAACTCATTGGAATTTTTCTTTTTTTCTTTTGAGAAAATGATAATTATAAAATTTTCAACTTAAAAATTGATTTCTGTTAATCAAATCCAAATATCAATATTAACCACATATTTAACATCATCAATTATTATTATTCATATATTTTGTGATCTCCACTATTATTCATCTTTAAAAAAAATTTACTTTTAACTACATAAAAATTTACCCAAACACACCGATTTGTTGGTGAATTTGCAGCCCCAAAACTATGTTCATAATGGGAGGGGGTGAAGGCTCTGCAGCAAGAGAAGCCCTCAGGCACAAATCATTGGACAAAGTGGTCATGTGTGACATTGATCAGGTACAAAAATTTATGTACATGAAATTTAATATTCTTAAATTTGAACTAATTTTATTTTAGTCAATAATCGTGTTGCAAAGTTGATGCACCATATACAATGTCCAGTTATGTTCAGTACTGTATCCCAAAAATAAAATTATTTAGTAATAAAATGAACAAGAATTTCTTACAATCTTTGTATTACTTGATGCAGGAAGTGGTTGAATTCTGCAGAAAGCACCTTAATGCAAATCATGAGGCTTTTCGTAATACCAAACTTAATTTAGTGATCAATGATGCCAAGTAAGGATTAGACTGTACCTAAAGTCTTGTTTGTAATGTGGATTAAGCACTTATAATAGTTCTATTGCTAATTGAGTGTATTGTTGTTGAAGAGCTGAATTGGAGAAGAGGGATGAGAAATTTGATATAATAGTGGGAGATTTAGCTGATCCAGTTGAGGGTGGGCCATGCTATCAACTCTACACAAAGTCTTTCTATGAAAATATACTCAAGCCCAAACTCACTGACGACGGCATCTTCGTCACTCAGGTACTGATTTCTTCGTTTTTTTCACACACGGAAGGTGAAGAAGACATGTTTGGTATGCTCGCCTGAACAATATATGCGTACAAAATTTAAAATTACGTGTGTTGTATTTCATAGGCTGGACCGGCAGGGGTGTTTACTCATAAGGAGGTCTTTTCATCAATCTATAACACAATTAAACAAGTTTTCAAATGTAAGCGTCTTATACATGTTTTATCTTAAAACTATAAATAGTTCAAGAAACTTTATGTAACATTAAGTTTATATGTGTAATTTTGCAGATGTTCTTGCATACACAGCTCATGTGCCATCATTTGCTGATACATGGGGATGGGTCATTGTAAGTATTCATACATATATATACATGTAGTATTATATATGGAATAATAATAATATAATCTAATGAGTACCAGCACTTATCTTATGCTAAGCACTAAGTGACATGACACATTAAATATAAGTACTTAAATTTAGCAAAACGTGAACTGCATTTATCATCCACCAATGAATTCATATATCATGTCACTTGTGTTTAGTATAAGATGAACAGTGGTTCTCATTATATCATTTCTGGTATAAATGAATAAATGAAGATGCTAACCAGTTTTCCTTTTTCCTAATTAAGGCTTCGGATCAACCACTCTGCGTCGATGCTGCAAAAATGGATAAGAAAATTGCAGAAAGAATCGATGGGGAATTGCTATACTTGAATGGAGCATCATTTGTTGCCTCCACCATTCTGAACAAAACTGTTACCAAAACGTAAGATATCAAAGTATTCTTCATTTCCAGTACTGCATACTAAACATAACCTTAGTTATTTAATTTCCATAGTCTTTTGTTTGGTTGTAACTTCATTTTTAATTTTTGCCCCCTTTCTTATGTAGATTGAAGAATGAGACACACATATACACTGAGGACAATGCAAGGTTTATCCATGGACAAGGTGTTGCATACAGGATTTAAGGTTGTCTTGGTTGTGGGTGTTAAGAAATGAGAACAAAACCTTAACAACTGTTAGAAGCTATTGGCTTTTAGAGAGTATATATCTATATAAAAATATATGCTAGGCTTCTTGTGGTGGTTCTAGGATTCAAGCTAGCTCTGTTTTTTTTTTTTTTCACTTTTAATGTTCCATGTAATGCTGAAAATTTCTGAAGCATTCCTCCATCGCGCTTTGAATTATAATTTCTTGATACCCTTTTTTCTCTCTGTGTTGGATTTGAATTTTAGACTTCATCAACAATAGCCATTGTATTGCAATATATATTTACACCTTTGTACACGATGTGAATACACTAGGTTTGCTATTGCAATTTCCGGCTCATGCAAGTATCAGATAATGTGAAAAAGTATGCAAGTGAACGTTTAGTGGCGGAATCAGACTTCATCACTTGGGTATGCACAATATAATTTGTAATGGAAAATTAAAGCAACCACCAAAAAAATAAAAAAATTGAATATTACTATTGCTTACAAATGTCATTACTCTTTCAAAAATTAGGTAGATTGCTAAAATTAAATTACTGTAACCCCAATGAACAGTGATATATTCTTTATTTAGAAAAATTTGTTAATTACTAAAATCTCCTTAAAGTTGCATATAATCTTCATTTTAGACTATTAGAAAACACTATCAGATTTATGAAAGCATAATAGATTTATGATTGGGAGGAGAGGGAAATAGCCAATTTAGGGATTTGTGATTGTGAATTGCCTCTTTGTGGCTGTGAGTTAGAGAGAAAAGTCAAATAATTAAAAAGAAATTTTGACCATAGACTTGAAAAAATAATTAAAAATCCCACAAAAATTGGGTATTCCGAGAATACCTCTCCCTCCGCCAGTGTGAATTTTCTCTTTGCCTCTGTCACTTACAAAATGTGAATCGACATGTCCTTTAGGCCATCTCCAATGGGAAAATTTCCATGCCACATATGAAGCAATTGATATTTTCACAAAAACATGCTTCCAATGAAAGATGACATGGCAAGTGTCAAGTTGAGGTGGCAAGAAAAATCCTAGATGGTAGTCCAAATCTGGACACCCAGTCCTACTGTCTGAGTCAGCAAGTATCACATCTCCCAAGACAAAATTAGCTGATGTCTTTCTCTCTCTCCTCACTTTGTCTTCGGATGGGTTATGTGCGGAGTGCATAGAAGGCAAGCATTGGAGATGTTTTATTAATTGTGCTGTCCATTTTGTTCAAGTCATGCCGAATGTTCCTAGAAGGCCTAATTTCAATTGCCACACCATCTCCAATTGCTTATATGCATTGGAGATGGCCTCAGGCTTACACTGTTTTTCAAAATTCCTAAACCAAGGTCCATACGATGCACTGTCTTTTAAGTATTTTAAGAGTGATTTCATGTCCTCCAGTGCATTACACTAGGGCTAGCCATACCTCAACTTAAAACATTTACACAATGTCCCCAGGCCTACCTCAACTTAAAACATTCACAAAATGTATACAATCGAGTATACATCACATATCCAACAACACTGGCAGAAGGAACATTGTTCATTTTCGAGCCGTTATGGTTCCACACACACAAAAAAAGGGGAAAATTGCTCATTCAAATTCTTCCCCATCTAGTTTTTGGTCAAACTTCATAAACAAGAAAGATTGAAGTGATTAGCCAAGGATAAAGTGATAGGTTTTACTTCTAATAAAGAAAACCTGTCCATTTTATTGATTTATTTTTTTTTCTTTTTTGGTTTATGTAATTCAAAAGTAAAGTGTGTTGATCTCCATTTCTAAATATAGCCATACCCATATCCCCGTAACAAGGCCTACATCTTTGATTTCAAAGTTTTCTTGAAGGTTTAGCTTTATCCATCAGTGACCTAGATTGAGACGCGTCCTGTGAATACATTAAATTATGTCCGTGTCCATGTTAAGTATGAGATGAGTTATGTCAATCGCCTTGTCTACTTTAAATTAATCAAGGCCAAACTCCAAAGAATCAAAGTCACCACCCAGAGTCCAAAAATATTTTAAAAAATTGCATTTCGACAATAGATCAGGCACTAAATTGCACAGTACACCTCACTCAAACTGCGTTGCCATCAATCATATCAGAGCGCGGGGCGGCGCAACAATCAGGAAGCTCAAGAAGTAAAGAAAACAGAACATCAATCAATATTCTTCTTTACACAGTAAAAAAAAATAACCGACTTTGTATCTGTTCAGAAATGATCAAGCAGCAGTTTTCTTACAGTCTTCATCTTGGTCAGCATTTCTATAGGTGCATGATAAAAATACCCACAGCATCACCTGTTATTTAGATGTTCAGACAACGGATAATTCGTTAGAGGACATAGATATTAGGTAACCTAAGGTAGCAATAAGAGATACAAATTGTCCATTTCTGTCACATTAACTGATATTTAATAAGAAAATAGAAATATATAACTGGATTCGATCTTCTCCCCACTATGGGGAGGATAGTGGGGAGGATATCATAACTCAATATATAACATATACTTCCAAGGTTGTTTGATTATATAAAAGAAACACTTAGGATTGTTGGCCTTGTAACTTTACTTTAATGTCACATATTTGTGATCAGAAGTTTGTTTAATCCACAAGGTAAATATAATTTGTGTTTCATTTTAACTTTTTCTACTTAAAGTATAACTTCTATTGCTTAGGCAAAATCAAAATTTGATATTAATCACACAACTCAAATTACTGTTCATTTTTATCAGCACATCTCATAGTCCTCACCACGCCAGTCTTTTGCAAAATGAAAGTTCACCTGGAAACAAGCTTAATTTTAGGAGTTGAAGAAAGCACTTACTGTAGATGAGATAAGTAAACGTTTGAGTAAAAAGAAAAAATCATCAGCCAAGCCCAGCTCAGGCTGCTCTTGAATCAAAAAGACGAACTTCTTGAGGAAGGAGATCATAACCAATATGCAATTCTTCAAACATTTTCTTCATTTCGAGGGCTAGTTCGGTTCTGCGTCTGCTTTTCTCTCCATAATCTTGAAAGTTCATTGTATGATTGAAATATAGAGCCATCTTAATCTTGTTCACATTTTCAATCTCCTTCACCACTACACTGTGGTTAGGATGCCAGTGTTGCGGGTTTTTCTCCAAGTACCTGGGCATCAGCAATGCCATCAGCAAAACAGGTTTTCCATCTATAAGGGCATGTTTGGTATGCAAATATTGACAACATTGATCTGGTCAATAAATGAAGCAAAGGAAGAGAGACTAACTTCTTTATTTTTTCTTTCAAAGCACCAATTTTCTCTACTGGCGTCTTGAAATCAATGCAGAAGTCAAGTGCGTCTCCCATATCGGGGCTTCTAAAGAAATTGCTGATAGGTTTCGTCGCCAATACAGAATTAGGATAGTATATTTTCTCGTTATCATACTTTAGAAAGATTGTTGTCAAGATATTCATCTCTTCAACAATCATCTGCAAAAAACAGATAAGAGTTAAGAAAATGAACTAAGGAATAATTTCTAGATGATAAAAACACAAGCTAACCAGTAAAAGATACCTGAACTCCATCAATAACACAACGATCACCCACATCAAAAGGATGCATTATAAATACAAATATAATAGCTTCAAAAACAGTTTTGCAACTGTTTCCAAATATGAAGACCGCAAGAACAAGCTGTGAAGAGAGAACTACGAGTACTTTGGTTGTTGCTATTCCAGTCAAGAGAAGCCACACTACTATCGTAACAATAAGTAGAATTGCTGTAACTAGCTTGTTCAATTGCTTTATAGCAGTTTTGGTATCATTCAAAGCATGCGCCAGTGCTCTGCGACCTTTGTATACCTTCACCTGCATGGATATAAGAAATATAACAAAGTTAAAAGAAAGTTTTGCCTCCAATAACCAAAACTACCATCAGGTGAAGTTTTGATTAGATGAATTAGTACCATTGTCTGAGTTATTCTGGCTTAAGAAAGTATATATGTATCAATAAAGATGGATATGAGATATGAGATTAGTTAAGTATTCTTCTGTGACAAGAATTGAGAAAGGTCTAACATACCACCCATTGTGTCAAATCTTTCCGGTTAATCTGCCCAGTGTCAGCTGTGTCAATCATCGGGAATACAAAGTCCACCTCCTCTTTAATTAGGAATCTCCTCAGGTCAAACTCGTCGATGTAGCTGTTTAACAAAATAACTAATGATATAAAATTTAAAAGAGAAAGTGTGACTGTAAAGTAGCATGGAAAAAAAAAATTGCTTTGCCAAACAAGATGATAGAAGCATTTGCTCACTTGCTACAAGGAGGAGCTACATTCCTGAAAATGTGATAAGCAGCAGCAATTGCTTCTTCCTCATTGGTAATCTCCTTATCCGTGTGTTCTTGACCCCCATCATAGACAGTTTCATCAATTGCACTTGAAAGAGTGGTGAGACCCGAATTAGATATCACCTCAACTAACATCTTCATAGTCAAAGCAGAGACTTTTTCTTGCTTCATCCGATGGAGTTTGTTAATATCAATCATCTCTTTCTTCTTCTTTTCCTTACCTTCTTTCCCCTTCTTCGTCATGTTAAAACTGAATTGACTCGCATTACTCCTCGTTTTCCCCAACATTTGGGCTGACTCCATCACTGGTGGCCCAGATAGGGTGAATAGAATGTACTGGTGGAAGATTGATTCTTGGATCCTATCGAAGAATGAGTTCACATGGAATGAAGAAGCCAAAATTTTTAGCAGTAAAGTCTTCAAAAGCCACAAGAAGCAACCGATTAGTAAGGAAGCTATTGTCCAAGTAATGTAATGCAAAATTTTGGTGGTCACAGGGGTTCGCTCGAACCCTTCTTGAAATAGTAAAACCCAAGTGAGTAACACCAAACTCAACCAAATACACACTTGAACGCTCTTCTTCAGTCCATAAACGAAATACAACACCTTCTTCTTCAGCAAAAAGTTGAGCTCAATCAACAAAACAACAGTTTGAATTAACCAATCAGTAACCAACATGCCACTAAAGGTAACCAAAACAAGAACACACCATTTCCAAATTACCAAGCCCCAAACAGTCAGATGTTTCAATTGATAAATCGTTAAACTAGCAATCAAACATCCAACAATGGAGAGAAATAGCAGCCACTCAATCAACACCTTAGCTTTAACTCTCCTATGCTTCAACTTCTTCCTACTGTTCACTCTATTATATATCTCCTCTTCCTCATCAACTCCTCTGAAAGGAGATAACATCAAGGGCGTTCTGGGCGTTATAGGCATATTCCCGATATTTTCCTTATGACTAGTGCTAGTAGGATCAATCTTAGTAATAGGAGAACCCCGACTTGATATTACACGTTCTTGCGTTGATGATCCATTTTCTTCAAACATATGAGAATCAAGGAGCACAGATTGTTCACCAAATCTTGATTTGGGCTTAGAATACACTGACCTGGAGAGCGATTTTCGTCTAGTTAACTTCTCGGTTGGGAATTTTGGAGGCCTGTTTGCACTGGGACCAGGATAGAACCTTGCATCTGGTGAAGAGCAACTCATTGGCCCGGCATTCTGAGCACCGAAAGGGGAATCATTCGATATTCTACGAGGTGAATCTGCTTGTAGTTTAGACTTCTGATCCTTTGAAGCATCATCATTTGATAATTTTGATTCCTTTTCGTTGATGTTAATAACAAAATCACTGGATGCTTTCTTGTTGTCCATCATGCTAATTTCTCCGCTAGTTCTAGCATTTGTATCCATTGAACACCTATCGAATCAAACAGAAAGCAAAACAATATTATGATTAGAGTCGCTCCTCAGGTAAATCTCAAGAACTGGTAACTAAGTTTAAGTTATTACAGAAAGTCGAAAAGAAAATAATAATAAAAACAATAAAAATAGAAACAACCCAAATGTAAACATCACAATTTTGAAAAAGAAACAATAGAAAAATACCGTTGAATCTATTGCGATGAGAACTGGAAACGCTATACTGCTGAACAACGCATTATAATACAATATTCTAGTCCAGATCACACACACAGTCACACAGAGGCACGTAATCAAAGCAGTTTTTTTCTTTGCAAAATCATTTATAAGATCATAAATGCCAAAATGTAACCAAATCAATACATTTATTTCTCTATTGTAACTTTCTATACCAGACAAATAGTCAATCTGCAGAGTATAGTATACAATCAAACGGCGCCGTACACCAAACTACACCGCGGCCCAAATATTCATTTTCATACTCATCAAACTACTGAAAATTTGAGAAGAAGATAGATCACGATTCATGATTTAAGAGCGGGGGACAGGGTTTCAATTGAGCAATAGCAGAGGTTGCAGAAATGCGTAGTGCTATAGTGGTACAGGAACACAGTGGGAAAGCAGAAAATATTTGAATGGGCACGTGCGTCATTTTCTGTAGAAAGGGACAATACCGTTTTAGTGCAGCTTCCCAAATTTATAGACTGTTTTCTAAGATCAAAGAAAAGAAATAAATATTTGCCAAAAAAAAAAGGAAAGAAATAAATTAAAGAGTTAAATGGGATCTGGGTCACACCTATGCTGGCTGTGACGTTATTAAATAATTATTAAAATATAATAAAATAAAAATAAAATTTGGTATATATTTTAACAAGCCTATCCTATAAGAACTAATAATCCAGTGCCCATATTTGAGCTAATGATTGATATGTTCTCGTGCCCTCCCTTTCCCACAATTAGGAGATCACCACGTGTTAATTATCGACCCAAATATGGGTAACTTAAGTTGCTTGAATCTTTTGCGATCAAGTTGAAATAGAGACATGTTGTCTATAGAATCTCTTTTTTGAAAAGAAATATTTGTAGTACAACCATGTATAAATGTTAGTTACTTAGGCATAAAAGATGGCTTAATCAAATATTGCTACAATTGTGAAATCAGTGTTAATAAATTGACAATTGAATTTTAATACTTGTAAATACTCAAAATACTTTCTCACTTGGATGAATTTTTAACAAATGATAAATACTAATAATTTTAGAAATTAGTAATAATTGATAGTAACAATGTTTATCATCGCCTTTCAAGATTTAAGTCTAATGATATATACTTTACGTGTGTTTAAGCCATGCATTCGCCCCTATTGGCATGAATCCAACAGTGCGGGTGATTGGTATGCAGCAAAATGACATACTCATACTTGCCTGGGCATATACGAATGGAGCTCTCTTGAGGGACTGATTGTGAGGATATTTAAAACTGATCGGGATGTCATCCAGTATCTTAGGAAAATCAGGAAATAGTTCGTTTATTGTTATTTTTTTGTGTGGCATTCATGGAAGTAGTACTTCCCCCTATACATATCCTTTATTTCTTAGTTGTAATAATTTTAGAAGTAAGGTTAACCACGTCCCCTCTTTGGCTTGTAAATTTATTTCAATTAATAAAATCGTATCTCAAGTTTGGATTTTTAAGCTGAGATACTTAAAAAAAAAAAAAATAATGCTATTTATTTCTTAGAAGGATTAAATGACACTTTTGAAAGCCATGCTAACATTGGGCATGGAACAGTTTGAACAGCTGGATTAGCTGGTCAAATATTTCAAAAAAAGAAATCTCTAAAGCAGGTAGAAGTTTTGACGTTCAACCCATTTTGGCCACTTCTCTGGTTGAGTTCACATCTTTGGTCATAAAATCCACTTTTTTCTTCTCTAACTGGGTAGTTTGAATCAGTGGAAAATGCACATAGTTTATACAAAATGGTTAGCATAATTACTTGCAAAAAAGACACCTACAAACCAAAATCACAACTCCAAACCAATAAAATTATAGAATTTCAGTGCATTACTTGAAGAAAAGCATGAAAATA
Source organism: Jasminum sambac (assembly GCA_018223645.1). Classification (NCBI taxonomy): domain Eukaryota; kingdom Viridiplantae; phylum Streptophyta; class Magnoliopsida; order Lamiales; family Oleaceae; genus Jasminum; species Jasminum sambac. The sequence goes on along the minus strand of CP073649.1, from coordinate 37,685,416 downwards.
ATCCCACACAAAAATCCCCAAATCAAATATTTCATAGTCCCTTTGGAGTTGAGATTCTTAATTTTAGTCTCCATGGTCTCCTTCTGCAACTCATAATCTTGCATTTGCACTCCAAAACGTTCTTCCAATTTTCTCGTGCCCTCCCTCTCCCACCATCGTATAAAGAATATTCAACCAATTTTCTTCCTAGTTTTGAAAAACCTCTCTATCTCCATGACCTTTCATCTTCATCGGATTCATTCTTATTAGATTTAACCATTAAAAATGTACGAAGAATAAGTAGGAGAAGCGAAGACGAGAAACATGGCGATTTTGATTTTTTTTTCTTATTTGTAAATGTAGAAAAATTACTTTTTAGGTTGATTTTTGTGACAACGGCTGCACAGGATCTTGTTTGCAGTTTGTTTTCATGAAAATGGTGTTTTTCTAATGTAGAACGAGTGAACGACCATGGTCATCTTGAACGACTACGGTTTTTTCGTTCTTTTTTTTTTTTAACTAAAATAGCCATGTCATTTTGAACAACTGAAGTCATTTTGAAACAAAACGACCGTAGCCGTTTTTCATATTTGAAAAGTCTTTTTCAAAAATGAAGAATCAGCGGGAAACTTTTTTTTTATTTTCGTATTTATATATCTTCTATCAAACTTTATAGTCACCGATTCACATAAATATGACTTATTTTCGATTCATAAATACTACAAATAAGCCATTAAAATTCATGTACATTACTGCTGCACAAAAATTGCAGGGTAGAAAATCAATATTAATGAGTTGTTTTCATGTTAATTCAATAATCGCAGAGCAAAGAATCAATACAAAAGTTTCAGGTCAACCTTAATGTTACAAGGTTCTTACCCTCACACGATCCCATAACCCTATTGTTATGTCACAAGGTTCTTACCCTCACACGATCCCATAACCCTATTGTAGTGATTGATGTGTGTTCTTGATTTCTCCAAATCCTTAATTATTGCCCCAAGAATTCGACCTCTCCATTTTCTTGCCTTAGATGTTTATGATTGATTTCTTTTACTCCCTCCGTCCCAATTTTATAGGGCTTTATTCCTTTTTGGGATGTCCCAATTATATAGGAACTTTCGTATTTTTTTTTTACTATAATACCCCTATTTAATTTGAAAATTTTAAAGTCTTTTGTTAGTTCCAATAATTTTTTAATTTATTAATGAGGGCAAAATGGAAAATTATTTGTATTATTTACTTTTCACATGCAATTCTTAATATGTGTGAAAAGTCAGCCTATATAATTGGGGACGGAGTATTTTTATTTATTCCTCCCCCAACACCCCCCTCCCCCGCCCCCACCCCAAAAAAAAAAAAAAAAAAAAAGGATCTTCACAGATTCTGATCTGTGAACCAAGTGTTAGCTTAGAGGAAGACAATCGCTTGGACGGCCTTGGAGTTCATCAGTTGGATTGTGGTCCTCATCTTTTATCTGTGGTCAGATCCTCCACTCCTTTTTCAGTTGATCATATCATTTTGTTTGTGTAATTATACTGGTATTGATATACTAGTGACATACTATCTCGAAATATTTAAGCTTTATAAATGTTTTTCTTCGATTATTTGTATGCTTTAGATGTTGATATGAGTTAGATTGTTGGTATTAATTAAACAGGGTAGCTATATTAATTTGCATTACATTTTTTATGTAGTGGTGTACCATGATAATTATTTCTAAAGTACTTAAAATTTATTTTTTATTGCAACTACATCTTTAAATATATATATTTTAATTCGAATATTAGTTTTAACCTTTCATTTATAATGAATCTATCCATAATAATAATTTATTTAACATCAAATGATTTATTTATCTTTGATAATTTTAAATAAGTAAACATTAACAAATACAAAAGTTCAAATTTTGATATTAACTTCGACGGACGCTAACATAATATTTATATATATAATGTTTTTATGAACCAAGGATGTTAATTATTAAATAATTAATTATAAAAATAGGAAAAAAAAAGTTGAGAACCTAATTGTAATAATAGGTAAATTTGAAAACCATTTAGTGCGAATAAAATGTGGTGCACTGAATAGAATTTATAGTGCCAATATAATTGACCTATTAAATATCGTGTTTAATTGTTAGATTATACTGTGCATTATTGACATGCTAAGAAATCGTCAAAATAAGCATTGCAATATATATTAATTATTACAACTAAAAACTTAGTAAATTTCATTTTGATGAACAATATGATGTAATTCTTTTCTCTTAATTATATATAACTATATAACTTTATGAATATTTGAAATTTAGCTTGATTTAGCATAAAAATCTCGTCATGGATGACCACCGTTTTAACATGAAATTTTGGAACGTGGGATAAAACTTTTCAGCTCATTTTGAAACGTGGGATAACACTTTTCAGCTCCACTAACGAAACCTTGTGAATGTGATCATAATTATGCACATTTTGAATGGTCAAGTATTAACTTTTACTATAGCCAATTAATTTTTACGATCAAGCTAAATTTTCAATCATGTTAAAGCGTGATAATATTTCCATAATAAAATATGCAATAATAAATATATAGTAAAAAGAAATCCACGCACCATCATTAAAGGTTGAAACTCAAAATATTCAAAAAGGTTAAAGACAAAAGTAATTTGGCTGACTTCATTAGCCAAACGTCATTAGCGTTATCTTAATGATATATTAATTAATATACATCATACATGATCCATAAATAGAGCCGACAAATAGAAGACAAATTATACAGTGTATATGCATATTTTAAAATAAACTAGTATTACCCCGTGCGTTGCACGGGATAATTAAAATGATATATTTACATAAAATAATATTATAAAATAAGATAATAATTTGGTGCGAAATATTATTTTATAAGAAAAAATATTATATCAATTATCGTAATTGGTGATTTTGGGAAAATTTTGATAACATATTTTTTGAACAAAGAAAAAAAACTAAATACTATATTTTATGAGTCATACATAACTATTCAAATACGATTAGCAATGATCTTATAATTGGTCTACAGATACGTATATAAATTTTGTGAATATTGAATTGATTTTATATCACATTTAGCTCAAATTGAATTATGAATATTGAGCAGTTTTGTACATTAAGTAAATAAAAAAAGATTTTTCTCATTTACATTTTTAAATAAATGAAAATGATTTTTTTAAATAACAAATCGCTGCCAACCTAGCACTATATCAAGTTAACACTATAATTCAAAAACTAAAAAATATATAAAAAAATTAAAATATAATATTTAAAAATTAAAATGTATATTAAAAAAGTTAATTATCATTTTTAAAAATATTCAAATTGATATTGCAGTTTGTAACTTTAATATTATATCACATTTTCATTAATGCTTGCATTTTTTTGTTTAGTTTCAATTATATACATAATTGAAAAATTAAAATTTATATAAAAAATTAAAATAAGGAAAAAATACTAAATAAAGAAAATAAATTAAATTAAATAAGAAAAATAAAATAATAAAGTGTGTATTTAATATTTATTTCCAAAATAAGATTTTCCTTTTTTACTTTTAAGTAATTAAATGAGTGCCAACTTGACACTGCCAACATGGCGCAGTGCCTAGTTGGCACTCCTCTTATTATTATATTAAGATAAGTGATTTAGTATCTATGTGAACACTACTTATTATATATAGAGAATATATATCACTTCAATATTGTGCAAGATCACCTCAACATGTGTCAACGAGACACATCACGCTTGTAATCACCTCCGTCATTCAAGAAGTCAAGGGCGTGCCTAGAGCTATGGTTCAGCAAGAACGAGATTGCAACACAACACTATAAAAAATTGGATCTTTAGGGTCAGTCTATCGTCCATATAGCCTCGTGTATGTAGAGTATTAGGGGCGATATGCTGTCGCCCCTAATGCTCTACAGACACGAGACTATAGCGACGATAAATTGTCCTTTAAATTCCTTGTAGCGTGGGGGGTTGGAAGTTGGAATATTTATGGCATGAACTTTATATTATTAGAAAAAATCTACTGCTATATTATATACTAGAAAACCTTTAGATTCACAAGATGTGAAATGACGAACGACATCGCATAATATATTATATTGTTTATAATTCTTTCATACGGGCTACGACTACTCATACTTTGAAAATGCTGCATATCAGTCTCAAATTTGACTTCGGCCGTTCCATTTTCATAAATGGGCCATTTGATTTTGAAAGCTGAGTGCCGGCAATTGTCTCCATTTGACCTTATATTGGTCCTAAAAATGTTCCAAAACCAACGCTAGTAGGTTTCTCAACACCACAAAGAAATAAATTGTGGTTTCATGTTAAAGCCATATGTGTTGATTTTATTAAAGTATCAGGGCTGATTTTGGAAAGAATTTGGAAAAAAAAAAAAAAAAGAAACACTTATATGGGTCCACCTTCGTCCAAACCCCAAAGTGATATATATCTCAAATCAATTTAATTTGTGTTTACAAGAATATTAATTATATCAATTTCTTTTGTCTTGAAATGCCTTTACTTGTTTGATTGGTATGCCACGCTTGCTTGCAAGTTAATTAATTAGAAATATATTTACTTTCAGAAAAATAAAATGCCACTTTAGCCCACACAATAGAATTATTTTATTTTCTGGAAAATGACGGAAAAGTGAGTCTCAATAATTTCTCGACAGCCCATTTTTCTATAATGGATTGAGATGCTTGAATTGACCTTCAGCTGGGTCTGATCGCACAAATGCGCTAAATAAGGCTGTAATACATATTCTAATGCATGGTAATCATTTCTCGGCACATAGGGATGGCAAAACGGGTCGAGAAACCCGAGAATCGCGGTTACCCGAATCGAACGGGTCGAAAAAACCCGAACCGATGGATCGGCGGATCGGATATGGTTTTTCATAGTAAAACCCGAGACGGATATGGTTCGGATATGGTTCGTAGCGTCATAACCGAACCCGAACCAAATAACCGATATTTTTTTCCTAAAAAAATTTAAAATTAATTGTCAATTCAAAAATCAAAAGTTGAAAATCTAAAATCTATAATGATTTAGATGAGGCCTTGGATTTGATGAGGCCCCTCTGTCTCTGAAGGATACGGAGCTTTGCCCTTATCTTTCCCCGTGGCATTTTTCCACCGTTTTTAGCTCATGGAAAATTTACTGCTAGAGGAATTTCAAGAAGAAACCCATATTACTTGTTTTCATCGTGTGAGTGAAGGGTTTATGAATCAAAACATTTGGCATGAGAGATTGCAGCAAAGCATCACCTGAGAATAGAGAGATATCCGAAAATGAAATTTCAAACATTATCCATTGTTATTGGATACAAATTTGTAAAATAAAACTGCTGTATATTTCTTGGAAGAACCATTAAAGAAAGAATTTAAAAAGAATTTATAAATCAATTCGAAAATCAAAATTTGAAAATCTATAACCAACATGGCTTTAAAAAAAAAAAAAAAAAAAAAACGGTTTTGAAAACGGTTCGAAACTTCAAACCGAACCGAACCAAAACCCGAACCGAACAGAACCGAACCGAAACACCAACGGTTCGGTTCAGTTTTGGTTATGATTTTCACCCGGCGGTTCGGTTAGCGGTTCGGGCCGAACCGAACCCGAACCGAACCGTTGCCATCCCTATCGGCACAGTTTTGCTCTCCTACACACTAGTGTGTAGGAGAAGTCATGCACACTCCCGTTCAAAAATTCGTGAGGGGCATATAAACCCCCTCACCATCAGGGATAGTTATGTATTATTCATCTCACTTATCGTAGATTCCAAAAAAAATTAAAAAATTTTTAAAAAAATTTAGATGACGTGGCACCCTCACAGGGCGTCACGTCATGGAGTGTGCACACTCTCCTGCACACTAGTGTGTAGGAGAGCACTAGCGTTCTCGGCAATGTGTGAGTTATCATTATCTTGATCTCTCTCACAAATTGGTTGAACTTCTTGGTGGGAAGGAAATCATGATCATTCTAGGGATTGACATTAAATTTAATGAAATTTAATTACTCATTGTTTCATGTTTTTCAATTATTCATACATTGATTTGATAATTTTGTTTTTTAATGTTCTCAACGACACATCTAAAAAAAAATTAAATTGATCAAATTTAATGAGAATCAAACAATTGAACCCTTAATTGACCAAGTACGGCTGTGTTTGTTTTAACATTTGTAATTTAAAAATTATCTTTTACTATTCAATTAATGTCAAATATCAAAATATCAATTATATATCTCAAATCACAAATCATTAATATTACCCAAAAATTTTGTAATTCTTTACATTATTCAACCTCAAATAATATTTAATAATTTATGAGTTTAATTACGTGAATCCAAGCTATATGTATAGGAGGGATGTGGCTTGGGCATCAAGAGCCCATGAACTAGGCCCAATTCCAAAAAGAAGGCTTGAACATCTTACGGCGAATATCTTACTTCTCCCAAAAACTCAATATTTTTGACATTCAATATAAAAATTAAATAAAAAAGAAATCAAAATGCAAAGTAACTACAACTCTATAAGGTATCTATTAATACATTTTGGATCTTTCTTAAATTACATGTTATTTCTGCAAAAGATGGTCTATTTGCAGGTTCCTCATCCCATGATTTTTTAATCAGCTCAATTAGTCCTCCAAGTTGCTCATCATCAGCCTTGGGAGTAGCTGGCCTTAGTCCATTTTCGGCAACCGCTATAGCTATCTGCCCATTGAGAGTACAACAAAAATGAAATAAATTTTTACTCGATCGACAGTATTAAAAAGTTGTGTCTATTATCAGTCTTAATGTACCTTAGAAGGACCATGATCCGTTTCAATGTATGGATATTCTCCCGTCATCAACTCATTCAGAATAATTCCATAACTATATACATCACATTTTTCATCATAAGCCTCGAATCGTATCACCTCCGGTGCCATATATACATACGTGCCTAAGAATGAATAGAATTACGTAAGTGATTTCTGATTTCTAAAAATATTTCTAATACTCCAGAAGTATCATGTACCAATCAATATTGATCACCTACATATATAGAGCCAAATTATTTAATTATTGGAACCCTAATGTGTGGACGCTAATCTAAAAGAATTGATCAATCCTTAGTACACCAAGAATTGGTCTTTTTACTCTTTTTTTTCTTTAAAATTAAAAATAAAATGTTATTGATGTCGACTCTAAATTTATTGAGAATAAGGTATAGTGTGCATACCGGTTTCTCCGGTGAGCGCCTTTTCCTCATTGCTCAAGAATCGAGCGTGACCAAAATCAGCAATTTTAACGTGTAATGCGTCGTCCAAAAAGATGTTACTAGGTTTCAAGTCACGATGAAGGACCTTAGGCTTGCTTTCGTGCAAATATTGCATTGCTTGAGCTATTTCCAATGCCTTTCGGAGTCTCTCCTTCAATGGTGGGAGTGGTACCGATCGTTCTTTGCTCCGTTTTCCTCGACCGTGCAACCAATCTTTAAGGTCGGTGCACAAAAACTCGGTCACAATCCAACAAGTCTCAGGCGGGTCGAGGCATGCGCCCATTAGTTGTAGCACGAAAGGGTGACGTTGTCTAGATAGAGTTTCAACTTCTTGCGCGAAGAAGCTAACTCCATTCTCGTTTGTTCGAAAAGAAATCGGGTACATGCACTTTACAGCAACATCAAGGCCTCTCCATTTTGCTTTGTATATGTCTGCAGTGCTTCCTTGGGCAGCCAATTCATGTAGTTCAATCTGTTTTTGTTCACACAATAACACAACATTTGTCATTTTTCATTTGTCTCGATTAATGAAACTAAGAGACAAATATCTCTAGCACTTGCTGGATATGACTCTTCTGACAAGTGACAATTGGCTGTTAAAAGGTAAGAAGTTTTAGAAAACGTAAAATTTCTGCCATTAAAAATAAAGTTTGACTAATAAAAAATGATTATATGCAGTTACAGATAACATTTGATGAACCTCGTTAGGCTCGATATGCCAGCCATTCATCTTGGCCTGATCTATGAGGCCCGCAAGTTCGACATGCCGTTGTGGTGGTGGAGAAGGGATTGGAGGAGCGACGGTGGACCGTGTAATACTCGGGGAAATCGAGGATTCGAGCTCTTTATTAAGTATATGGTCCAAGAAACCTTTGTCTTGTGCTACTTGAAGACATTGTCTTAGATAACCTTGTGTTTTCTCTAGCCTCATCTTGTACATGCGCTTTAGCTCCTTGTGCTTTTGAAGTTCCTTTTGTATTTCTTCCATCTTCATTACAATCCAAAATTATATCATTACACATCAAACATGCATTACACATATTTGGCAAGTTGGAAAATCTACTTAGCAAGGACGAGAAAAATATTTCAAAAGCAAAATAAATATATATTTACATATATTGAACAAAATTTAAAAATATAAAAGAATTTTTAAAATATTGTAGGGATAGTTGCTATATATGTTATGCTTGTGTAATGACAAATTCGGGTCATACCTGGTGGCCGAGATGGTTGAGTTTCATGAGAGGCTCGTGCTCCTGCAGGCGACGGGGCTGAGGTTTGGCTGGCCCCATGACAATGCAGTCACTAAACCGCCGACAAAAGCCTCGAGACATGGTGGTGGTCGAGTTGCTCTGCCTTAACTTGGGTGTAGGTGTACTATCGACCGAAAGTCGTTGCTTGGGACTAAAAGGGATTTCTTTCTTCTCTAGGCCATTGGCATTCATGGTGTACACTTTAGCAGAAAAATATTTTACTTTTGATCTTCAGCTGAAAATATAAGTTATCGGATTAAATGATTAATATATATCTAGCTTCTAGCTTTGGATATATGGGACAAACTTTGACGGATTTTCTGAGGAGTAATGTTCATGTGAATTATGTCTCGTTACAGTTTGCAAATGGATATGATTCCAAATTACAATAATAATTTGTAATTGTAATTTTTATGGGCATATGTGGAGTGCCTACGATGTCTGCATGCGAATCTGCGATCGATGTCACTCTGTTAGTGGGCCATGGCACGTGACACCCATCCGCCCATGTGGTGGCACCGTAGCATGCCCACAAGTAGACAATAGATCAGAACTCCACTTAACCAATATGCAACAACGAATGTTTTTTCTTCTATTTTTTTTTTTTTTATCGTTGGTATTTTAGGTTACATTCCGTTATTTGAATAATACTTTGATATGTTTAAGAATGAATATTTATTGTCGCAAATATGGATGTTAACAAATTATGTAATCAACATTAATTAACATGATTTGTCAACAATTTGGTTAACACTCATTTTTCACAATAAATATTAATAGTTTATATTAATTAATATTGTGTTATTAAAACTTTAATAAAAATGATATATTTATAGAAAAATAAAATTGAAGAAAATAAGCAACGTCTTTATTATATTATAAAAAGAGGAGTGCCAACTAGGCGCATTGCCATGTTGGCACTCCTTTAGTTAATTTTTTTTATAAAAAAAAACCTTATTTAAAAAAACATTAAATTACATTTAATAATTTTATTTTCTTATTTAATTTATTTTTATTTTCATATTTACTATTTTTTATTTGTTTCGAAGTCGACACTCATTTATTATCAATATATAAAAAATCTGACTCACAAACAAGCTTTAAATGTACATTTAATAATTTTATTTTCCTATTGAATTTATTTTGTTTTCTTATTTAGTGTGCTTGTATGTGTGTGCATTAATTTGTGAACTATATATATAGTTGAAATGAACTAAATACATGAATTACTGAAAATCATACTATCAATAGAAATTGAAGTGCCAACTAGACATTGTGCGAAGTTGGCATGCACTTATTTAAATATAACTTTATTTTATAAAATTCTGATTCAAAATATTAAATAATAAATATTTTTTATTTATTTTTATTGTGTTAAAATTGTTGACTTTGATAGTTTTGTTTAGTTATGTGAATTGGACTGTTCAAGAATAGTGAATATTTTTTACTTTTTTATTTTTTAAAATTAAATAGTGAGTAGTTATAATCATATTTGGATTTATGCCGAATAATTTATTTATTTTTAAGTAAATAGTAATTTATTAATCTTTATATTATTATTATAATTGAAGTGCTATATTTGGCGAATGCCCGATTGGCAGTGCCAACAAGACATGCAGTTTCTAATTAAAAAAATTAGTTCATATTTTTCGATTTTAATACAGCTGATGTGATATGATCATTAATTAAATTTTGCATTGCATGCGTTTTTGCCTTTTCTAAGTATATAAAATTAAAAATAAAAAGTTTTTCTTTCTAAAATTAAAATACTTTTTACGTAAATAGAAAAAAATCAAATAAATTATGTAAATGCAGAAAATTATCGGTATTACTACAAATTTATGCTACATAAAATTAAGCCTAACACTTCTTATACAATAGAGGTAAAATTAAGTAACAATTACAGTTAAAGTTTAGAGTGCGTAATGTCCATTTTAGAAATAAAAAAGGTGTTCAATATAAATTTGATATGTACTAATGAGAAAGACACGTTTTGATAATTAAATTTTTTTTATATATTTATTCCAATGATTCATTTACATTAATATATCTCCACGAGCATTATTGTATAATTCGATGCACGATAATTAGAATTAAAGTTACACGTTTTGGTAGACTTCCTTATTATGCGATCCACGTGAATTTTTAACTTACAATTGTGAATTTCCTCCACGTTTTTTGCATTGACTATATAAATACACAATATTATAGGTTTCAATAATTATTTACAATTATACAATCTCCCATGCATAAATTACATCAATTATGTAATTCAACATTTATATTCAATATATTTATAATGCTATATCAATTATTTATTATATATAAATTTAATTGTTCCCTGTATCGGCACGGGCGTAATACTAGTAAATATAATTTTCACTTTGTTTTTAACTTTTTCTCTTTTTTGTTTTACGAAATTACAATTGGTCTAGGTATCTCCGAAACTTTCTCCTACACGAATCATCCAAATCAAACTTTGCTCTGTATCTTAGTAGGATCTTGTCCCCATTAATTAATTACTTTAAACAACACCAAATTGCAGTAAAAATTTGTAGGATGATACAAAATATTGTCATTTCTTATTTGACATATGTGACTAATCCACGGTGTTCTCAATGATTTTACGGACGGACGGTTGATGTCGAAATCTCAAACAAGAATTCAGAATGGGCGAAAATTTCAACATGGCTATTGCGCTGCAGAATTTTGAACTTTGAAATTCACATTTTTGACTGATACAATTAACGTGAAATATTTTCATTAGGTAATAAAAATTTGAATTATACACACCCTTTTTATTATCTAATAAATCAGTGATATATGATAATGCCATTTAAAAAAATAATAACCCCTTACAAAAAGATTTTTATAGAAATACCAGATCATGCCACACCACCAACTTCTCAATTTACAGTATGATATAGTGCTTCCATATTTGTTGCTTGTCAAAAAAATCTTGTTGTGTAAACGTTTGCACTGAATCAAGTGTTTCAAATATTTATGTAGAATTATTTTAGAATTTGACTACTTTAACATACAAGACAAGATTGCAAATAAATGGTGTGGAAGTACACTAGTGCCCAAAATAATAATAATAATAATAATAATAATAATAATAATAATAATAATAATAATAATAATAATAATAATAATAATAAAATAAAATAATGAAAAAAAGGGAATTGTATGCTTATGCATTTTCCCAAACTGTAGGCTAGTGTTGAAAATGGGTTCTTTACAGTTTTACCAACTTACAAATGCGTGTGTTGCACGTGATAAATGACAATGTAATAGTATACGATAATTAAACCTCCTTACAATTTTGTCGAAGGACTATTAGTCTTATGAAATCACAATATCTATGACCAATTACATAACCATAAAAACTTTAGGTATATTGTATATTGGTGAAGTATAATAAAGAAATAAAAACAACCACAAGAGAAAAGGAAAAAGGCAATTTCAGGAGTCTTCATTATGATAGTTTAGTTTGAATAGTTTACAAAAGTAATTAACTAATTAATCGGACGAAAGAAATGATAAACATAATAGAACGGACTTATTGAATAGAATGTCATGTAAAACTTGAATGGATAATGTACCGATATATAATTATAAAAAGATATTGAAACACATCTTTATATATATATATATATATATATATATAAACATAATTAAATAATAAATAGTTTAAATACAATTTTTACTTTTAATATATAATTTTTAATTTTTAGATTATATATATATATATAATATTACATAATAGCATTACAATCAAATAAAATACTAATGGCATAAGTCAATAAAATTATAATTTGACATTCAGAAAGTAATATTCAAAAAATATAATATTTTTACAATCATATTTATGAAAATTATATTCACATATCCATTATGTCAACCATTATGGTATTTATTATGGTGTTGTAGCATGGTCCGATTAGATTAAGGTCTAAGGATTTTCGTCTGATAATTACGGCCTATTAATTGAGTCTCGATAGACAACTAATTTCAATCAGTGAATGGCCAATTAACACAATTAACTGGATGAAACAACATTCATTCGAACTCCATGGCCTATAACTATAAGGACACCCCATTGGTGATGAGTGGGACAATCATTTTACACGCTTAGACATAATCAAAACACTTTGTGTTTCTAAAATCTCATCCATATTCAAATTACTCAAGATCGTGATTATTATCACTGACGCGGTCTGTGGGAAACTAGCTACCATCAAAAAGCTGGGCGAGAATCTATCATCCTCATCAAGAAATCTTCAGCTTGAGGCATGATAAAACAAGCTAGTCAATTGTTTTGCAAAACAAGGGTCTCGATTATATATGTTTTAATTTGTTCAATGATAATGGAAGAATATTATATATATGATTTATTTTGAAAGGAAAGTGTTACATTGATCTAATATAATAGGGCTGTTGTATATTCTCCTCTATTCTCCTCATCACCAACCCTACAAAGCTAACAAGAATGATCCTTATGACTTTCGCATCAACGCCTATTATGCCTAAATAAATCTTTAATCAAAGTAATTAAAAATCAAAGTAATTAAAACATTGTTCGTTTGAAGGGTTCGCGTATTTCCGTATAAAATGTGTAGTTAGTACTGTACTGAAAAATATATATGTGATTGAAAAATATATATAAATTACACAAAAATATACGAATTCATCAAAATAATAAGACCTAAATATCAAATAAGAAAGAACATCTAGCTAGCTAGAAAATAGTATTGAACACAATAAAGTAGTGTATTATAACCGAAGAAGTCATATACCTATAGCCTATGCTTAGGATTAGTTAAAAATCCACCGCCAATACAATTATTTGTTGCTTTTTGTGTCCAATCATTTCATCATGTTAGGATGTTGACTCTAAAGATTCCTCTCTCAAGTGTCAAGTGGGGGTACCTACTTCTTCACTTGCATGCTTCCCAGGTACTAGTATTATTTGTATATTTTACACGCAAAATGCTATCCGATGGCTATTTGTAAAGTGCGGTATTTTCCTCTATAACTACAATATATCTCACAGTAAAATCTATTATTATACGGACAGAAGGACAAAATCTTTCACGAGAACGAATATATATATATATATATATATATATATATTTTCACCACGTAACTCATGATCTTATACCTTCTTTTAGAATTTTTATACTTTATCAATGTCATAAAAATAGTGCACCAGTTATTTTTATATATATTAAAAAAAAGGCAGTTAATTAAGTAAAAATATTAAAATTTATATTATTTTTTCATATATTCCTTTATCTGTCATTAATTATTTAAAAATACTTTTAATGCATAAGTAGTTAAAAGTACATTAATCATAGGTGGCATAGGTGAGAATGAAAAATTAAAGACATTTTTAATGTGATAAGTGAACTATCTTTTGATACCGATGCACATTAAATAGGAACATACTCCCTTGGTCCTATAAAGATAGTTCCATTTTATTTTTTCATGTGTCCCAAATTATAATCCCATTTCTTTTTTTAGGGTGTATCAAAATCTTTCACTTCCTACTACACCCCTATTTAATATGTGTTATTACCAATGAAAATAAATTATCACAATTTAATATAGGGGTATATTTGAAAATGTATAACTAAATGTTGCTTATCCAACAAAATTAATTATAAGTTCTTAGCCTGTGTGAAAGTTAAAGTTGAACTATCTTTGTGAGACAGATGGAGTATAAGAGCAATTCCAATTGCTCCTATTTTTAAAGGACATTTTTCACATTATAAAGAGCATCTTTTAATTTAGAGAGTAAAATTTCAAGTTCATTCCAATCATTTCTTTATTTATACTTTTTATTTTGCATATATTAAGAAACAATTACTATGATATTTTACTTTTAGTCAATATATATTTATTATCTTAATTGTGTTTGACCAATAGGATTGATTATGATTTGTTTTAATCAAGAAAAGAGTATGGAAAATATATGGCCATTAAGTTATAGAGAGTGGGTTTGGTGGCTCTCCAAATTTGGAGAGTCAAACTCCCTCTTTATTTAAGAATATTTAAATAAGAGCCTATTGGAGCTATATTTTAGAGTTTAACTCTTTAAAATTAAAAAAAGCATTTTTGCATTTAAAGAATTTATTGGAGATGTTCTAAGAAAAGTAAGAAATTAACGATGAAAATGATATTATATTTTGAAATGGATGAAAATGAAAAATGAGACTCTTTGAGGGATGGATGAAGTAAAACAATTACTACAATTGAGAGAGAGAGAGAGATCATACAAAATCTAAGGTAAGAGAATAGAACTCAAGCTGCTCAAAAATCAATTCTAGTGTTACAAATTACTTAATTTTGTGAATTTGTTGATATGTGTTCGTATATGAACAAGTTGACTTCCAGTAGTTCAATCTCAGAAAAAACTTTTATTTACCATCCAGTCCCCACATATAGTTTTTTTTTTTTTGGAAAGAATAGTCTCTACATATAGTTGATATACAAAAAGTAGTGTCTGATTTTGGTCCAGCTAGCAAACTATTATTGGACGGACTGTCAACTTTAATTCATGATTAATGAGTCCTTCCTTTAGGAGATGCTCACTTTCGTCCTCAATGTGGTTAAACTTGATCACAGTGGTCCTCTAATTCAATAGCATTTAAGAGATATTCAGCCACCAAAATATATGGGCAATAAAATTCTGGCTCTGGCAGTTCTTTAAGAATCTGGCAGGTCTTTAAGAATATGTTCGGTCAATTGCTTTTTAATTACGGGGAAAAAAATTTCTAAACAACTTCAATTTTACTTTTAAATGAAAAGCTACTACATAGAGTGATGAAAATGTGTTGTGTGTTTTATCTTTTAAAAGCATATCTAATAGACGCTCACGATTCACTGTCCACATGTGTATCGATGGGTGATACGTGCTCCCCATCATCCGGGGAGGTCCATATGTGGATGTGTGTCGTCTATCGGAGCATATATGAGCAACTTAAGTTGTCTGTATATGAGTAACAGATCTTTTACTCTCCAATAGATTCTTTAAATATAAAATACTCTTTAATTTAAAGAGTCAAACGCTAAAATCGAACTCTAATAGACTCTTTATTTTAACATTCTTAAATAGAGAAGGAGTTCGGCTCTCCAATGCGAAATTCACACTCTATAATTTAATGACCATAGATTTCCGTACTCTTGTCTTCGTTAAACCAAACCACAATCAATCCTATTGGTGAAAGACAATTAAGATAATAAATATTGCTTAAAAATAAAATATCATGATAATTATTTCTTGACATAAACAAAATATTGAGTACAAATAAAGAAATTAATGGAGTGGATTAAAATTTTTGCTCTCTAAATAAAAAAAAATAAAACTCTTTATAATATGAAAAATGTCCTTTAAAAATAAAAATGTTATTGGAAATGCTCCAAACCCTTAATAAAGTGTATATCAATCATGTTATTTAAAAATGTTAATTTTAAACCTCACCATAAAAAAGTGAGAGAATTAGAGCTTGTTTGGTTCCAAAGGATATAGTCATGCACGATATTCCGTAGAAAATATGTGGTTAATATTGTATTGAAAAATGTATGTGGTTGAAAATAGGAGAGAAAATTTTTTCTTCCTTACTCTCCAACCGAACAAGCCCTTAATTAAACGTCGATCAAGAAACACCGGGATTACTGTGAGTGAAAAATGGGTATTTTTACCCTAAAAAGAAACATCACCGAAAAAGGAATATTGGGTTTTGTAATCAATTGTGGAAAAAAAGGAATTTCAACAAACAGAAACTGAGAGAGGGACTCTCAAACAAAGACCACTTTTTTGACTCCTAGGGATTTGTAACGCTTAAATTAGACTCTTTGAAGCCAATTGTTCAAAGGATAATATTCCAAGTTCACAAAAGAATGAAAGAAAGCAAAAGACTTCAACTTTCCCCTATTCCCATGGAAGAACATTTGCCTTTACTTTTTCAGATCTTACTTCTCAGTTCCATCAAGAATCTTCGCCTTGCTCTTCCTCTCGGTTTAATACATAAAATGGTTACCCAATTAAGAAAAAAACTTGGATATACTATACAATTTAAAGAAAAATCTTCATCGAAATTAAAATTATATTGTTTTATCATATCTAAAGTACGACGTCCAGATATGCTGAGGGAAACCTCATGGGGATGGTTCAAATAACCTCGCCTATGCCCGACCTACGTATCCAAGTCAAATAAATAATTTACACATCAAAATTTCATTTAGCCATACAAGTTGAGGCATAGTTGACTATCTATTGCGTCCCAACAAATGCTCGCATTCAAACCCTTCTCCGAAAATCAAGGTATGCCAAGGTTGTATCCCTCGAAAGAGATTACGCTAATCAGTTTCTGAAATAATCACGTAAGTAATAACATCCTAATTAAGCATTGACAATACTTTTGATGATATTGAATGATTTAATTTTACCATTTCTTTTTCCTGTCTAAATAACTGCTAAATATGTATAAGAGTTATAAAATTGGGTGAGTGACAAGTATTATTGGTAAGAAAAATTATAAATAAACATGAATGATCATTAATATAGTTACTCAAAACTTGAGTGACCATTGTATGAATAACACTTTCCTTTTTCCTTCTTTTATTTCTTTTCCAATGTTTTATATGAAAAGAAAAATGTCACTATCCTAGTTACCTAGGATCAACGTCATCACTTCCTTTTCAGGTCTGTCTCCACTCACTCATGCCATTTTCACAAAATCTCACACATATACATCAAATTCCAATAGAAATGATCAAGTGTACCAGTCGGGTGTTTTCGATCACATACGATATTTGTTAGAAAATTGAAAGCAGATCCAGAACCAGTATAGTAAGGCAAAACTCTAGTAGTTCGGAAAATTTTTCAAGCCGATTGACCACCAGTCAAAAAACTTTGACTTTAAACAAAAAATTTGATCGGCAACAAATGGTGTCACGGGAAAATTTTTCAAACTACTGGAGTTTCGCTTTGCTATGTTGATTCTGAATCTGATCTCAGTTTTCTCAGTGAAGGTCGTATGTGGTTAGAAAACACTTGAGAGTATTATTACTATGGCACATTCTAGTGCATTAGATTGTTGTTGCAAATTCCAAAGGTAAATTATGGAAAACATTCTTGATCTTTGAAATTATTTGCACACTCATCTTCAATTTTTAAATTTGGACAAGTAAGACCACAACCACCAGGAAAAAGTCGCCATTTCGACCTTGTTCTACGCACATTATCTTTTGTTTACTCAAATTTCATGTAGGGTGTGTGATTGGAAATTGAAAAAATGTATTAAATATATAAATAAATTATCAAATCAATATTTGAATGGTTGAAAATGATAAAAGAAAAAGATAAATATAAATTAATTAAATTTATTGTATATTGAACAAGGCCAACTAGAGTATCACGTATACACAAAACCTTCAAACTCCACTATTGATATGTCAAGTAAATAATTGTATCAAAATAATTGAGAATAATGTGGTGTCTAATGTCTGACAAGCATTACAATAGTGTCATTTTACAAATATATAAATAAATTATCAAATCGATATTTGAATGGTTGAAAATGATAAAAGAAAAAGATAAATATAAATTAATTAAATTTATTGTATATTGAACAAGGCCAACTAAGAGTATCACGTATACACAAAACCTTCAAACTCCACTATTGATACGTCAAGTAAATAATTGTATCAAAATAATTGAGAATAATGTGGTGTCTAATGTCTGACAAGCATTACAATAGTGTCATTTTACAAAACACATTAATTAGAATACATCAAACAATATATATTATCATATGATATATAAAACAATATACCATATGATTAAACTTTCTTCAAAGAGAGATAATGATTCAATAGTTAACATTCAAACTCAAAATTCTCTTTTTTTTTCCTCCCCTCTTCAAACGTAAATGGTCCCTAAAACATACCATAAGTAGAAAATCTAAAACATATATATCACTATCAAAAGAGGGAAAAAATAGTAAACAAAATTAATTATTTTCTCATCAAGCTCCTTGCAATAATAGCATGATTCGCATCAAAACGAGTAGTTTCATAAACTGGAAGTTCTTCAGAAAATTTCTTCTTGTTTCCAAACAATGCCAAGTGATCGAGCTCGAATAACTCTGAACTCGAATCACTTGCTGCGTCGTCTTCGCCTTCATCTTCATCTTCATCTTCATCTTCAATCTTATTGCAAAAATTTCGAAATATTGGAAAATCATCGTTCACCCGATTAGGATAGACCTTCGAGCTGTAATCTCGAGTCGAATCTTGAAATCTTGTGTGTGGCAATGGTGGCCTTCCAAGTCTATGAAAAGCTTCAATTTTCTTCGCAGGTTTTTTGTCATCTTCATCAAGAATGACACTTGATGGATGAAATCTGACCGTCCGTTTGACATTGCCGGTTTTCTCAACCGGTTTAATGGAATTGTTGATCAAACAAGATCTTGAAGAACCCTGTTGGGATTTTGATTTTCTCTCCATGATTGGATCTTCAAAACCTCCAGATGGATTAGATTTCTTTGTTTTCTTCGAATTTGAAAAGAGGGATGTGATTAAATTTGTAAGACGAGCTCCTGGAGAAATTGGCTGTTTCATCTTGTTGAAATGGGAATAAATCTTCATAGCCCTGGATTTGGATTTGATCAAATTCTCATCATCCACTTTTTTTTCCTGCTTATTTTGGTGCAAGAACTGCTCATTTTTGGTGCAAAATAAGCTATTTTCACCTCTCTCCCCTGTTCTTATAGGCTTAAGCTTCGGAGCAGAGAAACAAGAAATTCTTGATTTTGTCGAGTTTGAAGCACCAAAAAACTCAGAATCAGACGATGACAGTGCACCAGAACTGTCTGAAGAACTCGAATTTGAACTGAAAAACATGAAATCATTTTCCTGTAACCACAATTTCTCCATTTCTGCTCTTCTTCGAGCAATAATTTTCTCATTACTTTCCTTCTTGAAGATTCCAACGTCTTCATCTTCTCTGCTGCAATTTTTTGCTCTTCCAACTCTGTTTTTTCCTTTGATTGCCTTAAAATGCTCAGATCTTTCGTCGTCACCATCGATGGAATTCATGATTTCGTCGAGAAGGGTAGATGAAAATGACGGCTTTCTGGGATTTCTTCTGGGTTTATCCTCTCTCAGTGATTTGTCCCAGCTGTACATTTCTGCAGAAAAAAAAACTTACGTACCAATTGTTCGATGAAATGTTACAGACAAAAAGAAAGGAAAAAACGAGTATTTTCTCTTGTTTAGTGTAGACAGAGAGAATTGAGGAAAAAGGAATGGAACAGGGAGACTTATAAAGGGCTCTGCAAGTTGCCGTGGGAGTGAATGGTGACCTAATTTTAAGGTGCCATCTTTGCCGTAATTATTTCCAAAATTATATAATTAAATTTTTATATTGTCGGGTCTAATTGACTGGATCATTTTATATATTTCCTTAAGAAAAATCTACTTTTTCAATTGTCGTAATTGTTTCCAAGATTATATAACTAAATTTTATATATTTGGGTCATTGGGTGTAAATTTATATAATTTCATCTGTCCTAATTATTTAGTCCACTTTTTTTTTTTTTACAAATATTAAGATGCCATTTTTTTTGAAAGAAGGATTAAGATGTTATTGGAAAAGTAAATTTTGTGAATCGGGTTCCTACTTTACCCTCATTTTGTGATTAATTTTTAAATTAATAGTTACAACTATAATATTAAATAAGGATATTTTTATAAAGTAATACAAAATAAACTTCGTAATATATAACGAGACCACATAATTGAGACAAATAAAAAAGCAAAAATGGACCAAATAAGTAGAGGGGAGATGCTACTTGACTAAAAAAATTTACTTTGAGTTAGATGATAATGGGCTAATTTCACCAATGGTCACTGAAGTTACATGAAAATAACAACATGGTCACTAAAATATAAAAGTTGCAATGTCAGCTACTAAAATTTTAACTACTTTTAAAAATGGCCACTCTCCTTAAACATATAAATTTGAAATTAAACATATAAATTTAAAACATGAGGATGCATTATGAAATTTCAACTGGACCCCCTAAATTCCATCATTTACACAACACCCCCGTCGCCACCACTTGTAGATTTTTCGGCGTGTGGTGGAGTTGTAGGTTTTTCGACCTGTGGTGGAGACCAGGTTTTTTGCAAATTAGAGAATTTTAAGGATTTTCCTGACATTTCATAATCATTCTCACATTTTAAATTCATCCGTCTGCCTAATTCAGTCTAATTTAACAACTTTTGAAATAGAGTGACCATTTACAAAAGTAATTGAAACTTTATTGAGCTGAAACTTTTAAAATCCAGTGACCATTTTATCATTTTAGTATAATTTTAGTGACTATTAGTGAAATTAATCTGATGATAATGGAATTGAAGTTCAAATTAAAATTAAAATTAACTAATACAAGAATATTTGAAATCCGGTAAAGGTATCTCAGCCCAAGTATGATACGAAATCTAGTTTTAGAGTAACACATATTTTATACTATCAGAAGTCTCATAAATTCTTCTACTGATGAGTTAACTTCTTCAATTTTTTTATTTTTTTATTTTATAATTACAACTTCCTTATTATATGTAATAATGAGAACATGGCATTGAAGGTGCTTGATTGGGAAAGGTGGAAAAGAATTTATTTTCCATACAAAATGATCAAGTCGAGACAAGCTTCAGTAGCTTGTACCTAGAATTCAATTATATAGTAAATTTTGTGTATCAAATAATAAACATGGAATTGAATTTCTTAGATGACGCATTTTTTATGCAAATGAGAGGCAATCAAACACACCCCAAATAGACAAATAAATGGCACAAAAAGTATGTGCTTTTCAATATCATTGTGCAAAAGGTCTCTTTTTTTTTTTTTTTTTTTTTTTTTGTAATTTCATTACCGCCTTCAGGTTTCCTTTGCAAAATTTATCGCTGCTACTCATTTGTGTTTGATTCTCTCAATTTTAAGAAGAGCATTTTGTCCATTCACAATTGAAATATATATATATATATCAAAGCATCCTTCCAAATTAGTTAACATTACTGAAAATAGATAATTATTTTTAGTTTTCAATAGCGAAAATCATTTTAATTTGTTTTTAAAAATACTAATAATTTTGGAAATTT
This sequence comes from Jasminum sambac, assembly GCA_018223645.1. Taxonomy (NCBI): domain Eukaryota; kingdom Viridiplantae; phylum Streptophyta; class Magnoliopsida; order Lamiales; family Oleaceae; genus Jasminum; species Jasminum sambac. Next base: position 37,663,703 of record CP073649.1, on the reverse strand, counting down.
ATTTGTATTTTTTTTAATTTTGGAATTGTGAGTGGACAAAAATGCCCTTCTGAAAATGGAAAAAATAAGGTTCTAAATTAATTAACATTACTAACAAAAGATATTCGTTTTTTTAATAGTGCAAATTATTTTAAATTTTTTCAACAATACTAATTCTTTTGGGGTTTTATTTGATTTCTTAAAAAAACAAAAAAAGGAACTGTGAGTGCATAGAGAAAAACTTCTTTCTTAAAATGGAGAAAACAGGATTCTAAATTAGTTAACATCAATGAAGGAAGGTAGTTATTTTTGTTTTTCAACAATACAAATTATTTTAATTTATTTTCAATAATGCTAATTATTTTGTAACTTTATTTATATCTTTTCAATTTGGAATTATCAGTGGACAAAAATTGTATTTTCAAAATTGAGAAAATCAAACACAAATCGGTATTAAGGATGTATTTTGCAAACCAAATACGAATGAGAGCATGACATACCAAAAAACAAAGGTAATGACTTTTTGCATAATGATATATAAAGGTAGGAATGTTTTGCACCAACTACCCAGAAATATACACATATAATTAAGTAAATTTGTTCACAAAATGAGTCTAAACTCGTGTGATGTTTTTTGATACAATCTTAATTTTGGTGTTAACCAACTATTCACCCATGCGATGCCGAATTATTATATTGGAAAAATAATGACTTAAAGTAAAACGAATTGCAATAGCATTACAAAACAAAATAATTTAATGGTAATAGATTGTAGATATCAATACGAAATGAAATATATAAAAAAAAACATAAAATATTACAAATTTTGGGAAATACCCAACTTATAATAATTTATGTATAGTACATTTCCTTCTGAAGCAGCTTTCGGTATTGCTATCCAAAAAACCCACCAACCACAATCTTGCTGGGACGGCTAATAGATCATCGCAAGGGTAGTTGACACATCATCGCAAGGGCAGCTAATTTATGTGATCGGACAACTAACATTTATTACGTTACTACGGCTTAATTCTCGTGGACAAACCATTATAAAATGCAAATCGACTAGACTACTACGGGACATGAGTATTAACATTCTATTTAATTATGAAAATATGACAGATTAATTTTTAATTTTTAATTTTTTGTTTAACCCTACAAAAAATTTATCTTTATTTATTCATTCCACCAAATTTAATCAAATTGAGAAGATTGTTATATGGCCTTCACACTCTTAAGGTAGCACAGGTTGGTGTTCTAAGAGGCAGCAAAAAGTGTCACCAAAACGTGATCAGGTGGCAAAAAAAATACCTCGCATAGCAGAAAGGCTGGGAAAAAAGCACAACTAAAAAGTAGATTGCCGAAGGCGTGCCTAGGTGGGCCTAGGTATGAAAAGGCACGAGCCTTTTGGTTAGACCATTTTTTTAATAGATTAATTGTTGTTTTTCAAGTTCGGACAAAATAATTAAAAATTATTTTTCACTTATGTTCATTTTGTAATCTAATTGTATAAATTGACAGTATTTTGCTGAGTATTTGTTTTAAGGGAAATTGGTGCAAATGGTCCAAAAAAAATGTGTTTGCTACAATTTTAGTCAAAAATAAAAAAGGTAACTCGCTTAGTAAAAAAGAAAAAGAAAAGAAAATAATTTGGTGCGAGTTTGATCAAAATGGATGGAATTCGTCCATTCCATTAATTTTGCTATTTTTTCCTTTTCACAATGGGTATTTTGGTCATTAAACTTAGGATAAATTACACAAAAGGTCTTAATCTTTGGGGATTATCAAAATCAGGCCCCAAAATTTGAAATATATTTAAATTAGTATGAAATTTTAATTAAATTGTATAATTTTACCTTTTTATCTTTTTATATATATTTACTTGGCGCACAATTAATTTTATTGAATTAATTTGATATTCATTAGCTAGTTTTTATCAAAAAGTTTTAACGCAGTAGCGTTTCTTTGTAGTCCTATAATTTCAAAAATTTCTATTATATTAAATACGCACACAGTTTGATTTTAACTAACAGGTAACAATAAATATAATTATTGCATTGGCATAAAATTTTAGTAGGAGTATACAGCTATAAAAATATACCGAATATAAGAAAAAACTAAAATAAAAAAAATTAAAATCCAAATCCAAAACCAAAAGCCTCAACCCCACCACCCCAACTAAATAGTTTTTATCCAAAATTTCGAACGTAGTAGCATGCATTCACATTAATTTTCCAAATTACTGGAGCTCCCCCTCCCCGTGGTAATTCCCTTCCCGTGCTAGATCTAGTCCTGAATTTAAAAGGGAGGTCGGACGGGCCCTCAAATGCTCCGATGGTTCCGTAGTTAAAGAAATGTTGATGGTTTTGGATCATTTCCCATCTAACTATATATAAAAATAAAAAAGACACCTAACTATATATAAAAATAAAAGAGTACCTAAGTAGTAGTACCATGTTTAGCATTGTTTTTAGGGATTAATTTTTTCATTATTTAATTTATTCCACTTTCCTTGTTTGGTGTTATTTTCCTTATTTTACTTTTTTATATTTATTTTATTTTTTATATGTATTTTAAATTTTGAATTAATTTATGTAAATTTTTTTAATTTTTTTATATTTAGTGTTGCATGCATTAATGAAAATGTGATAAGAGATCAAACTTCTAAATTACAATACCTATTAAATTAATTCTGAAAATAAGAATTAACATTTTCTATATATATTTTAATTTTTAGATATTATATTTTAATTATTTATTTTCAAAATATATATATATATATATATTATTCTTATTAACAAAAGTTGAAGTGTCAACTTGGTATAGTACCATGTACGCAATTGTTTTCCATATTAGAAAGAAACCTTCTTGCATATTTAAAAAATTAAATAAAAATCTCCTTTTGTTTTTACCACGTTAAAATTTTAGTTTTAAATAATTTTCATAGGTAATGTGCATTGAGCAGTTCAAATAGTGGATAATTTTTTAAAGATCAAATAGTGAGTAGTTAAATAATTAAATTTATAATGAATAATTAATGAATTAGAAAAGAAATAAAAAACAATAACTTTCATATCCCATTTCATCATTTCACAAGCCTCTTAAAAAAATAATTGTTAAAATTATTATTTACTCATCTCTTCATTTTTTGTTAAAAAATTACATGTATCGAAAATTATTTTTTTTTATTTTTTTATATTTAGTATTGAATGCATTAGTATTTTTTTAAATTTTTTTCTCAATTATTTTACACAAATTTTTGTTACAGAGAAAATTAACATGCAGAATTTCACCTATAAATACTTTGTATAAAGATCTTATTATTTCATATATTACACAATCCATATCATATAAATTCTCCAAAACTTAATATTCAAAAATTTGTGTTAAAAAATGTCATTGTGGCATAACTACTTGAATGATGTTGATGATGAAAATTTTGAAACAAATTTTAACAGGAGCATTTCTTTTTGTTCAAAGAAGTATTATCTTAATTTTGATCTCAAAAATTTTGTTATTGCCTAAAATTATCAATTACGATAACTGATATAATATTTTTTTCTTACGAGATAATGGTTCGGATCAAAATTTGTAAACCATTATTGAAATATATAATATTATAGATGTTTGCTATTTTTGTTTTATATTAATATTAATAAACCAGTTTCTTACGAGATAATGGTTCGGAATTTCGATTGGCATTGGATTAGTAATTTGTGCTTGAAGAATTTTGATGGGCATAGAAAATCCATTCGGTTTAGAAATGGGAAATGAGCTAAAAAAATTTCCGCAACTTCTTTTATTATATAGATATATCTTATCTTAAGCATATAATAAATAAAAATAGAATAGTAAAATGTACAAAAGTAGAATAATCGAAACTGGTGTGGCCTTGCTACAACATATATACATCCCTTACTTGGACGGTCTAGACCTATAAATATGACATTGTTGTCTACCTTTTCAACGTCCTTCCATAATCTTCCTCAAACTCGCGAGCCAATTTGGTTGTCTTTATTTTCCTTGGATCCGTCCTTACTCCATATTGAAAATCAAGTCAAACGATGTTCTCGGTCTTGTATTTTTATCGGTTATGATGTTACTCATCATTCTTAGAGCATCTCCAATGCAACAATGTGCATGTTCCACATGTGGCAAAGGACATTAACATTATACCAAAAAATATCTCCAATGCAATAACGTTAATGGTGTATGTGACAAATTATTATTATTAAATCCTTACAAAAAATAAAGAGAGAGAATTGTGGCGATTGGATAAATACTATTATATTAAATGTAGACATTGTCAGAGACAATGTTTAGAGTTGGACATTACCTTGACAATGTCAAGCATTAAATGTGCATTATTTTGCCATTTGTCATGAAATTTCCTCTTAACATTATTGCATTGGAGATGCTCTTATCTCTTCCTTGACTCCCAATCTAGCCAAATCTTCACCTTACGTCATGTTCGGTTTTTGAGGATCAATTTTCATATTCCACTCTCAATTTCCCATGCCACCGGAACTTCTTTCCCTCCCAATCTTGCCCGTTTGGCCGTTTCTTCTCTGCTAGCTGTGTCTCTGATGGGTCAAGCCATACTCCCTTCGGGTATGACTATACCCAGTTAGGCGGGTCATCGAACCCCCTTCCATCTTCATCCCTGACACTACATGCATGCACCTTAATTAGTTCCTTGCTCCGGTTCCCTGTAACTCTTACCCTATTGTTACTCGACCTAAGAATAACATCTTTTTTTGAAATAAATTCGTCATACTAAAGGTTAGGTATTAAATCCCCTTCAGCTCTTTGTAATTTTTTTTTTAAAAGGTCATCCTACTAATACTTCCCAACAGCATCCTATTGGGATAACAACACGAGTAAACGTCCACGCAATCCGGCTTGTGAAGATCACGCTTCAAGCTTCTAGAATTTCTATTCTTGTATAGTTTGCATTGTAAAATATTTTCTTTCTTTGTAAACTTATTCACTGCCGTGTACAATTATTTTCTTACATTGTTTAGCAGGATTAGAATTAGGAAATTCACACTAATCCTTGTATATTTATACTATTAGTGATCAATGCAAAAATTAAGCTTTTCACCAATTGTTTCTTTCTCTCTTGCGTGCTCCTTGGCCTTGTGCCTTTGTTCCCAATCTCTTATCGTTTTTCCTTACATGGTATCAGAGCCACCGCTCTCAAGCAACTAAATTATGTCATCCATCTCCTCTACCAACGATAACACTCACAGAAACCCACCACCACCTCCACAACAAATAACCATGACTACACCACCCGTTGTGATCAATGCACAAGCTCAACTCCCAATCAAACTCACCCCTACAACCCATTCTGCCTGGCATGCGCAAATAGAGAGCCTTCTCATCGGCTTGGATTTACTCAAATATGTTGATGGATCACATGTTTGTCCACCCGCCACTGTACCAACTGGAGCAACTACTACTTCAAATCCAGACTTTATACACTGGATCCGACAAGACAAACTAATCTTGAGTGCAATCATAGCATCAACAGCACCAAGTTTAGTCACTATCATTGCGTCTACAAAAACATCTCGAGAAGCTTGGCTCAGTATTCAAAATATTTATGCCAAGCCATCACGTGCTCGCATCATGGGCCTCAAACGCAAGCTCATCCTTTTACGTAAAGGAGATGCAACTATGGCCAATTATCTTCAAGAGGCAAAAGGGATTGTTGATAGTCTCAAAATTCTTGGAGAAAAGCCTAATGATGATAAGGTCACCATTCATGTTCTAAACGGATTGGAATCTGAATATCAACCACTAGCAGAAGCTATTAGTGTTCGAGATGCCCCATTGGAGTTTGAAGAATTACATGAGAAACTTCTTGCAAAGGAGACTCAGTTAAAAATTGAAAATCCAAATCTCCACACATCCACACCCCACACTGCTTATACTACCTACAAACCACCACAAAATCGCAACAATAACCAAAATCCTCGTCCATCATACACACATACACATCCACCCACAAATCAACCAAACTCAAACAATTACACTCCCAAACCGTACCTTGGTAAGTGTCAACTTTGTCAAGAAACCGATCACTCCGCAAAACGATGTCCTAAGTTTCGAATCACACCCCTCAACCACCAGTCTCCCTACCAATCGGCTCCTCCACAAAATTTCCAACAAACGTTCCCCAACTACAACCAAAACCCCCTTGCATACTCGAATCCAAGGCAATATCCTCAATATTGACCTCTAAATTATCCCACCGCCAACATCGCCTCTCCTTACTCCTATACTCCATCAGAGTGGCTCCTTGACTCCGGAGCATCTCATCTCACATCACTAGTGACCTCAACAATCTCGCCGTCCATTCTGACTATCACGGCCCTGATGACGTTCATATTGGTGATGGTAAAGGTCTTAACATAACACATACAGGCCACCAAACTCTCTCTTCCCCTTATACTAATTTTACTCTTGATGATGTTCTTTGTGTGCCATCTATTTCTAAAAATCTTATTTCAGTCTCCAAATTTTGCAGTCAAAATAATACTAATATTGAATTTTCTCCATCTAATTTTTTTGTGAAGGATCGGCGCACGGGGAAGCCTCTACTTCAAGGCGTGGCTGAAAATGGCGTCTACGTATGGCCTGGCTCGAGTCTCAACTCCAAACTTGCATTATCTGCTCAATCTATTCCTTTTAGCACTTTTCATCGTCGCATGGGTCGCCCTTCTTCCAAAGTTTTGCATCATTTATTTAATACTTGCCATGTGTCGTCATCTTCTGAGTCCTTTACTTGTGACTCTTGTCAATGTGTAAAGAGCCACAAATTACCTTTTTTTAAATCCACTTTAACCAGTACTCGACCACTTGAACTTATTTTTAGCGATGTTTGGACTTCTCCTATTATATCTAATAACGGCTTTAAGTATTATCTTATGCTTGTTGATCACTACACTCGATATATTTGGCTTTACACTTTGCGTAAAAAATCTGATGTCAAAGACGTTTTCATTAGATTTAAATCTCTCGTTGAAAATTTCTTACACGCCAAGATTCAACAATTATATAGTGACAACGGGGGTGAATTTATTGCACTCTAAAATTTTTTATCTGAACATGGTATTACACATTTAACGTCACCCCCGCACGCTCCGGAACACAATGGCTTTGTCGAACGGTGTCACCGTCATATTGTGGAAACCGGTCTTACACTTATGCATAACGCGTCTGTACCAAAAAATTTTTGGACCTACGCGTTTCATACCGCTGTTTATTTGATCAATAGGATGCCCAAAACTCAATTTAATTACGTCTCGGCCTTTGAAAAACTTTTTCACCAAAAACCAAACTTTTCAAAACTTCGTGTTTTTGGTTGTCTTTGTTACCCTGGGCTTCGCCCCTATACCACTCACAAATTAGAAGCCAACTCCGTTCCATGTGTGTTTTTTGGATATAGCAGTACTCAAAGTGCCTATTATTGCTATGATCTCCACACCGGAAAGGTCTATACTTCTCGACATGTTACCTTTGTCGAACATCATTTTCCTTTTGCAATTTCGTCACCACCACTCACATCCACTAAATCCCATACCATGTCAACTTCTTTTTCTTCTGAGCAGTCAACAGGTTTGGACTCGACTCCCTCGCCATTCCCTTACCCATCACTACTCACAACTCCAACATCATCACCAGGCTCCCCGCGCACCAACTCCGACACACTTCCACCTTTGTCGTCACCATTACCAGGTACCTCTCTCATCTCTACCTCTACTTCATTATCATCCTCACTACCTACTCCATCCTTACCATCGCCTTCATCACATTCCTCCTCTCTATTAGCGCCTTCTTCACCTTCTACAACACCACACAGGCTACATCGCCCAATTCTTGAACTACTCAACACTACATCCCCCATACCTTGTCCCCTTGACCCTCCACCACCCACTACCGCTCACGATAACTCTCCCCCAACCCGCACCCATCACATGATTACTCGTGCTTTATCCAAACAGGCAGCCCCCCGCACCCAAACAAATTCTCGTTGCTCAATCTTCTCACTACCTTACTCACGAACCACACACTGTCAAACAAGCCCTTTCCACACCCCAGTGGCGTGAAGCCATGCGTGCTGAGCTATCTGCACTTGAGCGAAATCATACTTGGACTTTGGTTCCTTCTTCACCTACTCATAACATTATCAGTTGTAAATGGGTCTTTCGGATCAAACAGACTCCTACAAGTGAACTTGACAGATATAAAGCTCGCTTAGTTGCTCGTGGGTTTCAACAACGCTATCTTCTTGACTATAATGAAACATTCAGTCCCATTGTTAAACCTCCCACAGTCCACTTAGTTCTTACATTAGCTGTGCAGGTTGGATGGCCATTACGACAATTGGATGTCAACAATGCCTTTCTCCATGGCCATCTTATGGAAGAAGTTTATATGGCTCAACCACCAGGCTTTCGTGACAACACACATCCAGATTATGTATGCCGATTGCATAAATCTATCTACGGTCTCAAACAGGCCCCCCGGGTTTGGTATCAGTCCGTTAAAACCTTTCTCCATCAGCTTCAGTTTTGTCCGTCCCAATCGGATAATTCGTTGTTTATTTATTGTAAACATGGACTTACGTTATTGGCTCTCATTTATGTGGATGATATCATTATTACTGGCAACTCTCCTTCCAAAATCTTTGCACTCATTACACAGCTAGCACAATGCTTTTCCATTAAAGACCTTGGACCGCTCACATATTTTCTCGGCATTGAGGTTACCTAGTCTCCTCGTGGGTTGCTCTTGACTCAAAGAAAATATATTTCTGATCTTCTTCATCGGGCAAATATGGCATCTACACGCCCTGCCCCTTCCCCACTCCCCACCGACTTTCTTACCACCATCACCGATGGTACCAAGATTGATAACGCAAGAGAGTATAGATCGTTAATTGGTGGATTGCAATATCTCTCGTTGACCGGTCCTGATCTTTGTTTTAGTGTTAATAAACTCTCCCAGTTTATGCACTCACCTACTACTGCACATTGGGCTGCACTCAAACGTGTTTTCCGCTATTTGTGTGGCACAATGGACCTTGGTTTACTCATTCGTCCCTCCTCTATTTTTCGTTTACATGCCTTTTCTGATGCAGATTGGGGTGGCAATCTCGAGGACCGCACTTCCACTGGCGCTTACATTATTTATCTTGGTTGTAATCCCATTTCGTGGAGCTCCAAAAACCAGTCCAGTTCTGCTCGTTCCTCAACTGAAGCTGAGCATCGTGCTGTTGCTGATAATGTATCTGAAATTCAATGGCTGCGTTCTCTTCTCACTGAACTTGGTCTTCACTACAACACTACACCGGTTATCTATTGTGACAACCTTGGTACCACATATCTCAGTGCTAATCTAGTCTTTCATTCTAAAATCAAGCACCTTGCCATTGATTTTCATTTTGTTCACCAACTTGTCCAGTTTGATCAGTTGCGGGTCACTCACGTCTCCTCTCACGACCAACTTGCCGATGCCCTCACTAAGCCTCGTCCTGGCCCTCGTCTCCATGATCTCCGTTCCAAGATCGGTGTGTTACCACCCTCTGTCTTGAGGGGGGATATTGGGATAACGACACGAGTAAACGTCCACGCAATCCGGCTTGTGAAGATCACGCCTCAATTTTCTAGAATTTCTATTTTTGTATAGTTTGCATTGTAAAATATTTCCTTTCCTTGTAAATTTATTCGCTGCCGTGTACAATTATTTTCTTACATTGTTTAGCAGGATTAGAATTAGGAAATTCACTCTAATCCTTGTATATTTATACTATTAGTGATCAATGCAGAAATTAAGCTTTTCACCAATTGTTTATTTCTCTCTTGCGTGCTCCTTGGCCTTGTGCCTTTGTTCCCAATCTCTTATCGTTTTTCCTTACACATCCAATTAATCTCAAAGTCCTGAAACCTGTATATGCCTCTCAAGCCTTAAAACTTTGTTGTTTGGTGCCAAGCTATAACTAAAGAGCTTAATGCTCCATTGAAAACGATACTTGGATTTATGTTATTCTTTCTCCTTCCCATGATCTTATCAGTCGTAAGTAGGTCTTTCGCATGAAAAGGAATCATGATGGCACCGTATTGCTTTACAAGGTCCGCCTCGTTTGCTAAAGGGCTCAATCAACGCCCTAGCTAGCATTAAATTTCATGAAAACTTCAGTTCCGTCATTAAAAATCTCCTATCATTCGTAACTTTCTCTCTGTCAATTTTAACTCCAACTAGGCCGGCCTATCCACCAGTTAGATGTTAATATGTCTTCCTCCAGGAAACCCTTCATAAAAATGTCTTTCTCTCAGCCTTTGAGGTTTACTAACCCTAAATTGCCAGACTACGTTTGCAAACTGCAAAAAGCCTTGTATGGTCTAAAACAAGCCCACATGACTAGTACACTGTGTTCAAGACCTTTCTTCTCTCCTATGAGTTCCATAAGTTGCTCAATCATTCCTACTCTTTATCTTCTTCCAGAGTCCATTGTCATGTACTTCTTTGTCGATGACGATGACGATGACCTACTCTTCACTAGTTATATCCTCACCCATTTTACTTCTGCTATCTCAACTTAGTTATCTATCAAAAACCTTGGTCCATTCTAGTACTTTTAAGTACCAACATTTGGTATCATTATGGTACCAATGACAGATGCGAATGCGGATCTTGACAGTTCCACAACTGACCCCCTACCAATGGGGGAGCAGTTATTCAGAGATGGGGCCAACAACCGGTGTCACAATGATATCCAATGTTTTTAAACCCAACTCGGTCAACGACTCGGATGAAGGATTGAGTCAAGGGTTAGAAGATCAATCCGGAGTCAACTCAGGGTCGACCCGATGATTAAAATAATGTTAAATAAATAAATAAAATATAAAAATATCATAAAAAAAAGAAAATACAAAAACTCAGATTAAACCAGATCTCAGGTCACATGGGTCGATCGGGTTTTTCGAGTTAACCTGGGTCTTTCACTGGATTTGACCGATATGGGTTTAGAGGTCACCCGGCCCAGTTTTTTGGCCGGGTCCTGGGTTTCCCGATCCGACCGATCGGGCCGAGGCGGATCTGAAAACACTAATGATATCAACTGCTGGTAATAGAAAATTTGTAGTTAGGATATCAAATTAAAAAAGTCACAACTTTCCTAAAATATTGCATGATATTTTGTAATTTAACTTCTTAACCATTTACAAGTGCTACCTTTTCGTCCACTCAAAAATAATTTCGATAAACTAAATGAATACGACTATCTTTTCACAAAGTAAAATACAAGGCCAAACAATTTTCTTACAATAAAATAAAATAAAATCAAGCGTTTAGTATAATGGCCGTGTAAATTTATATTATTATTATGATGTATGTATGCCATTTATTATTATTGCAAACTAGTGTTATACCCGTGCGATGCACGGGAATTATTAAATGTATAAGAATATGTTCATTTTTATTACGATAGAGAATAATAAAAATTGAACAAAGAAAAAAATTATAGCATTAAGTGAAAGCAAGGTCGTCTCAATACTCTAACACAAAATATTACAAATTTTGAAATACTTCTTTGTACACAACATTTGTTGTTGTACTCGTCGCCCTACCGTCTTTATCACAAATCAACAATTTCTAACCCTTTACTGTTCGTAACTCTAGATATTGCCACATACAATTGTCCATGAGTAAAAAGCAGGGTCTTTTTCAAAAAATACCAACATTTGAAAGCGATTGACCTTGACTTTTATTAATAGTCATAGCATACGATACCATCAAAGGAAATTGTCTTCTTTGAAGCGAAAGGTAATCTAGCATCCGACGGAGTCAAAGTCATCCTTGGAATGAAACACGTTCACCCAATGCTATTACCTCCCAAAATCTTTGCCTCTATAACATGAGAGCCGAGCTTAGTAATAACTAATCTTGTCCCATTGCATAACCACGAGTGGTCGATATTTAAGTGAGTAACATAACCTGGAACACCGCCTTAAACATAAAACAAAAAAACAACAAATTTTTTTCATGAGCAAAAATTGTTTGAACGGAAAAAAATAATAATTAATACTACTCTGTAGTAACATAATTAAAGAACTAACCTTTAATTTCAATTCATGATTAGAACTCCGAACACTTCACGCTATTTAAGAATTCGCTGAATGCATCTTCAAACATCTTGATACCTCGATCAGTTGAATCAAAACAACAACACAACTGCACTCCTTCTCGCTTGATCAATATAAACTTTTCGCATTTGATTGCAATAAGGATCCCATAGCATACATTTGCAACCTATTCTTCCCTGAAAACCAAAAATAATCTTATTATCTCATAATTGAAACATGAAAAATTAAAAAAAAAAAGAAAAAGGTATAACAATAAATTAAACAAAATGCACACTCCAAATCTTCCAGCACAATTTCCACGCTACGATTCCCCCGAATAGGAGTGTCCGCGTTCATCCTAGAGTCATTGAAATCAACCACATGCCCAATAACATCTGCAATATATGAATTATAAGAAAGACAACAATAAGTACATTAATTAAGCATTGACTTGAAAAAAGTATCAGTTACCAGCCCATACCAAACAGAGCAGCCTCTTCCTTATGACCACCAGCCTTAATATCAGGAAAACTTCGAAAATTATATATCTCTTTTGGAAAACGACGGAAAGCAGTAATACCAACATAAGTATTTCTTTGGAAGACGATCTTGTAACGATGATTAGCCACCGGATAAATTCTACTATTATCTCCAATAGAAAATTGATGAATGGCATAAAGTTCACCCTCACTTATCAAATCATCAAACCTACTGATTAAATGGCCTTTTATGGTTCCTTGAATACGCGAACCCTACATCATAATATCAAAATGTTAGAAAATAATAAATTCAAGAAAGTAAAACACACAGTGCACAAATAAAGGTTATATATACCTCCATGTCCGCCAGAAGTAACTCCAAAGATTCAGGAACTTTACCATGTTCTGGAACACGCCACTTCCTACAACAAATAACTTCGAATACGCTACCAATTACGTTCTTGTTCAACAGTGCAATGCAAGATAGTATTGAGCCATTTTTTGTTGACGAATGCAACTTTTGAGACAACAGAAGATGATGCAAGAATAGAGAAAGCGTGAGCAATCGATGGACTTCAAGAATACAATACCCATCTATTTATACACACTCAATGTTAATTAAAGATTGCATTGCATGTAAACAGACATTTCGCTCGATTTTCGTAGTGTCCATCATTAATTTCATTTTACCAATGCAATTACAATTTCAAAATATGGTGACTCTTCAAATTTCACCATAAATCGTATGTATCCGTCTATTTATTTCATTGTATCAGAGATGTGTTCTTTGATTGTCAGGGTAAGATGTATTATCATGTGTCATTAAAGATTATTAATACTAAAGCTTATTAATTTGCAAAAGACAAAACAATGAAAAAAAAAACGCCAGTCAAATAAACACGCATGCAATGCAAACACCAATGAACACACACATCACATTTAATGGGAATCATATTAATAATTGGGTTGATAAAAAAAATAAAAAATAAAACACAGAAATGTAAAGTTTTAGGCGGGAAAACAAAAAAAAACACTTCTGTTTTTATATAGTATATAGATTTTGAGTAATTGACAAAATCAAAGTTCAGTTTTCAATTTTCATTAAGATAAGATGAGGCAATCATGCAACTAAGATTGGAAATCCATTAAGAAAGTAATAGTAAGATTGAAAATCTATACTAATATATAAAAGTTGTTCCACCAGTGTATGAAATCACACATAGTTTCCCGCCTAAGAAATAATAATAATTTTTTTTGCTTTGTGTAAATAAATTTGACCATGAGCCATAATATATTTATGGTAATACGAGTTTATTTATTTATGGTAACACACGTTTGTCTTTAATAACAATTTCTATGATTCATTTGGCTGTAATAAGAATTTGTTACATTAAATATGGAAAGCTCAAATCATAAATCACAAGAGTAATAGTAAAGCAAGCATACAATTGTAAAAGGCACTTAAATTATAGAATTAATTAAAGCTTTGATATCCCAATCACAATCTCAATCAAAGCTTTATACTCCCAATCACAATATTATTTAAAATGTGACATATAAAAAATAGGGAGAAAAAAATAATTTTTTAATTTTTTTTCCTTTTTAAGAATTTGAAAAGGGTCATATATATATATATATATATATATATATATATATATATATATATATATATATATATGTGTGTGTGTGTGATTTAAAAAGTGATATATATAAAAAAAATAGCAGAATTAAATGTTATTAGATGCGTGTTAAAAATCTTAATTACTTATGTATTATTACTATTACATTTTTTTATTATATGCACATTGATTTCTCAAGTATTGGTTGTCAAATTTTTTTCCCTGCAAAAAATTTGTACATAATTGTCTTTTTTCCCCTCTTTTAAAGTTTTCAAACTCCAACAAATGAATAAGTAAATAAATAAAGAAGTCTTTTCCCATTCCTTTTAATAATTTTAACATAATTGTAATATGAAATGGAAATACCATATTGAAAATTAAAAAATACAAATTTTAAAAGTATACCTTATATACTATACTATGGTTAATTTTTGTCTATGAAAATATTTAATTATTCGAGGTGGTTACATGGAAATATTATATAGATTTTTATTGTAACTATCAGATTATTAAAAATTACGTTGTCTTTTTTAATATTAAATTAATTTTTTCTTCGTTAAACTCTTTTGATGCAAAGAACATGTGATCTCAATGAACATATCCAAACTCGTGTTAATTTCAAATTATATTATTTGTTTTAATGTTAAATTACCTATTCTTTTTGTTTAACTCTTTACAATTTCAATTATATTTGTTGCACGAATAGAGTATAATAAAAATTGGATTAGAACCTGTAAATATTTGGAAAACAACAAAAACTAAGCTAGCATTTTGTTAAAGTGTGATTCAACCACTATTCTTTTATTAATAATTTCAAATAAGTTTTGAAATAGGTTTTTAATTTAAAAAATAAAAAAATCCTTATTAATAATATATATATATATATATATTCCTAATTTCTATTTTTTATTCTCTAAAAAAGAAAAAAAGGTTTTTCCATTTTTTCCTTTTTAAGAAATTTAAAAAGGGCCATATGTGTGGTCTAGCAGTAGCATATTAAAAGTAGAATAATTAAATATTATTAGATGTGTATTTTTTTCAATATTTTTAAAATACAAAAAGATAATAAATATTATTTTCATTATCATACATATATATATTTTTTACTTTATCTTTTTAATCTCTAAAAAACTTTTAAAAATATTTTTTCATTTTTTCCATTTTAAGAAATTTAAAAAGGGTCATATATGGTTTAAAAAGTATATGTGTTTTTTCCCACTACCTTTAAAATACAAATGTGTGTCGAAAATCCCAATTACTAAATTGGATTGTCATACAATATTGTGCAATTATATATTTATTTAATCCGAAACATGTCTTAAATATTTTATATTAAGTATCCAATAATATTTATTTATCATTATAATTATGTTTGCATTTAACGTCTATTACTTAAAAATTTTTATTTTTCTATCTACAAGACGTGCTCTTTAAAATATTTTCATCCCCGTACAATGCACGGGTTGAATACTAGTTAAATGCAATCGTCTTTCAAACAATACAATAATTGTGCATGCAATTTAGTGGGAGGCAATTACACGATCAGTTCTCGGAATTCTATTATAATATAATTATTAAATAAGGCAATTATCTTCTGGAAGGACAAAAAATTAAAAATAAAATAAAAAAGAAGATGACAAAGCTGACGGCTTCAATTGGAATGTTAAATGTGAACAGATGAACTGAATTTAGCTGAATTGTTTGAATATTATGTATGTTAGCTGGATTGTTTAACGATTATTGAGGTTGGTTACAACTTACAATGGAATATTTTGATTCAATAATTAAGATAGTTTTCTAGATGATCATATAAATTCATATCTCACCCTCTTATTTTTTCACTTGTCTCCTCCACCTTTCTTCTTCCTTTTTTTTTTCTTGGTTTTTCGACTAATATATACTGGCATATGCTAGAAATAAGTACGTGCATGGCAACTAACACCTGTGTGTCCAATACCAAAAATGATCCGTTGCTCCCTGGTGCGCCGTAATTACGGCGCTCCCCGGGTCTTTTTTAGCCCCATCCGATCTCCGATTTAAAATCGGGACCGGATTTAGATTAAACAAGGCGAGACGGAGCTCCGGTAATTTTTTTTCAAAATTTTTGCAACACCGGTGGATGTCGTGGGACCGGTCAAACTTTTTGGCAAAATTTGGCCGGTCCCACGGTATCCACCGGTTTCGCAAAAATTTTGAAAAAAATTACCGGAGCTCCGTCTCGGCTTGCTTAATCTAGATCAGGTCCCGAATTTCAAATCGGAGATCAAACGGAGCTAAAAAAAACCCCAGGAGCGCTGTAATTACGGTGCAGTCGGGAGCAACGGATCACAACTAGTGTCCAATCCAGATGTATTATACATCTCACTTGATGTAGATTCCAAAATAAAAAATAAAAATATATTTCAAAAAAAAAAATTTTGTCAGGTGACGTGACGCCCTGTGAGGGTGCTACGTCACACATGTTGGCAACATAAATTGCCAACATGTTGGCATTAGATCATTCACCCAAATCTGGAAGTCTGTGATCCTTGCCTCTTAATGTGACGTCCCAGTGTGTCAGAAACAATACTTTCATTTGTGGAGGTCAATATATGTGACAAGAAAAATTATTTGTCATGCAGAATTTGTAATAAAATACAAGAAAAATAAATTATGAAAGTACCTCCGGTTAACAATCTCTGTATTTTAGGTGTGAATGAGAGATTAATTAAACAACCAAATCGTTTTCCAACAAACGCATTTTTACCTTAAATGAGATTTATAATGACCGAAAAATCTTGTAACATGACTATCTACCTTACATAGCCCTAATGTGCATGTGGATCCTGAAATCTTCAATGGCCAACCATGGAAAAGGGCCCTATGCAACTAATCATCTTATTTCCGTTAGCGAACATGTTTCCATTCATGTTACGTGGAGAATTTTCAAAAACCATTAAATGGTTTTATAGTTATGGAATACTCGCGCCATTTTGAAGGCCCCGTCTGGCCTCCGTTTCGAAATTTGAGACTAGATCTAAAATCAGCACGGTGAAAGGGAGCTCCAGTAGTTTTTAAAATTTTCCGGCGATACCGTGGCGGCCGATCAAAGTTTTGACAATAATTTTAGGCCAAAATTGTTGATAAAACTTTGACGGGCCACCACGGTGTCTCCGAAAAATTTTCAAAATTGATAGAGCTCCCTCTCGCTGTGCTGATTCTAGATCTGATCTCGAATTTCAAAACGGAGGTCAGACAGGCCTTCAAAATGGCGCGAGTATTCCATAACGATAAAACCATATAATGGTTTTGGAAACTAGCTGCATGTTACGTATATAGGTAAAATTGTATTTATGTAAGGTTTCAAAATTCTATGAATAAATTAATAAAATATTTCAGTAACTATAATCTCATACTTAAAAATGTTCATATAATATACAGGAGTATGTAACCTTGTGCACAAACTTGTGTCTATTGGTATGTACCAAGTCTAAATGCAACGAAGTTGAGATTTTAGCATTTTATGTATTTAGCTCAGCCAATAACTTTTACCATTTTTTTATTTTTTGATTAAATTAATGACATTCACATATAACATGGGTCCCACATCTATTACATAAATTATTCTGACCTCGAACAAGTAACGTTCTAATGATTTAATTATAAAATATAATTTCAATCCAGCCCATGATGTTTAAACAAAAGATGATGGTACTGTTCTAGCTTGTGTATGATGACACGGATTATTATTGGGCTTGTCCAGAAAACTGTGTACGGAACCCCCCACAATGTGCGTATATGGGTCCCTCCTGGCACGTGGACGATTCGGACATGGGACTCCAAACGCGAGGATTCGTGCTGCATACGGAGTGCTAATGGCCGAAATGACATAGAAGCATCATATTGTGTCTACAAAATATTTATCATTTCGACATCGATGCAATTATGTGGACATTTGATGTCAGAGATAAATTGAGTTAGTTTGGGACAATAAAGTGTGCCTATGTTGGATTTTAGATAATTTCTTATCAAACTAATTGTCTATATAAATAAAATTCTGCTTACTTAATAGTACGTATTGAAATAGCTTGCATGGACTTTTAATCTGATCTGGAAATCCACAACCCGATTAAAAACACCGGGCTGGGTGACTCGTAAAATCCAATTGGATCAAACTCGGTCAGAGTCCCGGGTTCACTAGAGAAATTCGGTCCTCCGATGCAAGCTAAGATCGGTTTTGACTAGGATATTGTCATTTTCTTTTATTCTTGTTTTTAAAAATTTTATGATATTTTTATGTATTTATAACTTATTAGTAATAAGGGTGAATCTTCTCAAGTCTTCCTGACGTAGTCCCTCAGTCTAGTCGATGGCCGAGAACGGTTTAAAAACATGGATGTTTTTACAGTGTTACAGATGACGTATTCTTTAGATTTAAAAGCCTATAATTGCACAATAATTGTAATAAATTTTTAAGGAGAAAAGTAATATTTCCAAAACCTGTATGGAACTTGATTTTCAAGTAGTCATGTTAGGAGACAATCAAACAGAGTTGTTCATGTTCTTGCAAGAGAGGCTTGTTGGCACGGTTTCAAGTTCGTTCTGTTATTTATTTTGATTTGCCTAGTTGTATTGTTGAACCTTCGAATTCTTGTTCTTCTATTCATCATTAATGAAGTTCCTCATTCAAACATAATAATAATAGTAATAATAATAATAAGGAGAAGAAGACAAGATTGTAGACAAGTCCGAAACCTTTTTTTTTTTTTGTACGAGTTGCATAATTAAATCTAAATATAAAAAGAGGCTCCCTCTCTTTCACATATATGGTCCACTTTATTGTTTCACAACGATTAAGAATAATATTGAAAAGTAATGCCAAACAAATTTCACATAATGCTCTTATTTAATTGAATAAAAGTCTATGTGTGACAACCTAAAAGGAAAAGAAGACCATGTATGCAAAACGGAGGAAGTAATTTTTTAAGCTAGCAATGATCAAGTATACCTGGGTATGCTATAATTAGGGCACTCTCGGGTCTTTTCTAGTCATATACGATATCTATTGGAAAAATTGAAATAAGATCTACAACCAGTACAACGAGGCGAAACTCTAACGTTTGAAAAGTTTTCCAATGACACCGTTGGCCACCGGTCAAAGTTTTTGGCCGGTAATCAATATTTGGTCAAATTTTTTATCGGCAGCCAACAGCATCACTAGAAAATTTTTCAAATTGTTAGAGTTTTATCTTGCCATACTGGTTGTAGATCTGGTCTTGATTTTCCCAATGAAAATTGTATATGACAAAAAAATACCCGACCATAACTATGGCAGACTGGTGCAATTGATTGTTTCTAATTTGTAAACTTTATCGATCAAGTCTTTATCAAGGGAGCTCTTCTGTAAACAAAAAGCCACCATTTCACCAAATCATATTTTCATTCCAACAGTAAATTTTTATATGAATATCTGCATACTCCCCATCTTACAAAAATAATCTCATTTTTCTTTTTAATTCATTTCAAATTATAATTTACTTTCCTTACTTAATTTGTATTTTAAAAAAAAGAAGAAGTTAATTTGTTTTTTTTTATATGCCACATATTTAATGTGTATTATTATCAACATATAAAATTTTTAAAAATAAGATATTAAATACTTATTATGAAAGGGTATTACTCTTCCAAAAGTATTAATTCAACTATTTCAATCATTTTTGTTTTGGACGGCAGAACTTTTTAAATTTTTTAAAAAATAGAAATGAGACCCTTTTTCTAAAACTGAGCGAATATCTGCTAGGGACTAAACAGATCAGGCCTGTTGCTTATTCCGAATAATACATATACGCTAGCTTGTTTGCTATAAGGTCGATTTCACCGAATAATGAAATTCACCATGATATTATAACCGGCTATTGGTTCAAAAATGTGATTCTTAATTGACAGTAATCACCTGACTCCTACTCTCCTGCCATGCCAGGAGAGCATGCTAGCACCCCCAAAATTTAGGGAAAAAAAATCATAGAGCCCACATGAGCCCCCTCGCCATCAGGAAGCGATTATGTATTATTATCTTATTTAACGTAGATATTAAAAAAAAAAATTTTTAAGAAGAGCGATGACGTGACACCCTCAACGTGTTCTCAGCTTAACATGTTAGCAACAGACTAGGGACGGTAATCACCTATTGTCAATCATCTCTGCTTGTAAATAGTAGTCATTTTCACCAAGCAAGCAGAGGCGCCTTTGATTCTTTGATTCTTTTTAATTAATCTTGCCGATCATCTCTACTTGTAAATAATAGTCATTTTCACCGGCCGAACAGACGCACCTTTGATTCTTTCGTTCTTTTTAAATAATTTACCTTTCTAATATATTTGTGTCCATATATCAAAACATCAAACCATTGAACTCGAAAATAAGGCCCGACAAAAACGAGGTTGTTTTTTTTTTTTTAATTTTTCCTTTTCATATTTAATTTAGCCGAAATCAAATTTTAATATTAACCACGTCTCAAATAACTAATTACCATCTACACAAATCTCCATCATTCAACTCCACTCATTCTCTTTCTTATTTCACATAGCAATTTTTATGTGAATGCAAAGGAGCTCCAAACTTTCATTTGTAAATAAGTAGACGAAGTATTCTTACATGAGATTCTCAGACTTCCATATGCATAACATCTAATCAAATTATGCAGCTTCTCTTCGGTTCATTCACTGAGAATTCAGTCTGTGAACATCGACCAACTGGTAAAGATCGCCTCGTCTTTGCTTCTCTAATGGGAGGTTTGTTCTGAAAATACAATAAAATTATTTTGGGCAAAAAAGAAAAAATGAAGAATTGAGAGAATTTAGTACAACAGAATATGCAACTATGACACAAACAAGTTTTATTCATGTGTTCTCACCTCCGGAGATCAATCTGAGAATAGTCAACTTCTGATATGATTATTGCCTCGTCGTGTTCGGTGGTGGCAAGGACTTCTCCAAACTGCCAAACAAAAAATGCCACATTAACCACTCTATCAAAGTGAAACTTTAATATTAACCACAACTGATTATTATCCACATAACTTGTGGTCCGACCACTATTCAACCTAAATTAATTTTTTTTAACAAGATAAAAATTCACTAAAAGTAGAGAAGGAAAAGAAAATGCTAAAATTTTGAAATATGTACAATTCAATCCAGTTTAATGATGTACCAAACATGATGCAAATGAATTAACTTACAGGTCCAACAAGTGTAGAATGACCCCAAGCCACATATCCAGCACCAACATCTCGAGCAGGCGAACAAGTTGCCACATACAACTGTAACATCAAGTGTAAAAATGAAATAAAATAATTCAAAATAATCACAAGAAGAATAATGTATTAAAGTTAACTTTAATTTGATTTGGTCGAGTCCACAAAATGCATGGATAATAAATAAGTAAATTTAGACCAGGTATAGAAGTTGAATTTATAGGCAAGAGAAAGTTGAAACAAACATTAGAGAGGATAAAAAACTTTCCCTCTTTTTCCTACTAAGAAAATATTTTTGACCCAAGTAACCAGTTGAACAAAGATACTCTAAGAAGGGAGATGAAACAATTAGGTGATTTTAGAGACACCTGATTATCCACAGCCCTGCATATAAGAGTGAATGGCATCAGACGAAGACCATAAAATGAGAAACAGAAAATGATGATGTAAAATCACAATAATTACAATGCACAATTTACCTTGCCCTTTGCAGTAACTCCCAGTGTAATGGTCCAGTAGTCATGTTAAATGCCCCAGGATAGCAAAGCAAGTGAGCACCTAGAAACAAATGTATTACCATCATTAAGTAGACAGTAATAGTGAATCAACCATGGGTTAAAAAGGTTATGAGCACTTGTGTATGAATCCAGTGTTGCGTGGGAGCAGGGGAGTGGCAGAACATACTGAAAAACTGCATTCTATCTTGGATGTGATAAATGGAATATGGGGAATGCAAGCTCCAAATAAAGCCAGAACAATTACCATCAGAAGTTGGAATTAAAGACGAAGAACTCGCTATGAGCAATTCAATAGATATCTGTAACTTCTTGATGAAAACTGAAGGAATTAATGCTAAATGTAAAACAAACCTCTAGCTGCATAGAGCATAGCAAGTTCCTGAAATCTAATGTCATAGCAGATACCTACCCCGATCCGGCCAACCTCTGCAGACATTGAAATTCTTGTGTTAGAAAGGCATGATTTACATGACAATGGAAAGTTTGTCAGTCAACATATACCTAATACAGTGATGTACTAGGCACTCCAAGGACGGGGAAACATGATCAGATTAAAATTTAAATCAATGTTATCTCCTAGAGTTTGGTAATCCCTTTTTTTCCGCCATTCTTCTCAGTGTTTTATTGCTTACATCACATTCCTAGTATTTGCATCTCAGTTTTAGCTTGCTCTTGTGTGATGAAGCTACTTACATCATTGTACATGTGCCACTGAACAAGACTTGGTACTGCTGAGTCACTCAACTTTGTAGAGTGTTGAAAGTTCAGCTAATTTACATTAAGCATGTTTCGACACTGTCTTCAGAGAGGAAAAGGTTAGGAAAAGGGGTTAAAAATCTCAAAGCTTGTTTGGTTATACTTCTTAGAAAGTCATTTCACTCCGGCGTCATTTTCAATCATTCGTTTCATTGAGGTGACAGTATTTTCATAGTTCTACTATCTAAAACTTTTATATGCTTCTGACTACATATTTAAGAATCATTTTCCGAAAATCTCTACAAAACAAATACTTAATTTTATGGGCCAGGTTTTGCTGTTCTGCAGGGTCTATAGTGGATTAGTGGTCCTTGCTGTAGAAAAATGTATTTGAAGAACCGCTACAACTACAAGGATTACTCAAGTTCCATTGCTCATTGTTCCAGACCTCTTCAGTAGGACATAAATTTAAGAAAATGATGTGTATTCTACATGATGCGCATAAATTAGCCACGATATATGGGAAAAATCTATATCCATAAGTCCCAGACCTATTTCATGGGGTCTTATCCTCACTTTAGATTTCATTACAGCTTAGATGTCAAGCTACAACTGCAGCTTATTTAGGCATTGGAAAGTAGAGACATGCATTAGCACTTAGGACGATTAACTCAGTACAGATATCATGAGCACCTGTGTCTACTATTGTTGGAGTCTCTCCAGCTGTGAGAGTCTTAGATTCCTTAAATGTCATCTTCCCAGGAATGTCAATATCAAAAAGGTGTATCTGTCACAACAACATGCACTCGTTGGAATTTGTTGTGAAAGAATTACAAAGCTCAGCTCCTGTTATTTTCTTTTCGAGAAAAGGAGAAAATAAAAAGAGAGACTTCATCAATGATGAATACAAAGTCTTCTTCCCAAACAAAGAAGAGATTCTAGACAAGTATAGAATAAAAAGAGAAAGAAAAAAATAAAAGGAAAAAGCCCATTTTAACATCATGAATGATGGAAACGAAGCCTTCTGCCCAAACAAAACATAAGATTCTAGACAATAGAGTGTAGCATGGATCTTTCACCATTTATCAAAGAATATGCATTGGTATCCATGCATTAAAAGGAGATGGTTATCATAGAAATTGAAACGTGAATGCATTATTGAATAAAAAAAATAGTATTCATGTTTCAGAGTTTCATAAGTTTGCAAATCATTCTGGTTCTTATTGAAATTGACAACATGGAATTTACCCATCATGTTTCAAGTCTTTAACAGACTGCAAAATATATTCCAAAATCTCCACCTAAAAAACTTCACGTCTTAAGTTAACTGATGAATACGAGTGAGCAGATAGTTAAAAAAGCCAAACATACTATCATAAATGATTAATAGCTCTATAAAAACATACAAACACATTATCACACGATTATAGCATTCCAAAGACACATGTACACGATTATCCGAATTGGGGCAAAGGGAGATCACCTTGCGGTGTTTAGCTTTCAACTTTCCATCAGGTCCAAACACACAACAGGTATTA
Organism: Jasminum sambac; assembly: GCA_018223645.1. Classification (NCBI taxonomy): domain Eukaryota; kingdom Viridiplantae; phylum Streptophyta; class Magnoliopsida; order Lamiales; family Oleaceae; genus Jasminum; species Jasminum sambac. Next base: position 37,639,509 of record CP073649.1, on the reverse strand, counting down.
TACAACTTATCCCCACTACGTTCTGGTATTGATCCTCCAACTATTGTGATATTTAGGAGATGAGCGACTTCTGACAACATGGCTGTCGACGGAGATGCATCAAAACCAGCATCAATCTCCTCAGCGTAAACTGGAAAGCTGTCATTTGAATATGGGCTGTTCCAGATTTCCTAAAAGCAAATAAATAATGTCATATTCTTGCACTATAAGAATGACGTCTTTTTCTTTAGATTATATGAATAGAAACTTGAGAATTTAGATTATCTTGACAGACATTTCGATCATCTCTTTCATTGCTTAATAGAATTTGAATTTCTCTCCACATGTGGTTGGAATTGAGAACTTGCAATTAGAAAAAGTTCTCTTTTAAAATTAGAATTGATTCTCGATGAATTCAATTCACTCATTCCACGCCAACTAGCTGTAAGTTCCAGTATGATTAACATTTCTCCAGTGGATTAATGTGCAGTACTAAATGAACAAGATTCATATGAAATGAAGTATCTGATCCACTTAAACCATTTTTCTTTCACTCCACAAGTACTGTGTTTATAATTAATAAATTTCAAACCAATTAAACACACCTATGAACACATTAATCAATGGATGAGTAATATGAACTCACAGGCAAAACAAGAAGCTTAGCTCCCTTTTCTGCTGCCTCCTGCAGGGCTGTTCGAGCGTGCAGAATGTTTTTCTCCTTGTCGGCAGTCACTTTCAATTGACACAATCCAATCTTAAACTACACAAAGACAAATCATCAAACAAAATTTAGATCAATTAAAAAATTCCCAAATTACATTTACAGCAACAATCCACTTAACATCATAATTAACGGAAATCAAATTCAAAAACTGAAGGTGTCGAATAACCTTGGTGACTGGAGGAACGGATAATTCAAGCGCAGGTGGAATTCGAGCTTGGTCGGGGTGAAAAGAGGACGCCATCGTTGAAAAGGAAGCTGAAGCAGTGAGTGTGGTATTGTACCTGAAGGTTGACTTCTGAAGCACTTTAGGGAGACAATTGCGTTGAACGATTGTACGTTTTAGTGTGGAGTTAAATCGACGGCGGAAGAGGAGCGACGGTGCTAAGCGCCCGATGGACCTCGGAACAGAGGATCGGAGATCACTTTGTAAGATGTGTATCGGGGACCCTGCTGACGAGAATGCTACGAATGCAGTTCTCATTTTTCAGTGACAAATAGTAAATAGCCTTTATGATTTTGGCTGTTTGGTGGGTAAAAAATAAATTTAATGATTCAATTGATCAAAATTTGAAGACGGTAACTATATTCACACCACATTTTTCAATGATTATACTGTAATTAAATTGTAATGGATTTCCTCAATTTTCACTCATTTTTAATTTGTGCCCTCAATTTTTTTGTTCACATTATTATTCTTAAACTTGAATTAAATAATCACATCTTGCCTTGCGTCTTAATTCTTCTCTAAATACCTGGTGTGCGTGTTCAATTTAGGTTAAAATTTTTGTCGGAGCTTTAATTTTTAGGTTGATTTTTCCATTTTCAAAATCGCAATAAATAAATTAAATATGTGTATACTCTCTCGGCTAATTTATAATAAGAAATTTGCACTTCAAATAACATGCACAAATCAGAAAAAGATTGATAATAAATATTTGGTGTAAAAGTTTGAAGGATGAGAGTCAAAAAAATAAAAGGAAATAGAGGATGTTAATTGCAATTAAAAGTGGTGTCTCTAATAAAAATTATAATGTGTTTATAGAATCGAGCTTAGTTAATTGATGAGAGTTTCATCTTTTCAACCTTAACTTTTTGGTAACAAGGTTCTCTGAAAAAATCTCGCATTTTTTTTTTCGGTATGTTTTCTTGTTCCATTGCCGAATAAGTCACCTTAATTTCAAGGATAAACCCAATTTTGTAGTTGATGTTTGGAGGAAAAAAAAATGAAAGCCTTGCCCTTGGCAATGGAAGGTGCAATACTTGTCTCGAGATCTCATAAGATGGTCAAATGAAAAGAATTGTCAGTATTTCTATGCTCTATAAATTTCTTTCTCATTCTTCGATAAATTGTTTAGAGTTGCATTCATCTTTTTATCTTTTTAAAGACGATCAACAAGCCATTTGCGTGATTGAAGAAAGCCGTGAGCTTTCAAACAAACCTCTTGCTTTTCGGGTTGATGAGGCCCAATTCATCCTCTATGTCCTCCCAGAAGGAAATTAAAATGCAAGAATCTGCGGTTTATATTTAAATAATTCTTTATTTATTCTTGTAATTAATCTATGGTATTCACTATCAATTGCTATATTGACAATTTTGGCATTAAATCTTATTAAAATGGCCATATCAATGAGTTTAAGAGTACTAGCTCGCAATTTTTCTCATTCGAGTTTGTGAGATTGTCAATGTTAACAGTCCTTAACGTTTACAACTCCGAGGGTATAACAGCAGTCCTAGTTGTCAAACAGCCATGGATTTAACCATATCCATGTTTCATGTAGGTACACCGCATTTCGCCACTTGCACTCATTAGTATATTTTTTATAGTGATATGCCAAAATTTTATAGGATACAATAATTGCATTTATTATTAATTGTGGTTAAAATGAAAATATGCGCGTCTCTAATATTAAAAGAAATTTTCAAAAAGCTATAATATTTTTTTTTGAAACGGGAAAAGCTATAATATTAATGCAAACTAATGCTATTGTATTGGAAATTTTTAATAAAAATTATTTAATTAGTATCAAAATAAGTCGGTAAAATTAATTATATATGGACCAAATAAACACTACAAGATTTTTTAGCTTTCCCCACAAAGATCAAAAAAAAAAAAAAAAAAACCACGTTTTCCTGACTTAACTTCTTGGTGTTAAAGTGATAAAAACTTCATAGGACAATTCTTTTAGAAGTTATCACTTGATAGAATGTTCGGATTGATATTTAGGACAAGAATTGATAGATCACTTGGCAAAAATTTAGCTAACTAGTTGAGGGGGTTTAAATAGCTAAAGTGAATTTGGTTAATTGGTTGGTTTGATTTGGTGTAACTTTGTATGATTCTTGGTTGATTAGTGGATTGGGAGCAGATTCCATGTTGTGGATGCTCAATGGAGACGTACACAAGACATTGTCCGAACTTCGGTTTCCTTCAGGAACAAATCAATTTCTGTGTCATTGTGCTTTTTGGATTATTTCCGATTATCTTGGTTATTCTTGGTCTAAAATCTAACCCTACAAATATAGAATATAATATAAATTCTCATTAAAAAAAATTTAGAAAAGCAAAACATTTAAAATGAAAATGGAAAAAAAGCTTTATATTAATAAATTAAAAGCAGAAGTGATTTCTTTGGAAAAGCATATTTAAGAGAGTAAATTTTATCAATTAATAAGTATCAATAACGTAATTGATACTTTATCAATAACACAATTTATATTTTATCAATTATTAACAATTAGGATAGAGTTTACTAATTAAAAATGGGTATAGCAAGGGTATTATTGGAAATCCAAATATTTCCCACAGTCTATTTTTTGTAATATAAATATAAATAATATAGTATAGACAAGTATGAGAAAAGCTGGATGATGTACTTGGCTGTGTAAAGCTGTTACAAAAATATTTCTAATTTTCCTATTTAAATACATATATCATTCAAAAAATAAAATAAATGCAACTAAAGTACAATGATGTTTCTCAACACCATGTAAAATATATATTATTTATTATATTGTAATGTATCAACTGTTTGATCATTACAATATTTAGCTCTCATGATATCATTTTGTGAACTTAACAAATAAAAAGAAAATCAAAGGACAACATTTGTTGTGAATGAAATTCTAAAAATTTGTCTAAACGTAATAATATATTCTCAACATACTAATCAATTGTTTAGCATCCTACGTATATGATCATGGAGCAACAATGATCCTAAGAAGATAAAATTGTGGTCATGAGGCAATTATATTATTATAAAACAACAATATCAAGCACATCGCAATGTTTTCCTTTTTCAGTTCCACCACAAAAATTATGATTAAAGTTATATTTATCAAATGCTTTAGATAACTATAATGAGGTCAATCATGTTCTCCTCCCCACGGTGGGGAGGAGAACATTTTTGATAATGAGATTATATATTGCAATTTTGATTCAACTAACAAACCTCATTTCTCCTTCGATGTAATTATTCAAATATTAAATAGCAATTAAAAATGAAAAACAAAACACAATGAAAATCTTGTACATACGAGTAATATTTCTTGATTTAAGATGAATTTTATTCGCCTATAACATCATCAAATCTGAAATATTAGGAGTTTTTTTTTTTTCTTTTAAAGGGCCATGTCCAAAAAGTAAAAAATATTAATTATATGGCACCACTTATACATGGCCTCAAAATTTTAATGCCAAAGGATTACAATCTAAACGCATGACATGTGATTGGGTTAGCATTTTTCCCCTCATTGCGAATATACTTTTCTTTAAATTTGTTTGTGTCGCTTAGAATGAATATTTGATTATTCAACTGGCTGATGAAGTTGAAAATGAATGGCAAGTTTGAAATTGAGAAGAAAAGACCATGAGATTTGGAAATGAAGAGTCAAAGTATAACAAACGAATATAATAATTACAATATTATTAATAAAATTAATAAAAAGTCATATATTCGGGATTATCAAAAGATAAAATGCCTCAAACCACCCCGGTAAACTTTTATATGCAGTATAGATAATAATATGTACTATACCTATTCTATACCATCGATTATTTTAGTTATGTACATTCAATTCTCGATCGATTATAGTCGCACATATATATAGGTATTATATATAGAATAATTCTAGGTGTACACACAAATCCACTACCACACACTACCACACCGTAATACACAAAATACGAAAAGACCAAAATGCCCCCTCTGAATGTGGGGGGCCCATACCCCTATTAGTGTGTGACGTTTTACTATATAAAAAATATATGTACTTCTAGCATGGTTCTTATATATATGCTCAGCTACGTTGTTACTACATTCATATGCCTCTAAGTTACGTTTGTTGGAAATTCTTAAATTCTTAAATATATATCACCCTTATTTTATTTTCTTTCCCTGCCCTTTCATTTTGGCAGGGGGTTAAGAATCTGAATGTTTTAACAGAATCAAAACCGTAAAATAGAATTCACCCACCTTTCTTAATTTTGCCAACCTTAAATAGAACTTTCCCCAAAAATCAATTCATTTTTAATATTCTACCTTTATATTAAACTAGTATTTACACCCCGTGCGTTGCGGAAGAAATTTTTTATAGTTGTTTGGTTATAAAATCAAATAAATAATCCATTCAAATTAATAAATAAATAATATAAAACACATATGTGATTATTAATTGTTAATACAACTACACACACAAATCAAACTTTATTTATTTATTTATTTTTCAGATTTGTGTTACTTTATTTATTGTTCAAATACATTAATTATTATTATTATTATTATAAATCTTTTGTGAAAAGAAATTCTATACAATTTAAAAAATATAAAACTGCGTGAAATACTAAAATTCAAGTTAACAATTTCGGGAAAAAAACTTTCTTAATATCAAATAATTATTATTATTATCATTTTTTAATATCAAATAATTAATGAATATACACATTCATTGCAATGTCATGCTCACTAATTTTATGTAATATTTCTATATAAATTTTTATTTAAAAAAATAAAAATTTTTAAGAAGTGTGATAAAGGAATGAATTATTTTAATTCGTATAACTTTGAAAATTTGGAATTAAAAAACACTAATGTACTATCAAAATAATGTAACGTAACTGTACAAATTGGCAGTCACTACAAAATATATTTAGTGAAACATTTATTTATTCTGTGAAATTAAATTAGACTATTATTAAATATTTATAATTTGAAGTGAAATTAAATACAATTAAAAGTTCCCAGCATCAAAATTACAGAAGAAAAAAGAAGATCATGTATTGTCTATCAATTTTGTATAAACAAAAAATATTGAAAACAATTAAAAAATAATTTACCCTCAATAAAATAATAAATTTATTATAAAATTAAACTAATTATTTTTGTATTTAATTAGTAATATTAATATTAATATTAAAATATTTTACAGTATTAAAATATTTATAATTATTTTATTTAATCAGTAATTATTAATATATCTGACATTTATTTATGACACTCATTTTTTATTTTTTCTTTTTTTGTTGACATTCATTAAATATTTGTAGTTGATTCTTAGAATTGGAGCACCTAAAAGAGGGGAAAATCAAATTAAATTGTAGCGGAATTATTAATTATATCCAAAATTATAATGGTGGGGATGGGTAATTACCACAGAATTATTAATTGATGAATTCAAAATTCAAAAAACCCACAAAATTTGTAGTAGTTTCAATATTAATAAACCACCCATATATCTTTTTAAAAGATAAAAATAAATAAATCACCCTTATAAAATCACAACACTTGGCAATAGAAAGAGACAATTAGGTTTTTTATGTCTTAAAACAACTAAAAACAGGTTTTTTTTGTCCTAAAACCACTATCAGAAAACAAAAATACCATGCACCTCTATTTTATATATATAATATATTATAGATGGTGTGCATCAAAATAAGAAATATTTTAGAGAAAAATCAACATTTGAATCACGTACGAGGAATTATCTCTAGGAAATGAGTTCGAGAGAACTCGAGATGGCGGTTGCATAGGATTTTGGGAACTTGCGGATATTTTAATTCATGAAAGTAGAGGGAGATTGCATTCTGGGGAATGAGTTTAACCATGGAGATCGGAACCACCGGTACTAATATCTTGAGAATGAAGAGTGATTTAGGGATTAATTCTTTTAGGAAAAATTTACTAGATAGTCAAGGTTTTAAAGTTAAATTATAGGGTAATCAATCCTAATTATAATTTACAAAAATGTCAAATTTTTCAGAATGATATAACAAAAATGCCCCCGCAACGACTTCATAATCGTTATATTCCGCCACGAAATTATGATAAGTAAGAGCATAATAACAGCGAAATCGTTATTTTACTAAGGATAAATTACTTTCCTATCTATAAAAATTGATATCCTTGTAAATATTAATTAATGTATGATATATTTACTTGATTGTCAACTTTTCCAATTCAAAAAAAGAATTGGGAAAATTGACAATCAAGTAAATATCTCTTTTAATTAGGAGAGTTTGGCCGTTGCACTAGAAATTTTAGATTGTTTTCATGAATAAATTTGGAGCACTAGATCAATATAAATTAAAGCATCTGATAATCGTATAATGTTAAACTAAGAAAGCGTTAATTAGTTGAATGGGACTATGGGAGGTACGGCCGTACTAGGTCAGAAACTAAATAAGACAATGTTTAACTAAGAAACTATATCATCCTATACAAGATAATCATATACGAGGTAAAAGATCTTTGAGGTATGCCATACCAAATCTTCACGTGATGATTTTTCAAGTGACCTTTCCTCAATGCTTTTTCCATCATTTCTTTTTCGATTTTTGTTTAAAACTTTTATTTCAACCCCAACCCAACCCCCCCTCCCCCATAAAATGAAAGAAAAAAAAGAAAGAAAATTATTGACATGGCTATAAAAAATGTTGACATTTAAAAACGTCATTAACTTTTCGTATTCTGAATTAATATAGCAAGATTTTTGTAGAAAAACCATAAATTTTCATTCACTTGTTTGATTTCCCATTGCAGACTATTTCAATTCCCATATGTCTTCCCTTCGATTTTTCTACTAGTGATCACCACCGGTAACCAACTCTGATCAACTGAAGAACTACTGATTGCAACAAAAGAATCTCCGTCGACAAACTACCTTCACCGGTGTTTTGCAACCTACTGATAGTTGTGAATAACTAGATTATTAAGGTTTGAGATTTCACCTTAAAAGGTTAACCCATTAAAGTGAGTAACTCAAGCATTTTATTAATTGGTTCAATGTTTGGAATTTTGCTATGTGGGACATTTGTATCTTAATATACCCGCCCAAGATAGCGGCTCATTGGAGCACTAATCTTGAAGAGATGGGGAACGCTGCTCGAGAAGGAAGAGAGGGAGAGTGCAAGGCTAGAGAAGGAAAAAACCGGGGCAATTGGAAAATCTTGGGAGTGTGCAGACTCGTTTGAGTATTTGTCTTTGATAACATATTAAACCTTAGAGTTCCACTTTAAAAGGTTAACTCATTAAAAGGAGTAACCCAAATTATTTATTAATTGGTTTAATGTTTAGAATTTTTTTTATGTGGGACATTTATATCTCAATAAATTTCTAGTGATTGAAACAAACCAGATTTGGTAGTTCGCGACCATCATCGAACCACCGGATGGTTCGGTTAATGTCACAAGTAACATATATAGGCCCATTGGGGATAAAGATAATGGCTCTTTGATTTCTGGAAAAAATTTGATTCATTGGTGATTCAACATTGTCTTTTTGTGAACCGAGGGATTAAGGTTGTTACTATTGTTGTTCATGTTGCCCATCCCAACACTAAGGAACTCTGTGCAAGAAGCGAGGTAAGAGAGACGGTTGTTCAAGTGTTAGATGTGCACTCGTTTTCTCTTTCCTTCGCTTGCTCACAGGCTTTGATCTGGTTTTCAAATCTGGAAAGGGATAGATCGATATCCTTTATCACCATTTGCTGAGGATCACCGTCGCTTCTACTGCCATTGCATATGTCTATATATATTTCATCTAAAAGTTGCTAATTTTGTAATTTTTAAAAGTAATAGCTATTTTTACAATTACAATATAATTTTTTCTTGCTATTTTTATTTAAAAAAAGAATCATTGACTTTTTATGGGTGATCATAAAATTTTCATCTAGTAAGGAGCGTCATTATGCTATGGAAAAATGGAGCTAGAATTAAGTTTTTTGCACATAACTACCGTGTGAGTATAGTGCATCTGTAGTGCAATGGTATGTATTGGAAATGATGTGGCGGAGATAAATAGAGTGAAGAAGAATATTTTAATATAAGAAAAATATATGTAGGAAAGAAAAAAAAAAGAGGAAGAGAGATGTAAACAAATTTAAAAATAATGAAAAAGTATTTAATGATGTCAAGAGAGATGTCTATTTGTCAAAAAAATGTGGGAAACGATAATGCAAAAATGATTTTAAAAAATGTGGGCACCATTAATTCAAAAACGATACTACCGAAAAAATATAGTAAATGAGTGATTAAAATAGACAAAATTGAAAGAGTCCAGGACACATCAATTTTTGTGACTCCATCCCCCCTCTCCCTCCCCAATAGCTTGTCTATTTTTCAATTATTAGTAAGTAACACATGTTTTGCACTACCAGAAATAAGGCCTTTAGAGGATGGTCTGTCGCGCCTATAGATTCATGCTTGTAGACTTTTAGGGGCGATATACTGTTATATCATTCCTAAAGATCTACAGGAACGAACTTATAGGGGCGACATGCCGCCCCTGAAAGCTCAATTTTTTGGAGTGTTACACGTGATATAAAAACTATTTTCTAAAGAATTTTTAAAGTAAAATTGAAAAATAACCTAAAATAACAAAATATAAAATTGATATATTACGTTTGAACACACATGAAAATATTATTATATTAGTTTCTATCTTTCAATATCACATAGACATAATTTGTTATAAATTTTTAAACAATCATTTATATATTAAACTATTACCAATTAAATAATTAATAGAAAATATTAACAATCATTTATTGCATATTAGTAACCTACTATTATACTTTTAAAAAAATAAAGCAACTTGCCATTAAAATTCATAACTTTAGAATTGGTAATAACACAAAACTTATTTTAGTATGCAACAAATATTTCAAATAAAGTATTAATTAAAAATCGCTCATATATCACATTCAAACAATAAAAAATAAAAAATTGCTCATATATAACAACCACAAACATAACACAATCAACGGCATAAAATTGATTTGCTAAAAAGAACTAATGGATAGAATTGATTATATACCTAAATAGAGCCTGGTTTGCTGTTCAACAAATCCATAAACCTTGACACATTATTTTTTTCTACTATGATGAAAATAACATGCAACGTACAATTTTGTTGTAATAGTGGACTTATTATATCACGATATGAAAAAATTATGAATATATTTGTATTTAATTCCTAACTTTCAAAATATCTCCCTTATTTTTCAAATAAATTCTATATGATTAGTATTGAAAAATATTTAATTTTATGAATAAATTAATGAGTTATATATTGTCTTACAAAGTTTTCAAAAATCTAGAAAGTGTATTTTTTTAAAAAAATAATCTATGTGTTGGTGAGTGGGTTTTTTAGAGTAAAATCGTGGAGTTTGCCCACGAAATTAAAGTTTTTAAACTTAGTTGTTGCAAAACTAATTATCTACCTATATATAAAAACAAAAGTGCCACCTAAGTAAAGTGCCTAAATGACAGTGCCACGCTTGGTTCCATTGCATTTTAGTGTTTAATTGCTTTCATTATGTAATTTAATCTACTTTCCTTATTTTACTTTTTATACATATTATATTTTATTTATATTTATTCTAATTCTAATTATTGAATTAATTTAGATAATTTTTTAATTCTTTTATACTTAGTGTTGCATGCGTTAATAAAAATGTGATAAGATTTTCTTCTTTAGAAAAAAACCTTTTCACATATTTAAAAAATTAGATTAAAAAAACCTTTTTTTTTATTTTTACCATTTTAAAAGGATAGTTTTAGATAGGTTTTATGGGTAATGTGTATTGAACAATTTAAATAGTCGCTAATTTTTTTAATATGAAAGAGTGAATACTTAAATAATTAAATTTATAATGAACAATTAATAAATTAGAAAAGAAATAGAAAGCGATAAATTTCATGTCTCATTTTGCAAGCCACTAAAAAAATAATTGTTAAAATTATCATTCAATCATCTCCCCGTCTTTGACAAAAAAATTAAAAGGATCAAAAATTAATTTTTTTTATTTATTTTATATTTAGTATTGCATGAATTAGTGATTTTTTTTAATTTTTTCTCAATTATTCTGCATAAGTTTTTGTTACCGAAAAATCAATATGCAGAGTTCCAACTATAAATACTTTTTATAGATAATTTTATCATTTCATAGAGTACACAATCCGCATGGTTTAACTGCTTGAATGACATTGATGATAAAAAATTGGCCAAAATTTTAATATGAACATTTCTTTTTATTTAAAAAAGTATATATTGTCTAGATTTTGATCTCAAATATTTTGTTACTGCCTAAAATTATTAATTACAACAACTGATATGATATTTTTTCTTACAAGATAATAGTTGAAATCAAAATTTGTAAACCGTTATTGAAATTTATAATATTATATGCACTTTTTTATTTTTTATATTAATATTATTTTATGTAAATAAATCATATAAAAATGTCTCGTGCATCGCACGGGAGAAATACTAATAATTATAATTATAGTAGTAATTAAAAAGAGTATTAATTAGATCCAACAAAAACAACATAAATATATTATGAAAATATAATTAAATCATCACATTCAAAATACTTAACAGCATTGACGAACGACATTTTTGATAAATAGCAAAATTAATAGGGGGAAAATGGGACAATGAATATTTTACACTCATTGCCTCGTTTATATAGTAGTAATAGACAACAATTTGAGTACATCGCATGTTTTTTAATTTTCTCTCTCTTTTTAAAAATCATACTCCCTTTGTCATATATATATATAGGCTTATTTTTCTTTTTAGGATGTCCTAAATATATAGTTTTATTTTTATATTCAGAAATATTTTTTTGTTCATTTACCAAAATAATTTTATTTAATTTGCCTTATTATAACTATTATTTTTTTTATACTTTTCATTAAATAAGGGTAGATTAGGAAACTAGTAGTAAAACTTACTTTGCCAAAAATTTTTCTTAATCTTTGCGAAAAAGTCAACAAGCCCCTATAATTGAGGCGGATGGAGTAAAATATTCTTCTCTTTTATTATTATTATTATTATTATTATTATTATTATTATTATTATTATTATTATTATTTTCGGCTTCCCATGTAGACATGGCAACGGAAGAGATTGGAAAAAAGTGGGAAAAAGAGAAAAAAAGACGATTTAAAAAATAGAAAATAAAAAAAAAAGTGGGATCCATTCAAAATGTTGTGTCTATCTCTTCCTAAAATTGAGATTTTGAAATAGATAAGCCATTGGAGATGCTTTGAAATAAAGAATGTCGACATTTTGTGCATCAGACATGCTCTTGTAATTAGCTCCAGAGGCAGAGCTAGGGGGGCAGGGGTGGCGGTCGGCCCCCAAATACGACACCAAACTCCATTGGTTGCCCCCGCTAAATTGGGTTCAAAAATTTTTTTCTTTAATATTTTGTGTTGAATTTTTTTCGTCCCCGCGAAAGGAAATTTCTAACTCCGGCACTGAATTTAACTCACACTAAATAGTAATGCCAGCAGTTAAATGGTTGGTGAATTTCGTGGATCATGTGTATTAATCAATTGATTGAAGCAAAGTATGGCCGTCCTGTTTAAATAACGTTTACTTCATTATTGTGGTGCAAATATGGTTTCCATAATGCTAGTAGTTGCTCTTGGACCTTGGTTTACGTGATTCTCAATATATTTTAATGTTAATTTGTTCATGGGGCTGGATTTCAAGAAACGAGGCTAAAATTTGAATTGTTTTCGTTGACGTTAAAATTCAAAAAATTATATTTTTGCTGGTTGAACTAAGGCAAGAACAGTAATTTGTTGGTCAGCTACAAAGTTCAATGCGTGTTTGCGTGAGCGTGTTCAACTTTGTCGTTGATGATAATAATCTAAAAATTCCAATAGTATTTTAATTAGTACTATCATTTAGCATTTTAAAAAGCGTCAAGTGTGGCGGAGTGATAAAACTAAACTTCAAACTTTTACGAGCTTGAGCGAGGTTAAGCGGATCTAAGCATAGACTAAACACAGAAAAGCGCGAAGCATAATGAAGCAATAAATTCAAGTTTCACACCTAAACGCCACTTAAATGTTCTCGAAGCGAGCTTTTCAAAACAGAACTATCATACATGTTTCTAAGGTTTATACACAATTGGTATAACAGTATTTTTATTATTATTTATTTATTGTACATAAATACAAAGGATAAAGTTAGAAGTATTGAGAAAATTTGTCGGTTATAAGATATGTTAGGTTTTTTGATAATTGTTTATTTTTAAAAAAAAAAAGGTCTTTTGATAATTGTGTTAATACAGGTAACATTATTGTTGACCAATAAGCTTGTTCTCATTTTTCTTTTTCCTTTTCTTTTTTTTTTTCACCTTAAAATTTATCATCGCTCACTCTATGTCACAAGTAGCAATTGTAATTAACAAATTGTTGGAAAATAATATCTTATTTGTAGTTTTCCCAATTCTGCTTGTCTCACAAAGATAATTCCAAATTATATTCTACTTTCTTTTTTAACAGTAAATTAAATTATTTCATTTCCTAATATTCTCATATTTAATATAAATTGTAATAACTCAAAATATGCTATCATATATCACTTAAAAAAGAAAAAAAGAAAAAGAAAAAATAAATGTCACATGTAGAGCTATAGATTTAAAGAAGTACAAATAAATGTTTCTTTTTGGGACAAACTGCCCCATTCGTCCCACAAAGATTTTCCCTTCCTATTTTCACAATATTAAAGAATGCTCAAGTTATGTTGTTGGAAAAGTAACATTTAACAATATAGTCCACTTTTCCTTTCTCGACTATTTTAATACTAACTCCATCCCATAAATATAGTTCATTTTTCCTTTCTCGTCTTTCCAAAATAATAGGCAACATTCCTTTTTAAAATATAGTTTAAATATTAATTGTTTTATATGCTCTCATTTAATATTCATTATTATCACCAAAATAGATTAATTGAAATAAAATATCTAATAAATGAAATAGCATATTAGGAAAATAATAGTATTAAGTTTTACTTTCCAACACTATTAATTGAATTTTTCTTAATCTCTGTAAAAATAAAAATGTGTTATATATATGGGATGGAGATAGTAGTTTTTATTCGTTGACAACAATTTATATTAAATAAGGGTATACAAAAAAATAAAAAAAATCAATTAAGTAAAATCGACTATAATTTGAAATTGAATAAAAAAAAGGGAGAGTTACTTGATTGTCAACTTTCCTAATTCTAATTACTTATCATACATTAATTAGTATTTCCAAGGATGTCAACTTTATTGGTGACACGCTATGATATCAATTAAAATGATTAATTTCATATATTTATTATTGGTGATTTTTTAAAGTTAAAGTACTCACAATTTTTTTTTTTTATTAACGGCAATTCTTTTAATTGTCAAACAGACCGTAAATCTAAGAAGCTAGGGTGGAGAATCATCCCCGAAGTGATGATCCAAGATCACGTTGACCTCTCAAAGTTGGTACGAAGTTGTTTCCTCCAGCCTGTGTATGTACTCGTATTGCTTAGTTAATTAATGTTACTTAGCCTAGAAATAACGAAGTTGGGTTTTAAAAATTAATTACTTAATCATTTAATCTTAGCTGTTCACTCGAGAATTAATGACATTCATAAATGACCCTAATTGACCGACATCAATAATCAAACTGTGTGTTCTACACACACAAAAATAATCTCATATAGTTCATGGTTATCCCTGTTTGACTAGCATTTGATACTTATCCTACGGTCATCAATTTAATATAAATTGTTAATTATAATTATACCACGGCTATTGTGCGAGATGGGCCGAGAAATCGGGACTTAATTACATTTAACATTTTATTATATCATACTATCTCCATCCCACAAAGATATGTCTGATTTGATTTTCACATAGTTTAAGAAATTACAATTAATATTATTGAAAAAGTAAATTTTAGGTGTATTTTTTCAAATATATCCTTACATTAAATAGTGCTAATTAATAACAATGTATATTAAATAAGGGTATAATTAGAAAATTGAAGAAATTAAATGCAAACAAAATAGAAAGTAGTATATAATTTGGGACGGATAAAAATGGAATATAAACATATCTTTGTGGGACGGAGGGAGTACATTTTTACATGTAAATTAGAACTAATATGCATAATCTAGTAGCTAGCTATAGCGCTAGGCTAGTCTTCGACCCTGGCTCATGCATATGTACGTTATACCATGAATGTTAGTCAAGTATATTTCTAATTCTGCATTAATTTGCTGGTGAAAATTTAAATATTCCAATATGTTAATTAAATTAGAAATTCTTTACATATGATAAACTTTGACGACTATCATAATTTATTTATATGTACATCAGTTGTGTTGAAGAGTCACATATGTCTAGTTACTTTTTCTTCCGCTTAATATATATATATATATATATATATATATATATATATATATATATATATAGTAGCTAGGTCGAATGTTATATTTAAATTGTGATTTTGAATCCTGATCTACGGTCTCATTTTTGTCACTTGGTTGCACAATTAATTATTAAGAAAATTCACGTACACGATCAAGTATATTAATTTAATATTGTGATCATTAATTTTAATTGACACATTTAATAACTCCATATTTTTAAAGAAAAAGCCCACAAGATCTTCATCCACGGAACATCATCCATCACTAGGTGGTTTAAGAAATTATTAAGTACTAGGTGGCCACTTGCTAATTGCAAAAAGTTGTGCCAAATGCAAGTAGATACTCCACTTAATTATTTTTAGTAAAAATTAAAAATAAAAGGAGATAGCCAACTTATACAAGGCATGTGACAAGCTATTAATGTATAGATGAATATTTTACTTTGTACTACTATACTTTTATATTCTTGAAAATAATTTTTTTGTTAATATTAATTTAATTTTTTCAAGAAAATTTGCAAGCTCTACAAGCCCTATATATACAAAGCTCTTTGGGCTCATTTGCATTCATTCCAAAACTGCTATACTATTAGTCAAACTTGAAGTTTTAAATTTCTGTTAAAATAAAAAATGGGAAACCTTCGAATTTACTTTCTCCAAACCCTACTTGCACTTGCAGTACTTGTATCCATCACTACTGCACAAAACCCTAATAATCCCGCAAATTTCATAAAGTCCTCCTGCAGTGCCTGTCGCTATCCTGCGCTGTGTGTATCCACTCTCTCCAGCTACGCCACCAGAGTGCAACAAAACGAGCAGCAGCTCGTTCAAGCCGCCTTGCAGGTCAGCTTGGCTCGAGCCCAATCAGCCTCGGCCTTCATCTACCGGCTTTTCAAACTCAACCGCTCGAAACAAAGCGAAACCCTAGCATTAAAAGACTGCATAAGGTACATGGGAGACACGGTGGCTCAGCTCAGCCAGTCGTTGAAGGAGATGAACGGGATGCGCACGTTAGAAGGCCAAAGCTTTGTTTGGCGTGTTGGTAATGTTAAGTCTTGGGTTAGCACTGCTTTGACTAATGAAAACTCTTGTCTTTATGGGTTTTCGGATCCTTCTATGAATGGAAATGTGAAGATTTCGGTCAGTGCGAGGGTGTTGAATTGTGCACAAGTTACTAGTAATGCACTTGCTTTGGTTCATCAATTTGCGGCGAGGCACAAAGCTGGCGACTCGCCATAAAAACGTATTTAATATACAGTACGTACTGTATTGCACGTGATGTACAAGAGATGGGATTGTAACTTTTTTAGTTTTTTGTCTTTAATCTTGTCATGTGTGCTCGAGTTATTGAAGTCTTAGGAGTTTCGACTTGTTAGCTTGTATGTGTTAGTTAATTACTCCAGTATGTATTATATACCGTCGTTTGTGAAACTTAGACGTATATGTTATGTTTTGGAAAAGAAATGAAAAAATAAAGTTACGTTACAAAATGATTGGTTTGGCCTTTTTTCTTTTCTTCTTTTTCAGAGTATCTCTTGTTGCAAATGCCAGAGATATATGCTTTTGTCTATTTTGGTGCACAAAGCGAACTTAATTAATCAATTAATAGGCTCTCTAACCGTAATATAGATGACGCTGAATATAAATGTGCTATTCGATTTTCTTTGTACTCTTTAAACTATGGTATTCTTTGCAATGTTACAACCCAAAAAATTAAAAAAAAATCCTAACAAAGGGTATTAGGGAGTAAGTTATTATTGATTTTTATGAATTTTGATGTGAAATAGAAAAAACAATAAGTAAAGTTGAATAGTGAAATTTATATTGTACATGTAAGTTCCATAAATAAAATTAAAAAGAATATATAAAAATCGGTCAAAATTTATAAACTAACATGTGCCGAGGCTCCTATGTCATAATTGTCCATTCATCGTATGCAAGGTAAAAGTCAAACAAATCCAATAGGCAACGATCACGGAGCTTTCTTTGTAACTTTATTATTATATCAATGGGCAGGAACGATGTCAGGATTTAACTATGGAGTACATCTTGTTAATTTCTTCACACAATGAAGACAATAGTGGAAAAGTAGATAATTTATCTAAGTCTAAACGAGAAAAAATAGACCGGTACCAACTCAAGATATAACTTCTAATTAGCATTTCTTCGAACAAATTTTTAGATTAAATAGTAGCGAATCCGTGGGTAATACTAATTAGTCGTGGTGTTATATCCCAATAACTATGAATCAAATGCCAAAAGATCCCAAGAAAAGTAAAAACGAAGAACACAATCAATTTTTCAACCCTTAAAGGGTTCTAGTGGTTCGAAGACCGCATCTTACTCCCACCTTCGCTGTTAAGCCTTGACAAATATGGATTTTAGGCCCAACTCCACTAAAACTCAAATCTATACAAATTAAGGTTACAATGCAAAATTTCACTCAAAAATCCATCTAGTATATGACAATCTATCCTCTCTCACTAAAACACAGCCTCTCACGCACTGGCAATCTAGTAGACAACTCTAAATTTACAAATAAAATGAAATAGAACAAGTGAGAAGTAAGAACGAAGGAATGCTCTCAAAGATAAAACCTGCCTTTAGATGCGCGAAGACAGAATGAAGAAAAGCGTATCTAAGCCTTCCTTTCTGCTATAGGAAAATAATCCTATAGTAACGACAAAAATCGTTCCTACATTTCACATTCTTAAGCCTAGTAGTTACCTGATTATTATTATTATTATTATTATTATTATTATTATTATTATTATTATTATTATTATTATCATCATCATCATCATCATCATCAACTTTTAAAAAAGAAATATTTCGTATTTTAAGAGATAATGATAGAAAAGTAATTTTGATGGAGTTTAAAGGTGAAATTGGATGTTTTTCAATAGTAGAGGGTGATGAGATAAATTGACGAAAAGTTAGAATCCCACCGCGATGAAAAAAAAAAAAAGGAATAATATTAAAATTATTATAAAACTTAAAATTGGAGTCCATTGGCGAAAATAACCCTTTGCCCTGTACAAGTGCGCTCACTAACAAAATCAAAATAAAGCTTACATTTGAGGCAAACGTGCAATACTTTAGCATAGATTCTCTTGTTATCTCATACAGACACACAGACGCAGTGAAATTATAAAACACGAAAACAACCTTCCTCTGTTTCTAAAGCGGAATTTCCCATTTCTCAGAGGAACAATGGCAGACATGCCAAGCAGAGCGTTCGTATTGTTCGGAGACGGGCTGGCCCGATCCGTCGGCGCGGCCCACAGTCACTTACATGCCTTTGCTGCTCGGGCCTGCTGCGGCTTCCTGGCCCTGCCTCAGGAGCCTCCTTCCGGTAAAACTTTTATCCTCAGATGTCGGTTTTGAATCGCATCGATAGATTTATTATTTGAAACAGCCTTTTTCCTTTTCTAATTGGGATTAGGTGTAGGAGTGCAATTGAGAAATTTATATGTAAATAATATTAGATGGATGAGAAAAAATGAGGATAATCTAATAATAGCGCGCCCAAAATTAATTTTGATATTCAGCAGATGGTTTTAGTAAATTCACGGAACAAATGCATTTGTGTCTCGTTGCACCTGGTTATGTGTTGTTTCCATTTCTAGATGCTGCATTAGTTGCTGTATGATTAGAAACGAGAATTCGTTTTTAGTGATCATTCAACCACTTAATGGAGAGGAGTCTCTGAAAATTTTAAGTGCATATTTAGGGGAAAGAAATCTTATATATAAGAGCTTTAATCCGCCCAATTTCAGAGTTCTCAAGTTCAGTGATCTGATTTCTGGTAGTAGAATTTCTATGTCAATGTGATGGTTCCTTCCATTGAACATAAACTGATTCTGTAAGAGAAGTTGTACCAAAGACTTGCATAAAGGTTCATAATCTTTAGTATAAAGGATAGAATTTTTAGCCTTCTCAAGTTGATTTTACTCATAAAATTGCCCCGTTTGAGAATTGTTTGAAAGCGTTTTTGTTTAAAAAGATATAGAGAAACAAATGGGGTTAAAGTGATAGTCCATGTGTGACATTCAAAATGAGTGTGGAATTGTATTGCCCCGTTTAAGAATTGTTTGAAAGCGTTTTTGTTTAAAAAGATATAGAGAAACAAATGGGGTTAAAGTGATAGTCCATGTGTGACATACAAAATGAGTGGTGGAATTGTATGTTTGTGCAACAGTTTTGATTAAAAGTAACTATCAGAACAAGTTCTGAAGAAATAAGATTGCTTCAATTCATTCCAGTTGTTTGTTAGTTTATTCCCAAAAGAGCCCCTCGTTTATGGCTGGTGTCTTTCGAGTATGTTTGTTGCCTTCTTGTCTTATTTGTTGCTGCCTTATCAATTTTATCATCTTATTATTTTCCATTCAGTACATTCTGCATTCATATTTCTATTTTTATCATTTAGCCTCTTTGTTCTTCTCATTGTTTTGGACTTGGATATATAGCAAGTAAGAAAATATTTTGTATGTATTTACTGCCATTTATCACTCTTTGCACTTACGTTGAGGTTAGATTTCAGAAAATGAGGATTCAAGAATAGTTAGGGAATTATGTGAACTTCTTGATGCAAGTGAAGCGTATACAAACATGGTGAGGCTAATTGATGCTGCCGATTTTCTTCGATTTTAAATGATACTTACCAATGTGAAATTTACGGAGATGGTGAAGATAGATATCCTAAAAGCTCCTTCTGATGTTTTACAGGTAGGGACAGAACCAGTCGGCGACAGATCTCAAGAGATGCATATACTGCCAACCATACCAGAGAGGTGAAAGTTCTTTTTCTCTTTCGACTCTCTTCACTTAAATTCTTAAAATGAAGAAAGCATTTTATGTATGACATGATTATCAATTAATTATCTCCTCGATTTCTAGGTTTATGGGAATGAAAGCAGCTATAATCTCCAATAACTCAAGTTTGAGTTTCCTAGGAAGTAGACTTGGTTTGACCGTGTTGAATTGGAATAAGTTAAATTTATCACTTCTAGCCTCCCAATTGCTTGAATTGCTTGGTTTTCAAGAAGGAAAGATATTAGAGACCAACAAATATGATCTCATCTTTGTTCATGTTGGTGCTGATGAAAAAATAAATGATCTCAAAGACATTGAATTTGTGAACCATTTAGTTGGAGAACTGATGCATATGGCACAAGTGGGAACTGATATTGGCCCTCGGTTGCTCATGTCTGTTATAATGAGCTACGGGGCTCCTTTCAGCGAGGACAAATCAGTGTTTTCAGTTTCTGATGCTAAACCGAAGACTAATGATGAACTTTCACTGCTTTTCCCTCGTCAAAGTTACACAATGAAAGGAGGGAAGCCAAACGAGAATGTTAGGTAAGTATAAAGTTGATGGGAATTGTTATTGATGTATTATGAGTCAATCTGATGAATTCTTTAACAGGGACTACTGTCCAATGCTAGTTGCACAGTGGCAGAATGCTGTTACCCGCAGGGATATGGTTGATCAATTTTCTTTTAGAGATTTTAGTGAGGTATATATCAAAATTATTTTGAGGGCATTTTTAATCCGACGGCTTATATTTTCACTTGTTTCTTTGGTGAAATTTGAGAACGTTGCGGATAATCTTGAAGTATTTCAAATTTGCAGTAACATTTGAATCTTTTTGATGCAGCATGGTGGGAATCTTGTTATACCAGCTGGTAGATTTATACATGAAGTAGCTTTTAAGCTCTGGAAGGCGCCGAAGTATGGAGCATGAAGTAACTTATGATGATTAGAGCTAATGCTATTGAATAAGCTGGAAAATCATGAAATTTCATTTCGCATCATATGGATTTGTTGTTGTTTAACTTGTGGCAATGGATTTAGCTGTTAGTTAAATAATAATTTACATTGAACAATTTTAGTTGTGGTTGATATTCAAGTTGATGTTGTGTAATCATCCTTGGATGTTTTGACAATAAAGGCATAATTTCTAAGAAAATCTAACCCCTACTAGGAGAAATTCAGTATTCATCTAATGTTCAAGCATAATCGACCTCGGATGTTTTGAAGACATAATTTCTAAGAAAATCTAACCCTTATTAGGAAAAACATCTTATTAATCTTATGACCAAGGAGACACACGGTGATTTTTGTTCACATAACACATGTTATCTTGATATTAAAGTTAATCACGCCTACATCATCCAAATGTGACATATACACAATACGCTACCAATGTTCAAGTAGACATGCAGTTATTTGTGCTCACATAACACATCATCTTGATACTAAAGTTAATCACCTCAACACTATCCAATACAGATGTGGCATATGTCCTTAAAACACAATAAGCCATGTTCATGTGGGTATTACATACTGCAAAGAAGACATTATAACATGGCATTTAAGATGAGAGATTTATGTATATATTTTGCTGAAAGTCTTGAATCTTCAAACCAGTCCTGTGGTTTCCACATACAAGATGCATGAGTATCTATCTATCTAACAGGTTTTTAAACCAATAAGTACCCAACAAAACCATCCAAGTAGGAGAACTGAGAAAGAAAATAATCCAATAATAAACTGCCATCCAACCATGAATACACCAAAGCATAGCACCATCAAGAAAGGCAAAAATGCTCTCAAGACAGAAAAGCCATCAACCCATGTCCCCTTAATTAGTACAAGAGCAGCAACATTGACCATGTTCCAACTCAGTGAGTCATTGTAGCACAAGCGGTTGAGACAGTTGGCGGCGAACGAGTGGCTGTTGCATGTGAAAAGATTGTACGATTTGTGCTCAAACTTACGTACGGTCCACTGAATGGCGTCGTCCCAGGTTATTGCAGCCTCGTACTCGGCATGGTTGTAGCGATGCTTGCATGTGTGTCCAGCGAGGTTGGGTGGAAAACAGCACTGTTTAAGGAAACATACGAGGGTGGGCAATGTAGTAGGTTAGCGCCACACAGTTGTAATGATGATAACAGTAGAAATGCATTCTCAAAACACGACTTGTCTAACAATATTGTTTTTGTTCAAACTTCAAGAATTGCAATTCATCAGCGGTATTAATTGTGTCAACAGCGATATGATATATCAGCATTAGTTGGTGTTGTGTGCTGATATGAAACTACACATGGTCATCACAAAATGAACCAACATTGGAGCAACACATCATCAGTGATACAATCGGTACTGCTGACAAACAGTTTTAATTTAGAAGTTTGGTGACTGCCTTGAGAAAAATATATACAAAGCACAAAAGTGAATAATGTCATAAGTCACAGCTAAAAGAGCTTTTGAATTTTAATCCATTCGTTAATAAAGGAAAGAGAGAGATCACAAAGATAGGCTAAGGAATCATCGAAACACACCTGGTTTCGGTTGAGTTGAAGGTATCTAGCAACAGAGCCAAACGCAAAATTATCAACATTAACAAGGCTAGATCCCGAGAAATCTAAAATGGTGCCATCCTCACGGCATATGCCAACATGTCCAATGTAAGGGGCCAACCATGACACTACGGGTAGAGGTGTCCAAACTAAGCAACATGGGAACTTTGCTTTCTCAGGATCTATTTCATCCAAAGGCCAAAACTCATGCTGAATATTTTCAGCCATCATTTTATTTTCAACTCCATAACTAAGATTAAGCTCCATCATTGATTTTCTTTAATGCATCTGCCCATGTAAAATCTTGGCGTTCCGATTGATTTTTCCGAGGAGAACATCCCCCAACACGGTTGACTATGTGTAGGATGAATACATGTGCATAAATTGTATGACTGCAAGGAAAAATTTAGATCTTAAACAACTTGGGATACAAGAAATCGAGATTCCAAGAAGCAAACAAATTCTTGTTTCTACTAACAAATGGTAACAATCTAGGTTGCCGTGCTAGTTCATTCTCAAGAATACAAGAAGCATCTAAAGATTCTTACAATCTTAAACGATGCACACTGTCCACATGTTCAACAGGGTCGTGTTAATTAATGCTCAAAACCGGACCGTGTAACACACAAATACTAAGAAACACAAACCATTGAGTTAAAATACTACTACATTTCATCATCCTTCATTTCTTCAGATAACAATATCAATTGCTAGAAACTATCAAAATACACTTTTTCAACAATCCTTTAACATCTATCTTCATGACCTCGACTAAACTGCAATTTGCACGGCATAAAACAACTTAAGATATGAGAATCCAAGGAGCAAACAACTTAGGATACTGTTTTAGTTCTTTCTCAACAATAAAACAAGCATTTAAAGATTCTTACAATCCTAAAAGACATACATTATCCACGTGTTCAAGAGGATCGGGCTAATACCAATACTACTTCATCTCATTGTGATTCATTTATTCAGACAACAACATTAATTACTATGAACTATCAAAAAACACTTTTACAACGACAACCTCTTATTTCCTTTAACATCTATCATCTTGAACTAAACTAAACTGCAATGTGCAAAGTATAAGCTATTTCATTTATCCAACCAATAAATTTGTTTCCTCATGTCATCAGAAAACAATGTAGACCTCAAAAGTAAAGGGTTTTACTTTGATCCAGCAGAATATAAGTAAATTAAAACTTATTTGTTGTTGGTTAACTTCTAAGCTTAGTGAAACATGCTTGACTGCAGATTAAGCTTCAAAAATAATAATTTCAACAAACAATTCTCCAAAACTTTTAAACAGAATTGAAATTGAGAAAATCTAATTCTTACTATGCAGTTGACTAAATCTAGATTAATGTAGCTCAAGGGAAAATGTGCAAATATATAAAAGAAATCATATCAGAACATCATAAAAGAAGCCCAAAAAAAAAACTGAAAGCCCATGTAAAAAATTGAAAATTATTACGAGTTAAATTATAGACTACCGAATAGATCGGAGGTGGGATCTTGAGCCAAAAATTGCAAACAAATCGGCAAGCCCACATCCAAAAATAAACAAAAACACATATCTAAAAACTAAAATATGCATTTTAATAAAGTTAATTTTGAAGTAATTAAAAAGAAAAAGAAAAAAAAAGAGAAGAAACCTGTAAATAGATGAAATGTTCTGGAATAATCCCCAAGAAGCTTCACCATAAATGGTATGGAAAATCGATAGAAACTATGCAATCCCTCGTCGTGGATTTACTGGGAACCTTAAGTTGAGGGAAACAAAAGGAAGATTTTTTTGGGAGCTAATTAATTCAGTGATTTCAAAATTTTGATTTCTTGATAGGAAGAGAGGCGAAAGGTGGGAAAGATGCATGAACCTGCGACCTACCGGCAATCTCTTGTGGGCCCCGTTAGTGAGGCATAAGAGATGTATTTTGACGGAGAGGAGAGTGCGAAAATGTTAGAACATTTTACCAACTCGGTAAGAAAACCGCTCTGTAGTTTTTGGGGAGTTTAGTTATTAGGGCTAGTCAAAGGTGACAATCTATATATATATTATAGAAGAGGTGAATACCGTACGGTTTTTATATAGTGGTTTTAGGACCCAATTAGTGATTTTAGGACATAATTAGTTATTGAAATGGTGGTTTTTAACTAAGTATATTTATTAAAAATTGATGTAGTTTTGAGATTCGAACCTATGACCTATCATCAGAGTAATGATATCCTTACCATTTGAACCAATACAACTTTTTTGTTTTAATTTAATTAAAGCATGAATTTAAACTATTATAACTACCATTTGATTGATTGCTCTAACAATAATTTTGTATTTAACCAAATAATAAAATAATTGTTGGTTACAAAACAAGTCTTATTTCATAATTTAAATTGAATTTGATATTCAATAACATCTTTAATAAATTTATATCATTTACCGATTCTATCAATTAATTTTTAAATTTTATAATTTTAATTTATATTAATATTTTTGTGTGTTAGAATACTTTCAAAAGATTACTAACCATTTTTGTCTAAAAATCTCTATCTCTATCTGCAAATTTCTCTATATCTATACATTCACCATTTCTCTCTGCAAACATCTTTATTTCTATTTCTTTCTTGAAATATTTCAAATTTAGGCTAGAGTTTTTAATAGATTGTATAAAACATATATCTATAGTACTACCTCCGTCCCACAAAGATAGGCTTGGTTTGACTTTCACATAATTTAAGAAATGATAATTAATATTATTGGAAAAGTAAATTTTAGTTGTATTTTTTCAAATATACCCTTGCATTAAATAATGCTAACTAATAACAATGTATATTAAATAAGGGTATAATTGGAAAATAGAAGAAATTAAATGCAAATAAAATAGAAAGTGACATATATTTTGGGAATAAACAAAATTGAATACAAGCCTATCTTTGTGAGACGAAGGTAGTATATGTAAAATAGATATGATTCTACTTTTGATATAAAATAGTAGTTTTATATGTATAATATTATGAATGCATGGAATAAATAAAAATCCGTGTTGCCATGGGACGTCAAAAGTCCGTTGTGTGCAGAAATGGACAATTATGGCATATGAACAAGTCGTTCTCTCCTTTTTTTTTTTCAAGAAAACTGGTGTGGATCGTGCTGCGACATATTCGCCAAATATCTTTTAAAGGAATTATTATTCCATAAATAAGAAGATAGCAATCAGATTTGTTTTAGCTGTTTAAAATCGTTTATGCTTCATTGTTTCCTCAAATCTAGAGAAATTGAATGCGCATAAAATTTATTTCCAAAGCAGTCTTTGCATTTTTTGTTACGATTATCTTTTATATTTGTCAATTTATCATTTACCAATTTGACATGTAGAGTAATTGATTTCTTTTATTTATTTGACCATCTATTTGCTAAAATAGTTTTTTAGATGAATAGTTTATTTATGATTAAATATCATTATTTTATGTTTGTTTATTTCCAGTCAAACTATATTACACTTAATTGAAATATAAATTTAGATTATATATAGTTAATTGTTCAATTAAACCACCACCCCTTCGATCAAAAAATTAATTTTTTTTTTTTTTTGAGATTGAATCCCAGAGGTCGCGGTGAAACAAGAAAATGATAGAGGCGGTAGCGCAATTGCTGGTTTTTTCAATGATTGCACATAGGCCTGCCGAGGCTTAGCCAAATTTTGAAATAGTCTTGAAAATTATTTAGTAGTTAATTTCAGGGGAAAAAAAAGGTTTTTAGTAAGGCTAGACTAAATTGGTGCTACTACTTAATTTTTATTGTTTGTTTAATACGTGAATGAGGAGTAGAGGAATGGAAACAAACTGTATAGCTGGTACTTCCGTTTTTTTAAAATTTTTGGCGTAATAGATTTTCAAACTTTTGATCTTTCCCTTTTGCAGTGCTTATATCTTTGATTATTTTAAAAAAGAAATATCGAACTGTATATTAATAATCGATATTTGACACTGTCAATTTTTGTATTTCGTTCTGAAAGATTTTCCTAAATTTTTAAAAGTTGGGTTGCAACGAAATGCAATATATTTTTGAGGATTTATTTCATTTTATACAAAAATTACATTGAGTTACTTTTAAAAAATATTTCAAGACTTATATTAAAATGTATAAAAAATTATTTTTCATACCACCAAAATCAATCTACACAATTTTTTTTTAGATTTCACGCAAACTTACACGGTTTTACTCCCGTGCAACGCACGGGAGTGAAAACTAGTTATTTAAAAAACCTACTGGAAATTACTTATTGTCCAAATGACCTTTCAATTAAGTAATGGTAAAATAAATTTTGCAAATATCTAAAATACCCTTCATAATTTCTTTTTTCTTTTCCCTGGTCCACACGAGAATTGCCACAGAACCCTCTCCAAGACCTCACGTAAGTTTCATTCCTTCTTGCTCTTCTCTCCACTGTGAGTTCGTTTGATTCTTTTTATTTTTGCTCCAAAAAATCTTCTTACTCTATCATTTTACTTATAGAACCTTGAAATTCATATTGTTGGATAGGTGGGTGAAGATCTATAAATGATCATCTTGTGGTGCTTTAAAAGAAGAGTGAAAAAAATTGAAGAAATAAACAAATTGGTAGGTTTTCCTACTATTTCTACTTGATAATCACCTTATAT
The DNA here is from genome assembly GCA_018223645.1 of Jasminum sambac. Classification (NCBI taxonomy): domain Eukaryota; kingdom Viridiplantae; phylum Streptophyta; class Magnoliopsida; order Lamiales; family Oleaceae; genus Jasminum; species Jasminum sambac. The sequence continues at coordinate 37,612,068 of CP073649.1, read as the reverse complement.
TTCTTGATCTCTGTATATTTTTCGTGATTTGAGGTTGTAAAAATTAAATACCAATGATAACGACTGTCCAGTCGTTATGTGTTATGCATAACGACACTACAATCGTTATCTCTTGTTTAGCTAGTTTTACCTTGATTTCATGATTCTCAATGAAAATGTGTCATATTTCAATGTTTTCTATGTCAGTATGATATATTTTTATTGCAGTAAGTATATATTAACCATAACGACTGTGAAATCGTTATCTGTTAGGCATAACGATACTACATTCGTTATTTGTTCAACGGCTTGTTCTTTAAACTTTCAACTAAATGTCACATATTTTCATGATTTATATCTTAAGTATCACATATATACAATGCGGTAATTATACATTAGGCATAATGATTGTACTAGTTTATTGTGTAATGCATAACGACACTGCAGTTGCTTTCTATGGTTCAATCATCCCTTACCATTATAATCTTATTTTTAATTGCTTAGTTAAAATGTCACATGATTCAGGTATGTTCTATTCGTTGAAGTAACATTTGTGATTTTTTTCAGCTGTTTGTAGCCGTGGACGTGGATTTTATGAAGATGGTATGGATACAAATATGTCACTTCGTTGAGTTTGAAAAGAGTAATGAAGGCACGTAAACGTGTAAATATGTAGAAAACAGTGGAGAATATCAATCAAGTTTATGTTTCCAACGACATTTTGTATTTGGAGCTTTACAATGTGGTTCGAGAGCTCGTAAAGTGGGACGACAATTCGTTAGTGAAACGACTATGGTATCGTTAGTGATTTATTATTCATGCATTTTTTTCGTCCTAGTTGTATTGAAACTGCTCAAGTATCGTTATTGCGAAACAACTATCGTTTTCCATATTGGGGGTGTTTGACTAATCGGGAAATCAAAACACAATGTCACTAAAGTTCTCGTTACCACGAATCAAGTGTCGCTATCACGAATCAACTATCGTTTTTCCATTTCGAAGGTGTTTAAGAAATCGCGAAATCAAAACACAACGTCACTATACGATTGCAAAGTTCTCGTCATAACGACGCAAGTGTCGTTATGACGAATCAATTATCGCTTTCCATAGCGGAGGTGTTTGTCTAATCGGGAAATCAAAATACAAAGTTATTAGTCCATTGTGAAGTTCTCGTTATTACGAGACAAATGTCGTTATCACGAAACAAGTATTATTATCACGAAACAACTGTCGTTTTCCATAAAATAGTTGTTTAACTAATCGGGAAATCAAAACACCATGTCAATATAAGGTTATGAAGTTCTCGTTATCACGAAACAAGTATCTTTACCACGAAATAACTATCGTTATCACCAAACATGGGGACTTTCATTGGTCGGGAAGTCCAAACACGAAGTTATTATAAGATTGAGAAGTTCTCATTCTCACGAAACAAGTATCGTTATCACCAAACAACTGTCGTTATCATCAACAGGGGACTTTCACTGGCCGGGAAGTCCAAACAAGAAGTTATTATAAGATTGTGAAGTTTTTGTTATCACGAAACAGGTGCCGTTATCACGAAACAACTGTCGTTATCACCAAATAGGGGGGCTTTCACTAGTCGGGAAGTCTAAATACGAAGTTATTATAAGATTGTGAAGTTCTCGCGATCCAAAACAAGTATCGTTATCACGAAACAGCTGTCGTTATCACCAAACAGGGGGACTTTCACTAGTCGGGAAGTCCAAACACGAAATTATTATAAGATTGTGAAGTTCTCGCTATCACAAAACAAGTATCATTTTCACGAAACAACTGCATTTATCACCAAACAGGGGAACTTTCATTGGTCGGGAAGTCCAAACACGAAGTTATTATAAGATTGTGAAGTTCACGTTATCACGAAACAGGTGTCGTTATCACCAAATAAGGGGACTTTCACTGGTTGGGAAGTCCAAACACGAAGTTATTATAAGATTTTGAAGTTCTTGTTATCATGAAACAAATATCGTTATCACAAAACAACTGTCGTTATCCATATCTGGGGACTTTCATTGGTCGAGCAGTCAAAATACAAAGTTATTATAAGATTGTGAAGTTCTCGTTATCATGAAAAATGTGTTGTTCTAACTAGTCGAGGGTTGTTTGACTAATTGGGAAATCAATTAGTCTTCGAACTCAACTTGATTAGTGGTTTGTGAATTCTATGTTGTAATTTCGAGAATGTTCGAACAACGAAGACAGTTTTATTATGTTCAGTAGGCATGACGTGTTCGTTTGTCAGAGTTATTTATTCGATTGACATTATGTGTTTGTTAGGATTTTGGAGTTTTGGGTTTTTTGTTTGGGGTTTAGGATTGGGGTTTGGGGTTTGGGGTTTAAGGGTTTGGGTTGAATTGGAGATAACGATAAGTAGTTTCGTGGTATTGGTAGTTGTTTCATGATAATGAGAAATTCACAATGAACTAGTGACATGGTTTTTTGATTTCCCGATTAGTTTTATGACGCAATATATTACCGCAAGCACACAAGCCCTACAAGTAGTAAAAATTGGACTTTAAAAGTCCGGCTATCGTTTCGACAAAGACTGAAGTGACTCCACAACTTGTTGATTGATTAATATGATATAAATACTAAACATAAACATATTTTGAGATTGAAAATTGTTTGATTATAAACAAAAAAAAAACTATAATTCATGCAATGTTCAAACAATGGAGACAGTTTTATTAGATTAAGTTACGCATGACGTGTTCATTGTTCAAAGTCATGTATTCAATTGACATTATGTGTTTGTTAGGATTTTGGGGTTTTGGGTTTTTTGTTTGGGGTTTAGGATTGGGGTTGAATTGGGGATAATAATAAGTAGTTTCTTGATATCGGTAGTTGATTTATCCACTAGTTAAACGACTCTAATATGAAAAACAATAGTTGTTTGGTTATAACGATAGTTTTCTCGTAATAATGATACTTGTTTTTTTTGTGATATGATAGTTGTGTCGTGATACAATATCAAAATACCATGTTACTAGTTCATTGTGAAGTTCTCATTATCACGAAACAACTATCGTTATCCCAATCTCCAGTCGAATAACTAGACGTGAAGTCAAAACGATAGTTGTTTTATAATAATGATGCTTTTTTCGTGATAACAAGAAGTTTAGAATCTACTAGTTATATGATGAGTTGACTTACCAATTAGTTAAACGACTCCGCTATGAAAATGATAGTTGGTTTGTAATAACGATAGTTGTTTCGTTATAACGAAAGTTTTCTCATGATAACGATAGTTGTTTTTTGGTAATGACGATAGTTGTTCGTTATAACGAAAGTTTTCTCATGATAACGATAGTTGTTTTTTGGTAATAACGATGGTTGTGCCGCGATACAATATCAAAATACCATGTCACTAGTTCATTGTGAGGTTCTTGTTATCACGAAACAACTATCGTTATCACCAAACGACTATCAATATCCCAATCTCGGGTCGTATAACTCGACGTGAAGTCAAAACGATAGTTGTTTTATAATAACGATACTTGTTTCATGATAACGAGAAGTTTAGAATCTACTAGCTACATGATGAATTGATTTACCAATTAGTTAAACGACTTCAATATGAAAAACGGTAGTTGGTTTGTAATAACGATAGTTGTTTCGTTATAACGAAAGTGTTCTCATGATAACGATAGTTGTTTTTTGGTGATAACTATAGTTGTTTTTTGGTAATAACGATAGTTGTGTCATGATACAATATCAAAATACCATGTCACTAGTTCATTGTGAGGTTCTCGTTATCACGAAACAACTATCGTTATCACCAAGCAACTATCATTATCCCAATCTCGAGTCATATAACTTGACGTGAAGTCAAAGCGATAGTTGTTTTATAATAACGATACTTGTTTCGTGATAACGAGAAGTTTAAAATCTAATAGTTACATGATGAGTTGATTTACCAATGAGTTGATTTACCAATTAATTAAACGACTCCAATATGAAAAACGATAGTTGGTTTGTAATAACGATAGTTGTTTCGTTATAACGACAATTTTCTCGTGATAAGGATAGTTGTTTTTTAGTGATAATAATAGTTGTGTTATGATACAATATCAAAATACCATGTCACTAGTTCATTGTGAAGTTCTCGTTATCACGAAACAACTATCGTTATCCCAATCTAGGGTCGTATAACTCGACGTGAAGTCAAACGATAGTTTCTTTAAACGATACTTGTTTTGTAATAACGATACTTGTTTTGTGATAACGAGAAGTTTAGAATCTACTAGCTATATGATGAGTTGATTTACCAAGTTACCAATATGCAAAACGATAGCTGGTTTGTAATAACGATAGTTGTTTCCTTATAATGACAGTTTTTTCGTGATAAGGATAATTGTTTTTTTTTTTGTAATAATGATAAATGTTTCGTGATAACGACAGTTGTGTTGTGATACAATATCAAAATACCATGTCGTGATAACTAAATATTTGTCTTTATCTCTCGATGCCTTTACCATTCGATAGTTGTAGATCAAATTGTTGATGGGAAACACTGCTATTTCCCTCCATTGATCCCGAATTATCAAGTTCTAGGTTTCCATTAGGCACATTAGGTAGAAACTACATTCAATTTTGTACCCAAATTGTCTGCTACTCGCTCCCCTGATAATGTTCACATGCAATTTTATTTTATCTTTAATTAACCAGCGGTATGGTTCTTTTATATGTGTGATTTAGTGACAATGGGTATAGAAATTGCCAGCAATTATGCAAGTCCATTCTCAAAAAGGTTTCCGGCCAATAGCACCACTAGTAATTTCTTTACTATTTTACGAATCTCCCTTTGTTCCAAAGAACCATAGGATTAATTCAAAGTTAACAAACACTTCCCAAACCAATTCAAATTTCTGACAAAGAAAAGAAATTGATACACGAATTGGCTATGCTTGGCATGATTAATATATGTCAAGTTGCTAAAGAAAAGAAACTATGAAGTACCAACTGAAGGCAAAGACATTTCATTCCCATTTCCCAGATTCCTTCATTCGTTCACCTTGTAGGAAGCAAACAACCAAAATGCGAAAATTCAATCCATGGCCAGTGTTTTTCAGGAGAGAATTCAACCGCAACTGGCCGTTCCTTGTTGGTTTCACTATCACTGGCACCATCATAACCAAATTCTCCCTTGGCCTCACTGAGGAGGATGTGAAAAACTCACTCTTTGCGCAAAGGCACGGGAAATGGCATACTTTCTAATGTTGGGGATTGAAGATTTCAAGTAGCGAAGAGACACGTTTCACATACTTTTTTTTCCTCAATTCTAACCACGATGATGATTCATAATACAGATGTTTTCAATCCATTGTGGTTTAGAATTTGTAATGTTCTTTTTCTTGATTGAACCGCATTTCACCAAAAAATAATGGAAAACACGCTTTGCGTTTCCATGGAAAAAAAAAACTCAAGGCAAAGAACGTGACTTCCAAAGCCATTTAGGTGCATAATAACTCAACCTCAAGCTATTATCTCATGAACTTCTATTTCCAAAGCAAATAAGAACAGAAAAAATCCCGGATGGAGTGGAGATTAAATAAAAAAATTCTAACTGGAACAAAAAATGGATTGAAACCCCGTGCTAGAGAAAATTACAGAAGTTAACTCACATGGCGAGAACCATTTTTAGCTTTCGTCCCAAACCCTAAATCCCAAAAGATTGTTGCCGTCCTCACTCTCGAACCAGATGTACTGTGCTCCTCACGGCTTGCCACCTCCTCCACCACCCGCGATTGCAGCGCAGCCCAAGATGAAGTCTCCAACAAACGCAAGAAGACGAGCCAGATGAGGGAGACGTTATTTCCTTCATTTCAAATTTTTCCAGAGGCAGGGCATTAATCGTGGTGAATTGGGGATGGAAGGGGTGAAATCCAGTATAGATATGTGAGGATGTAGTAGTAAATTTCTATTTTATATTATTTTACATTAAATTTTAAATGAATTTTCTAGTCAAAGGTTATTTTGACAATTTCAGTTACTACCAGGGTTATTTGGCCCAATTCCCTCGTAGTTTTTAGTATATTGTGCAGGTGGCGCCTTCGAAGAACCCAAAGTCGAACCAAGCCTATCTTTATGGGACGGAGGTAGTATGTCGCAAATCTCTCATCCTTCCTACCCTGGTATAAAGAGAAAGTTGGCAACTCAAATACATGAGAAAAGTTGGGGCTATCTTTGCAGATAAGAATTTTAAGAGACGAGGTGAGGGGGTGAAAAAAAAAGGGCAAAGTGTTGTGAATAGTTGAATGAAATAAAAGTATTTTTGGTTGTTTGATAGTCGACCCCGTCCACGAGTAGTAGCTTCTCTTTATTGTTAGTTAGGGTGTATTTCATTGCAAAACTAAGAAATGAGGTGTATTTGATTGCTTTCCTAGAAAGTATTTTTCTTCATTTGGATTTCTTAGATAATATTTTCGCACCTTCATCTTAGATTGGATTTTTTAGGAAAATGGCTCATTTTATACATAAAAGAGTTGTCTATGGAAAACATTTTCCATAAAAAAATTCCTTATCAAACACTGAGGTAAGAAACTTTTTCTTTGATTTGATATTTTTCTAAAAAAGTTTAGTGAATCAAACACACCCGAATTGAATTTCATGTAAGGTGGAAAACAAAAACTACATCTCCCCATGGGAATTCATTGTCCATGAAATTAGACAAAATGTAGTTTTCAATGGTTGTACCATAGAATTTGAATTTCATTTACATCTTTACATCAAACACAAAATTGAAAAATTTTCACGGAAAATATTTTTCATTTCCACCCAATTCGATGCAATCAAATACACCCTTAGGGTGTGTTTGATTGCAAACCCGGAAAATAGTTGGAAGGAAAATATTTTCTATGTAAATAAATTCCGGAAAAAAGTTTTCCAGGGAAAATAGTAGTTGTAAGCGTTTGATTGGATTAATTTGAAAGTTGGAAAATGATGTTATTTTCCTTATTTTTGTGTTTTTTTTAATGAAATTTGATCATTTTCCTTATCTTTATGGTTAAAGTAAATTGTCCATTAAAAAAAAAAGAAAAAAAGAGCCAAACGTTCCCCAGAAAACAAAAACCACAACTCCCCCAAGGAAAACATTTTCCAAGAAAAAATTGCAATCAAACAGTCAAAAGTGGAAAAAAAAAGTTGGAAAATGACTTCCTGAAAAAAAAAACTTGAATCAAACACACCCTTAGTTCTTACTTATTTGATTGTTGATTAGATATCAAATGGCTATTCGACGGTTATTCCCATTTCTTAAATGATACTAGTCGCACTCTAATGTTTACAAGTAGATAGATTGGAACACGTATTTGGAGGGATACATATCGAAAATCTATCCACTTATGAGCATTTTACTATGCTCGTAAGTAGTATTGGAGCAGCAGCACAAATGACACACGTTAACAATGCCAAAATTTATAGGCACAAAGTAGCCGTCCCCGAATCCCGACCATTTGAGGGATGGAGGGGTCGCTCAACCACTCAATTGATTGCTCGTCCACCTAGTGATTGATTGAGCTTTGATATTAATAGTAGACAATATAATAACGTTCATGTCAGATGTTATTTGGTGCAAGTAGAATTTTGTTATTGAAGGCTAAATCATGACTGTTTTCATTTATATTAACAGGAAAAAAAAACCCACCCCAAATAAGAATATTTTGCTTTAAATTTCACTAGCAAGTGGGAGGTTCACCAAGCTTTCGTACCCCAAATTTTGAAGCCAAGAAAAGATGAAACATTCACCATTTGAGTACATGATTTCCAACCATTTAAATACCAAAAGAGACTAATTACTGCGAAGACAATATAATAAGGACCGTACTGTACTATCGATAAATAGTTTACAGAGAAGTGTTGACAATTTTACAATCATTTATTTATCCAACACTGGTATAGTTTAATAATTCCCAAAAAAAGTGGTGGCTATTTTACCATTATTGATTTGTTTAACACTAGTGCAAACAATGATTTAAGCAAAAAAAAAAAAAAAACCTGTACAAACAATAGAAGTTGTGACAATTTTACCATCATTAATTAATACTCAACAATTATGCAAATCAATACTTTCATAACCGTCACATCAATTATGTATACAATGGTATTCAGTGCAGTCATTGGACCGCACTGAGATTTGGAAGTCCAATTCTCATGTGCATTTGACTATGGGGAACATCTTGAGTTTTATGTGCAATAGTCCAGACAAAATGAGTAAATGCCACCTAAATTCCACTTTTATAATATTATATATACAGTAATGTCTCCCCGTACTCAACAAAATGAGTACTATGGGGACCACTTTTATGTTGCACGGGGAGACATATGTCTAATACATAATTTAAAAGCTGGGGAAGGATTTTGAATTAGTAGAAATCCTATTTGTCTCTTTACCCATAAATTTTTTAATTAAATTCAACTCTATAATATTTTTTGACTTGGTTAATGTTAAATTGTAAAACATTATGAAATGCAATAACTTATAACCTTTGTAAAATTTTTAAAACAATTTCTAAATATTAAATGAAAAACCTATAAATTTTTTCTTCAATTGTCATTACTAGTCTATCACCTGTGCGATGCACGGAAATCTTTCACTACCTAAAGACATATTCTTTTTAATTATAAAAAAATAAATTAAAATATAAAATATAGAATTCATGAAATAAAAGTAATTTAATCTCATTATCTTATTACAAATGATCACAAAAATCAATTGCTAATGCTCAATGATTGCTCTGTATGAATATAAGCCTAATAAATAAGGCCCAATAATTACTCAACATAAATAAACAAGCCTCCATCTTTTATACTCCAAAATATTCCATTTTCTTTATCAAATTTTGATGTGGGATTCATATCCCACTTAATAGATCACTTAAACAATAATTTAAAAAAAAGCTTAAAGAAACGGGAAAAAAAAGAAGAAAAAAAGTAAAAATAAAATAATAGCAAAATATTATCAATTTTTTTAATACTTGTATATATAGGCCCAATTGGTAAGGCCAAAATTGTTGTCACATAAGACACCCAACCTCCTTTTATAGATGAGAAAATCACTTCTCATTTCATTAACCTTTTGATGTGTGACTATTCCCTCACTTAGAAAGTAAGAAAGGAAAAAAAACCAAGAAAAACAAAAAAAATTAGAACAAATAAAATGAATTTAAATCATTGTTAGTAAAGAAGAGATATGCTCATAGATGTATACAATATATTATTTTTGTAAATGTCAGAGAAACAAAATAATAATTTAATGTTAGAGAAGCAAAAAAACATTTTAAAAAGAAGCAAATTGGGAAATCTCCAACAAAATGTATCAATAATTAAATTTTAATATTATAACTTAAATGTGAAGATAAAATATTTTTTAAGAAAATTTCCACAAACTAATTCCAGTGTTGTAATAAAATATGACAATTTTTTATTCTCCTGTTATAGATGAGAAAAATCTCTACTTATTTCATCAACTTTCGATGTAGAACTCTTCCCCCACTTAGAAAGAAAATGGAAAAAAAGAACAAAATAATAATAATAATAGTAGTAGTAGTAAATTGAAAAATTTTCAAAAAACTTTTTAATACTTTCATATATAGACCGGATCTTTAAGACCCACATTATTGCCACATCAAGGAACTCAACCTCATTTTGTCGATGAGAAATCCTTCATCATTTCATTAACTTTTGATGTGGGATTCTTCTCCCACTTAGAAAGAAAGAAGACAAAAAAATAAATAAACCAAAAAATATGAAATTTTTTTAAAAACCCCATAAATGAACAAAAATATAAATGAAAATAAAATAATATTGATATATTTTTACGAAATTTTTTAATACTTGTATGTATAAGCCTGATTGCTAAAGCCCAAATCATCCTACTTAGAAAGAAAGTGAAAAAATAATAATAAATATAAAATAAAATAATATTGAAATATTTTCAAAATTTTTTTCATACTTGCATATGTGAGCCCGATTGCTCTAGCTCAAATCATTGCTTGCATCAAAAATTTAACCTCCTTATATCATAGATGAGAAATCCAACATCATTTTATAATTTTTCGATGTGGGATTATTATCCACTTAAAAAGATAAAGAAATAGAGAGAGAGAGATAAAAAGAAATACTCAAATAACGAAAAATTAAAAAAAAATTACTTTTTAATACTTGTATATATAAGCCCGTTTGTTAAGGCTTAAATTATTCCACTTAGAAAGAAAGGGAAGAAAAAGAAAGGGAAAGAATATAGAATATAGAAATAAAATAATATTAAAATATTTTCAAAAAGCTTCTCAATACTTGCATATATGAGCTTGATTGCTGAGGCCCAAATTGTTGCCTCATCAAGGTACTCAACCTCCTTTTATAGATGAGAAATCCCACATCATTTCATAAATTTTAGATGTGAGATTCTTTTCCACTTGAAAAGAAAGGAAAAGATAAAGAAAGAAAGGGAAAAAAAGAAAAGAAAAGAAATACCCCAAAAAAAGGAAAAACGAAAAAAAAATTTAATGCACATAGCTAGGGGATTCAAACCCTGGCCACACGCAGCGTCGTGCTGCTTTGAAGGCAACCATGTGACCAAGAGGCCCATTAAAAAATAAAAAAGAAAAAAGAAAAAGAAAAAGAAAAAGAAAAAGAAACAAACCTTCAAAGGCAACAATCGTTTTCTTGGATAAAATTCCTACATGGCTATATTTCTTACAGCCGTGCAACCCATGAAGGGGGGGTGGGGAAGCCTAAACCCGTGAGAGGATATTGAAACACGTGAAGATGAGTTTTAGGTGGGAAAATCACTTCTGGATTTATATAGTAACAGATATCATTTGTTCATTTAAGTGTGGAGTCACCACATCACATAGATTCTCTAGAATGGAAATTTACGTTAGAAGAAAATATCGACGAATACATGAAATAATTGTACCCGTACTAAATAACAATCTTGGCTCCGTCCCTGTCTGAATATATCCTTTACAAATTTCATACATATGTATGAATAGATTAATTCGTGTAATAATTATTTAATTAAATAAATCAGTATTTGTTATAAAAGTATAGAAACAATAGAGAGAATTTAGAGAGAATGAATTCTAAGAAATTCTCAGGAATGAATTTCATTAATAACTGAAGCCCTATTTATAGGAAAACTTCGAATGGCACAATCGTAATTACATAATTTCATCAAGGGTATAATAGTCATTCACATATAATAATTACATCTTTTACCAAATTATTCCTCCACCAAATTATTCCTCATAATTCATAACCACCACATTATTCTCAATTATTCATAACACCTAATAATTATTCTTCAATTATTATTCATAACACTCCCCCTTGAATGACTATTAATACAAATGTCTTCCGGACTGCTTGGAGAAAAACCAGGTGGAAAAAACTTCCAAACCGATTGCGGGATAGCTTGGAGTGGTTATATACTGCTTCATCAAAACATTGCTCCCCCTGATGTCTATCAGCGGCATATGAGTATTCACGTGCTGCCTCGTTAAAACCTTGTCAAGAAAACCCAGTGGGAAAAAACTTGATCGAAGGAAAAAGAGTACAGCTGCTCCGTTTGATTTCATATCTTGAGAACTGATATCTTTACTTCTGGTAAATGATTTCAATATCATCATCGTTTGGATCTAAAGCATTAGCTCCATTATAACTTGATCCAATAGATACATCTGTATCAATTTCTCATATCGTTCTCAATATACCATGAATATGCCTCGTTAAAACCTTATTAGGAAAAACCCATGGGAAAAACCTAATGAAGGAAAAAGTACAGATATTCATGTGAATACACCTTTAAAGTTGCCTCATTAAAAACCTTGCTAGGAAAACCCAATGGGATAAAACCTCACTCGAGGAAAAAGAGTGCAACGATATTTTATACAAGTATCTTTGCAAGCATTTCAAAATCTTTCATACATTTGTATGAGTATCATATACATTGGTTTTATACTCTTCGTTCATTTAGAGTGCATCAATTTTGACACAACTACAAAACATTCACCATGAACACATGCCTCCAAACACACAATTTAAAGCATATAAATTCATCGTAAAAACATGTAAACATTTAAGTAAACCTTCATAACTAACTAACATTTAAAATATATCATTTAACATTTAATATTCACTTAATAGGTTATTTCATTCCCAGGGGCTTAGCTCACCCTTTAGGGTACTCATAAACACGGGTTTAGCTCATCCGATCCTTTAATTTCCTTTTTCGACTACACACACGATCGGTAATTTAACTTTCATGAGCATGCAACATATAATGACCACCATGCTTATCTTTAAACTTGAGCATTAGTCATCATCATCTCATCATCTCATAAGTTAAGGATTTCACATTCACCATTTATCATCTTCAATATATCTCAATATTTTCATTATCATTGATCATATGTAGCGCTACATTTTCATATCGTGTCGACACTTTTCAATTTCATTTCTTTCCCCATATCGACATAACTTATCGAGATATTTCATTATCAATCCTCTTGTAGGATTACACAATATAGTTATGTCTATATACTCTTCAAGAGCATATGCCTCCGTTATTAAGACCATCTTTTATAATTTGCTTTGATATATGTGTTTGGGGAAATATCAACGCTTCTGGCGCACTAACTTATCAAAGCATCGTAGCTGATATATGTGATTGTTCATAGCCTTTCATGCATCTTTGAACTTCAAGTTCGTATTTCAATTTCGAGGATATAACATGATGCATTTCACATATTATTTTCAACCTTTAATACTCCCCTCATCTTTGAGAAAATTTAGAACACCAAAACTCATACAGCTTGGTATGATTTTAATCATATATGTTCTCATCATTCACCTTAATATGGGAATTTAGACCGTTTGCATTCTATTCTCGATATCGGCAATTTATTTGAGGACTTTAAATAATTTGCCATATAATATCCCACTTGTATGCGCATACTCAATCCTTCAGGGATTTATTCAAATCATTGGGATATATATATATATTTACTAGCTTTATCATTAAATCTGGAAATCATGCTCATACCGTGAGCAAATATTTCGTAAATTTCAAATTACGAATCATATACACATGTGACTATCTAGTGGATCCATATCATAATATCTAGTAGTCCACATGGAGGATGAGTGAGCCCATATTTCTCATCCTTTATTTCAGATATATTTGGGATTTATTTCCAATATTGGCTAGTAATGATTTCATCATTTATCGAGAACAATCATTGAAGAATTCCTTTAATTCTTCACTTGAAATATTGATTTCAATAATTATTTAAACCTGGATGGTCAGCCCGGTTTTGCAAACGAGTATTATTGAACTTCTAGTTCAGTAAATTCTTATATCGATTTCACTAGTATCTGTATAGTGCTCAACATGATTTATCATAGAAACAATTCACCGACATATTACATCATTGTTGTCTACTACTGTTCAAACACGGAGTTACAGCTCAATCACATCCGGCTATTATTTAATTCCGAAATCGTAGCTCTTACGCTTCATATTATTTATTTAAAATCGGAGTCTTATTTCATACGCGTCGTATTATTCTATAAATAAATCATCAAAATTATTGCAAAATTCATCCTAACAAGGGTCTATACATTATAATGGATCATATGCTCTCAAATCTTCGAAAATACTATCCATCACTACCGATTAAAATCCTAAAAAGGATTTATCGAGGTAGGCTGGAAAGATTAAGGATGCTAATGAGTAAGGGTATCCCACAAGATATCCGATACTTGATTGAAGCAAAGGTTCGATTATCTAGTGAGGTTTCAATTCCTTCTAAATACATGCCTGGTATGGGTAAAAGTAGTTTTTCAAAGAAACGGAGAGTAAAAAGATTAGGAGGATGCTACAAGTGTGCTCGGTGGACATGTAACACTCGATGTAAATCTGTGGGGTACTTGTCCAGAAATCGAGAAGATAAAATAGCATTCATTAAGGATGGATTGAGTAAGGAGCCTTTGGATGATATTCAACAGGCTCTTGAGACACATCCTAGTGGACACGTACAAGGTGAGCTAATGGCCTTATGGGCCAAATTCAAAGATCAACAAACCGTTACAGTCTTGAAAAACTTACTTTAGAAGATCCTGTTTGTAAATTTAGTAGAAAATTTTAGCATAATGATTTTCCCATATTTATGTAAGAAAGCTCGGTGTAATAACAAAGATCAATATATTTCTTATAATTGTAAATATTGTTTTTCGATTTTAAGATATATATATGTATATATATATTATTTTCAATCAAAGCGGATATATGTCATTTTCACTTAAAAAAATTGCATTTTTTCTCTTTCATATTTGTCAAAAAGTAAATAGTGCACTCAATTATTGGTTTGAAAATTTTTCTTTAAATAGAGGGATTCATATATCTCTCATGTTCATACATTAAAAGTATAGTGCAAAAAGAGATATAGGAGTAGAGATGGATATGGAGATTTTAGAATCATCTCATACAAGTCAGCTTTTACCTCGCCATATTAAAACCGTATGTATTCTTGGTGGATCTAGTGGTAGGCCATATCCAATATGTGGATATGGCAAACCGACTTGTAAAAGAGTTAGGGAGACAAGAAATCAATATACTATACGGAGGAACCAACAATAAACTTTTAGCTAGACTTATAATGGCCACACAATCATGGGGAATAAGAGTTTTGAGCGTAATACCTTTCCATCTAGTTGGATCTAATACTCGGGTGGAGCAGCTTCTACCATGGGTCCAGCAGGGTTGGGGCTACAAGCGCAATCCATCCACAACCTGCATGATGTATATGATGAATAATAGTGATGCTTTCATTGTCCTTCCAGCTACAACACACCGAGGAAATATTCAATATAGCCTCGTTGGCACGGTGGAATTTTCATGTCAAACCAATAGGTTTGTTGAATATTAATAATTTCTTTGATGGCTTACTAGCGTTTCTAGATCGGGGTGTAAATAATAAGTTTATCTCTCATTCAATGAGAAAAATACTTATTTACGCTTAATCGTTGATGAACTACTCATCAAATTTCATGCATATGTTCAAGAATCATGGAAGCCCAGTCCGTCGGTCACGGACCATCGGTGTCAGCGAAAAGAAATTGATCCTTTAAATATTTCATTATGAATCCTAATGTTGATGGTGGCGAGTTACGGGTATTTATACTCTCGAGACGCATCCCTCATTTATGGATTCAAGATGTATATTCTTTTTGTATTTTTATATTTTCGAGTGTTTAATGCCATCTTTTGATATTCTCAATATGTTCCACTTTTGTTTTGTACTTCTTCCGAGTAATAATAATAATATCATATTGGCTTTATTCAAATACTGAGATATCTAGTGATTTTGCTTCTTCAAGAGCATTTTATTCTCATATTAATACAATCTCATATCATCGATGAGATTACTTCATATAAGCTTTCCATGCGATATATTTTCTTTGATTTATCAACATGGGATCTATTCAGCATTTTACTTTCGTCTATTTATCCAATGGTAACTTCAAATACCACTTACTCAATTTTCTCCATTAATATTCGGTATATATGGGGAAGTAATTTTATTCTCATCGTCTACTACTTCGAGAGTATGATTAGAATATTTGATCAACTACTTCTTCTGGAGTAGGATTCGTTATAACCAATCGTGTAGTATAACCCACCACATTGGAAATATGCACACCAATCGTGTGGTATTACCCACCACATTGGAAATATACTCAAACTATAAAGTGCATAAATTTAAATTGCAGAAATTAAATTTCCTCCAATAGGTGGTCGAACCTACCTTATGGGAATTATTGCAATAAATATAAATTTACGGAATTTAAATAGCAAGAATTAAATTGCATAATGTTTAACTACTTCTTCAGGAGTAGGATCTGCTTAGTAGAAGGTATTACCCATCACTTAGCATATAAAGTGCAGAAATATATAAAACCTTCCGTTTAGTGACGGTTGAACCCATCATCAAGTAGGAGGTATTGCAGTAATTAAATTGCAGTAAATAAAGTGCGAGAATTAAATATTGAACTGCTTCTACGGGAGCAAATTTGTTCTTCTAGAACAAATACTCATTACTTCTACAAGAGCACATTTATCCTTTTAGAATAAGTATATTATGTAATTAAACTCTTCGGGAGTTAAAATAATATTCCGATCTTTTAACTCAAATGGACTTCAAGCCATTTTATATAATCAATGGATTTAGAATTTCTTCATGAATATTCTATCCATTTTTCATTGTCGTCAAAATTAGGTCGGTTTTATCCTAAGGGTAAAATTGTCCATTCCAATTCGTAAAGGTAAAATTGTCAAAAATATTTTATCAATGTTTTACGATTGGAAAATTATCTCCTTTCTACTTCAATTTATCAATATCAAAATATTCAAGGACTATTTTGTAACTTTTTCAAAAGTTAGTGTACTGATTTGTAAATTTTGAAAGTTTGATAATAACATATTTCAAAACGAGTTATTACCCTATCAATGTTGGTGTCAAATCGAAGCTCTCGTTAAATCGAGTATAATGGAGTCGAGAAAATTTGATTTTGATAATGTATGCTCCTTATATCTCGATAAAACGAATGTTATAGTTTAATATATTATTATATTATAAAATCATATGATTTACCTTTTTTTTTTCTTTCTCTAATTATTCCATGGATGAGATTTACTTGCAATGCATTTACGTGATCGGAAAATTCTTTGGACTCCATTCTTCCAATTTTGGGATTTCAGACATCTCCAAGCAGGTTGTGTAGAATGAGGAATTGTGGGAGAGGAATATGAACAAAGGAATTTTGATGATGTATTTGTAAAGAGAGAGTTATTTAGGATTGATGAGGATGAATTAATTCATTGGTAATAATCCAGGTTTACGATCTGAAGATCATCTATAAGATGCAATCTGGTAGAAAGATACTTCTTTCATATTACTCAAAGGGTTAGAGACTCGTGCTGATAACGTGTTATAAAAGTATAGAAACAATAGAGAGAATTTAGAGAGAATGAATTCTAAGAAATTCTCAGGAATGAATTTCATTAATAACTGAAGCCCTATTTATAGGAAAACTTCGAATGGCACAATCGTAATTACATAATTTCATCAAGGGTATAATAGTCATTCACATATAATAATTACATCTTTTACCAAATTATTCCTCCACCAAATTATTCCTCCACCAAATTATTCCTCATAATTCATAACCACCACATTATTCTCAATTATTCATAACAGTATTGTATCATTATTGACATTTAGCCGTTGTTTAGTCCAATTATTTCTTATTCCTGTCAACTTTATTTCAACTCGAGCATTTTATAGAACTCGTAACTTTTGCGTTTTTCAAACGTAACCACGTATCTCAAAAATCCCAACTCCAAACAAAAGTAATTAATATATTCATATTCAGAATCATTGAACCCTTCGTCTGCAACCTAACATATGTGTCTCTTCCACAATGAAAGTATTAAATTTAACTAGCCACATAGACCAAAAAATAGATATTAATTGACACATTAGTATGTTAAATATAATGTGCATTTGACATTTACAATAGACATGTTAAATTTTGCCATCAAAAGCCATGTATTGGACTAAAAAAGTGAGTAGTAAAAATAATAATGAAAAATACTATTTTCATACGCACAAAGATATCACATCATATGTTAAAGTGTTAGATAAATTTAGACTGTGGCTAAGTACACCCAATGATTTACTTCATACACCCATTAAAAAAATAAAAAATAAAAAAAAGCTAATATACCCTAACTCTCGTATCTTAAGGAAAAAAAATTTGTTCACTCCATTTGGAGCGAACACCCAAAATTGGGTATTCACTCCAAACGGGGGTAAACACTCACATGGGTGTTCACCCCACTTGGGGCGAACTCCACAAAAAAAAAAAAAAAAAATTACGGATGAAAAAATTTTACTATTATTTTTTGTTCAAATTTTTTACAATCGTTCAAAGTTCTTTTTAATAATTGTATTCAATACTAATCGGATAAAGTTAATTACTGTATCATAAAAAAAATTCGACATTCATCGTTAAAGTGGTTGCAAAAGTTTTAAAAAATTTTGAAATTAGTAGTTAAAGTGGTAGCAAAAAATTTGAATTTTTTCATAATTGTATTCAACGCTAATCGAATAAAGCCAATTACTTTTTCATTAAAAAAATTTTGAAATTAATCGTCAAAATGGTAGCAAAAATTTTAAATTTTATAATAATTGTATTCAACACTAACCGAATAAAGCCACTTTGACAATTATTTCGAATTTTTTTTAATGATAAAATAATTGGCTTTATCTGATTAGTGTTAAATTCAATTATTCAACCAAATTTTTTTTTTAATGATATGAGAGTGAGGTTGGATGCATTTAGCCAGAGTCTAAAATTAACAAGAAAATTAACTTGTACCTAAAAAGATTCTTTTAACAAGTGATTCCAATGTAGACAACAAATACAAACTCGTACTAACAAATTACACTAACAGTTACTTTAACCAGATGCTCTTATATATGCAAAAACCATGAGAAAACATTGGATAAAACCTGGAAAATTACAAATTTACACATTTACAATGACTTCAACAAATATTACACGCAAAGGACACCCTCGACACTTGGTGCCGAATAATATCACCCACAATACTGTCGAGTCAAAAATGCTAAAGACAACTTAAGTATACGGTATTAGACAGATTTTAACTTATTTCGCTACCTTAATTTTGTCAAATCCAACACCCAAACATTCTTAAACTATAGAGCATAGGATTGGATTTACGTTACAACAATTGATCATCATTCATCAACCTGGTGTCACTTTAAGGTGTACCAGGTTCACCACAAAATGCGTCAGGCTCGAAAGATCTTGCAGACTCGTCGTTATAAACTCCAGGCACAGATCGACCGCCCGGTTCTTGGGATACTATGTAGGCATCCTTTTGGCTGCTTTCGGTGTTGACGAGGAGAATAACACAAACTAACAATGATGTCCCGAGAACCAACAGGGTGTTCTTTAATCTAATCAGCACCGGCTTCACCTGTTAGCGAACCCCAAATGAGAAATGACAACAAGAAACTAATCCTACCCGAAAGTTAACTAATACTGTACTGTACTGCTACTCCTATTAAGTCAAAGTCGAACTCTAATATTAACCACACGTTCAAATCACTACTTATTACTATTCATCTCTCATTCTCTCCATCATTCTTCAACTATCCATAGTCCTCGATTTTGATCCGTTCCGACTATGGTGCACACACGTGGACGAATGCATGACACGTGTTCCCCTGTTCATGGAGAAGGACACGTGGCACCCATCCGCTCATATATGGGCACCGTAACATGCCCATGTAGCCCATAGAGTGTTGAGTTACTTACAGAAAATGAACCTAACAGCCGATCACGAGCCAAAACTTCAGCAGTCTTCACCCATATCTGTTGATAAAACTTTGTGTCAATCCTCAGTGACTTAGATTTGTGAAATCCTACACTCAAGATAACTGAAGAGAACAATTACAATTGGCTAGGCGAATCAATTACAGTGAAGATAACTCGAGAGAATAATTACAATCAAGAAAGCAAATCAATTACAGTACCTGATCGATTGAAAAATGGTGGGGTGATGATAAATATGATAATTCATTCTGAAAGTAGAAAATCGGAAAATACCTGGCCATCATACCACCCAGTTTCTTCATCTGTCACCATATCACAAATTACTCTCAATTTTTTTCCAAAATTAAAAACAAAAAATTGAGAAATTGAATAAACAAATAAGATTACATTCAACAGTGGCACTGAGCAATCTATTGCCCACATAAGCCCATCCCAGATACATCCTCACAACAGCAAGAGTAACAACAAAAAACCCACTTGCAGAAGCTCCGATTACCAATCTCAGAGGCTCCGATTTGGGCCCCACCGACCCGAACCAAGAAACAGGTAGCCCCACCAAGAGCGCGAAAGAGGCCCCAGTTGCTAAAAGTCGTCCACAGTACTCGACGAGGTCGCTAGAGGCCCATGAGAAAGGGAATGATTTCGAAAGGGTCTTGTATTCGTTGATGGGCTGCTGATCCAGTGGCACAGGGCACTCTGTTTCCGGTGGGCTACCGTTGTTATTTCTGAATGCGGACAAGGGTATTTCCAGAAGTTTTCTGCGGTTATGAGGTTTTGGGTATGTGGATGTAAACGTAAATTGGTGGTGGCTGGTTGTGGAGGGGAAGAGCGGTCGTGGTGGCGGTGGCTTTAGTGGGAGAAAAGCGGTGGCCATATTATTTTAGGTTTATTCATGAGCTATTTTCGATTGGGTTGAAATATGTTATCTTTAATTGCCCAAAAATACAAAAATTGATTTTACGTTATTAGTTCAATTTTGATTTGACTAATTAATTCATGATAGGTTGATTGTAGATTGGGTGGGCCTAAATATGCACCACTTTTTTTTCTAAACGCACCCTTCACAGTTTACCCTCAGGAACTTTCAGGAGCCATTGATGGTTTCTTAATTAAGGAACCGTCGATGGCATTTGTGGGTTCGTTTGAGCTCTGTTTTAAAATCCGAAATCAGATCTAGAATCAGCACGATGAGAGTGAGTTCAGAATTTTTTGAATTTTTTCCGGTGACTCCGTAATGGCTGTAACCGCGGTCAAAGTTTAACAATTTTTTTGGCCCAAAAATATTGCTTAAACTTTGACCTGCGGTCACGGCCACTACGGAGTCGCTGGAAAAAATTCAAAAATTCTTGGAACTCACTCTCGTCGTGCTGATTCCAAATCTGGTCCCGGATTTCAAAACGGAGCTCAAACGAACCCCCAAATGCCATCGATGGTTCCTTAATTAAGGAACCATCGATGATGGTTCCTGAAAGTTTCTACAGTTTACCCTTTCAAAAAAGAAAAAAACCCAATAAGAAGGAAGAAACTTCTTGTTATTTCCGGTAGCAAAATGCTGTTGAAAATGACAATAAAAGAAGCAACTAGCAAATTGCTTCAATTTCAACTAGGCTTTTTTTTTTTTTTTTTTGGGGGAGGGGGCGGGGTTCAAAAGCTATTCAGCTAGTAATGATCGAACAACCCAAGGGGTGCTCGGCCCGTGCTAGCCGAACAATGCATTATATGCACAAATATTGGTTGAGGGTGAAACAGAGGTATGGTGCAAAAGTGGGTGTATTTAGGGGGGAAAAAAGGGTGTATTTAGCCGGAAAAAAGGGTGCATTTATAGATTTTCTTTGTTTCAACAGGTGTATTTGATTGAAAATAATGAAAAAGAAATTTGTCAGCATCTTTCATGATCATTTTTTCACTTAAAATTAAACTTGAAATAGGTATACTTAAAATTGAATTTCCTTGAAAATATTGTGGGTCAAATAGTAGTAAATACAAAATTTAATTTTTTAGATGTGACATTTTTTATAGAAATTAAATCCAATCACATACACTCTAAACTTCTTATTCTTCTTCTTCTTTTGGTTAATTTAAAGTTTAATTTTTATTGATCACGCCGTAAATAATCTGGTGCCCACATATGTGATGGGATAACCGAAACATACCCTTTCGTTGGGGAAGGATAACTTGCCATCATCTGATCACATATGGATACCTTCCTATGTCCACATGTGAATACCAAATTACCATCTCAAACTTTATATTAATCACACATTTTAAATTACAATTTTTATTGGTCGCGCAATCTCAAACTTTGTATTAATCATACATTTTAAATTATATTTAATTATTATTCATACATTTTGTGACTCTTAAATAAATAAAGAAGAAAAAAGGGAAGGGAAGAAAATTTATTTAAACACACAGTGCAGCTAAATGCACCCCTATTTTTTCTAAATACACATTCCAAATAAAATCATTCTAATTTTACCCCTTTTTTGTCAGCACTGGGTTGGCCGCTGCTGGCCAAACAACCACAAAAAAAATAAAGCTAAAAAAAATACGACATTTAATTGCTCCCAGAAATGCCAGCCAAAAAAGGGGGACCCCTGGGCTGCAAAGTTTTTTTGCGGGGGAGTGGGGGTGGTTTGTCCCTCCCTAAATGCTACCATTTCCTGTAGCAAATTGCAATAGTTTGCTGCAATTTCCAACAGCAGAGCTTCTTTTTTTTTTTTTTGGATAAAAGGATAAAATGGGAATATTACGTGTTTTGGGGTGTGTTTAGAAAAAATGGGGATGCATTTAGCCTAACCCTATGAAATATTTGGTTGTACATAGAGGGAAGTCTCTCACTTGTGTCGAACGTAAACACAGAAATGTTAGGGTGTGTTTGATTGGGGCAAACTATTTTAGAAAAAACCAAAATTTCCACAATTTTTCCAACTTTTGGTCTGTTTGATTGTATCTTTTTTTCTAGAAAAATGTTTTCCAACTTTTCTCGAAATATGTTCTTTTCCTTATTTTGAATGAGGGGGAGATGATTTTTATTTTCCGGGAAAATTTTGATTCTTTTTTTTTAATGGATAATTTACTTTAACCATAAAGATAAGAAAAATATTCAAATTTCATGAAAAAAACACAAAACAATGAAAATGATATCATTTTCTAACTTGCAAATTAATGCAATCAAACACCTACAACTACCATTTTTCCTGAAAAATCTTTTCCCGCAATTCATTTACCCGAAAGACTTTTTCCTTCCAACCATTTTCCGACTTTCTAATAAGGCGCACCCTTATAGAGTTAGAAGTGGGAGGGGATCAACATCTCCGGTAGAAATTCTTGCCATCTCCAGTGAGCTTTCAAGGGAAAATAACAGGAAAATTCGCCTGTCATTCCCAAGGACGACGTCACAATGATTCCTATCATGTGTAGCATATATCTGAGTTCAACACTACATGTCTATTCAAGAAGTGTTGAAGAAGATTTGGGTCAATTTTTATTTTTTATTTTTCTTTTTACCGTTTTGTGAGATTATTTTCCTCATTGTAGTTCCAAAATCTCCATTACTTTGTGTAGGGACAGATTTAATCAAGAAGCATAAGAATGTACAATCTCAAGAATGCACAGCAGAAGAAACAAAACAATTGAAGCCTTGAATTACATTACAGTACTAAAACAAAACATAGTTCATAACAACATAGGGAAAAAATGTCCATGCTTGAAGATAACGAAACAATTGAAAGAAAGCTCCATAGTATCCTCAATCTCAACCATGAGTATTAACAGCTTCCCAAACTAAATTCTTCGGAACAGGCTTTGTCAAATCCCGAGCCTGCAACGCAGCATTTCTCAATGTCCTCAACGTCAAAACATTCGCCTCCCAAAACGACGCACAATTATAAGGCAATCCGTGTTTCTTACACAAATCCTTAACAAAAGGAGAGATTTTTCTCAGTTGGCACCGAGGTAACCTAGGAAACAAATGATGTTCGACCTGAAATTGTAATCCACCATGAAACCAATCCATCCAAGACGAACACTCAATCCCAAGAGTTCCATTAGTTTGCATTTCGACCCAGTCATTTCCTTTAGGAGGGCCCAAATAAACGCTCGACGAAAAATGGTTTAAACAAAATTGAACATGTTGAATCCCACACACCGTAAAACTCGCTATAACAAACATTACCCTTTCGCCCCAATTTGGTAAACACGAAACAATCAAAGGGTACCAAATCCAGAACACTAACACCCCCACAAGTTCTTGAATCCTATTGGGTACTTTTCTATTAGAGAACAAGAGAATAAAAGACTGAGCCCACAAGTTAATCCTAGCAAAACACATAACAGGATAAAATGTGAAATGCTGTTTACTAACCAAGAATCTAGCAAAAGAATCAAAATTTATTTTCCTATCATAGAAATAAGAAGTGATTGAGCTAAAAAGTTTAGACGAAACCGCAAAAAAGGGTATGTGTTGAAGATCAGGATCATAATCAAGACTATTGCAAGCAATGTGGTGTGAATTATGATTCCATTTCCACCAGGCAATGCTGATACCTGCAAGACAATTTCCTGTAAGAACTTGGGCAAATCTGTTAAGCCTAGGTGTTAACATTATCTGATAATGACCAGAATCATGTCCAAGCCAACCACTCTGGATCCACAAAAACCCCATTAAACCACCAGAAATCAAATGCACAAAAGGGCTCTCACAGCAAAGAACACCATAAACACTCACAGCAAAGAGGCATATTATCAAACACATTGTGAGTAAAACAGTGTGCCCTTTTTTCTCAAAGAGACCCATCTTTGAGAACTCATAAACTAGCCTCCTGTAATCCTTGGATGCTTCAGATACAGAGTAATCCTCTAAGTAAAACCCATTAAAGTATTTACCAAGATATTGCCAAGCATTGCCTGGATGATAAGCAACAAATGCATCAGTTGCATCTTGCCCTGCGAGATTCAGTAGTGGAGTTTCACCACCTGGGTGATGATTTGCCCATTCTGAAACATCGTACACCTTTCCCTGTATCGAAATCCATAGATCCCCTCTTTGATTGTGCTTTTTGAGCTCTTCTGAAGTAATGTAGCTTTTCAGTTCTGTCATCGGAGATTCAAGAAAATGTTTTCAGCCTTTCACAAAACTCGTACACCAAAAAAACGCTCACTCACTCACTCCCTGTCTCTCTCAATCTCTTAATCTCTCACATGAACCAAGCAACAGGAAAATGATTTTATATCATTGAAATGAGGTAGAGATTGGAGATTGAGATCTGGTTATTGAGTGAGTGGATGGTTTCAAACTGTAGATATTTTCAGTACCAATAATTTGTATTTAATTGGTAATACTGTAAATGCAGAAAACCTTATAAAATCGGAAGTTTTCAGACAAGTATCACGCGAGCAATCTGTGGGTTGGTGGGGGGCCCTTTGGCATTAATGCATGTGGCGGCGGTTTGATTGGGTGGCAGTAGGTGGCGCGTGCGCAGGAGAGCCGACAGGTTGGCTTGGCTTTACAGTCTGTTCTGTGCTGTGTGTAAAATATAGCAAGTATGTGTGCTGATGGGTAAAGGACTATCCACGTTGTGAACAAGTCCAAGGTTGGTCTACCTGTCGAGGTTTAACGTACTGTCTGTGGCGCATATTTTCCCTCCCAGAGTTAAGGGCTTCTTCTTTTGGAAGAAGTTTTTTGAAAAGGAAGATTTATTCGAAAAATATGTTAAATGTGTGGTTGAAAATTAGTAGAAATATATTAAAAAATATAAAATAATTGAATGAATGGTTAATAATAATATAAGAGAGAAAAAATTAATGAAAATTAATAAAAAATATATTAGAAAGAACAAGACCTTAAATTAAACAATTGTGACCATATTTTTCCTGCCATATCATTAAATAATGAGTCAAATACTTCAAATCATAAAATGTTACCAAGTATATTTGGAATGTTATTAATAAACTTTAAAATGTCTTTAGCATATCATTTCTACTTTGTCAAGTATATTCGGAATGGGCTTTCGTTCTCCTACTAACTAATTGGCATCTTACGATACTAACTAGTATCCCGATGGTGCCAATTGTCCCTCCCCCCACCCCCCACCATCAAGGGGTAGGTGGGTTTTGGCTATGTGGTAAAGATTCGGATACTAGTTGGCATTTTACGATATTGGTAGAAGAACACTAGCTATTCGGAATGCTATTGAACTTTAAAATAATTTCAGAATGTCATTATAATTTATTAAATGACTTTTAAATGTTTTCAAAATGTAATTGTAGTCTATTATGTACCTTTAATACCATTGAAGTTTAATACAGTTTTTTTGCAATTTAAAAAAAAGAGTGTACGTCGTATATATGCCACTCTATTGATTACTATTTATAAATTTATTACAATTAATAAATAGTGATACTTGAATAAATAATTATAGACAATGGATAATTCTATGATGAAAATAAATAAAAATTAAAGAAAACCCGATCATTATCAGTCCAAAAATATTGATTTAAGGAATTTCACCTGTCAAGCTAAATATGGAAGTATCAACATTATTCTAGATCTATTATTATTTTTAATTGCATCTTACCTATTTTATAGTTTAGTGGCATATGAGATGTGCCATTTTAATAAAATTAGTAATATAGCTGATATTAATTTGTACAAAATATTCTATATCTGGAAGAATTTAAAAATTAAAATTAATAAAAAAATTAAAGATAATAAATTTTTATCTTGAATAACATGGTTAATATACTTGTATAAACAATTTTACATGTAGAAGAACGAACAAATACGAAAAAGTCATGGTACCGAAAAACAAAAGGTCTCGTTGTCAGTCTTAAATCTATACTTTTGGACCAACAATTTACTTTTATTTTAAAAGCTATCTTTATTTGTTTTTATTGTAGAACTAGTGTTTCTACCCGTGCGTTGCACGGGAAGACATATACACATGTAATAAATTAGAATCCACATAAGGGGATAAGTGTAAAAGAATTTTTAAAATTTTTAGTAGGCTTTCGCCTATATTTTACACAAATACATCATGTTATAGTAAATAACATGACTAAAAATCAAAAAATTTCACATAATTTTATATTGTGTTGATCCAACTTGCACATGGATTGACTTATTTTAACGGTGTGATTTTTTTAATTCAGAAAAATAGGTCGACCCGATGCGTGTATATATGTATACACGCACGCTGAAAAAGAAGTCGAGTTGGAAAAGACATGTAGAAGCGGTAAAACTCGTTGCCATAATTAAAAATTAAATTTTTAATTCAGAAAAATAGGTAACAGTGGCGGGAAAATGTGCTGGTTTTATTAATACTAGTGTTTCTACCCGTGCGTTGCACGGGGAGATATATACACATGTAATAAATTAGAATCCACATAAGGAGATAAGTGCAAAAGAATTTCTAAAATTTTTAGTAGGCTTTTGCCTATATTTTACACAAATACATCCTGTTATAGTTAATAGCAGGACTTAAAAAAAAAAATTTCACATAATTTTATATTGTGTTGAAACATCTTATATTCAATAACATTTTAAAACCGATAAAATCTACTATTCTCCGCCACACAACCCAATTACAGAATATATAAATGACATCAAATTTTGTAACAATTAAATAATCATAGATACACTTGACCGACCACAGCATGTCTAATAATTTCTATCACAGTTTTTTACAACAAACAATTGGGTTTCTTTCATATCCCTTCACTTCATTTAGTAATCTAACCATTATGTATTTTGAAATTATGCCTAATGTTTCATCCACGACCTGCAAATCGAATCAAAAATTAAAACAAAGCATAGTCAATTAACACAAGACAAAGAAGAATCCGATGTAATTTTCCGACCAACTGAATGATAATATCGTGTGAATCAACATTGCCAATTTGATGATATCTGTAGTATCCTTTTTAGGACCATTAATATAATATTCAGAGGAAAAAAATCCGGCGATTCATATTTTGTCGTTAATTACCAAAGTCATGCTACATGAAAATATTGTGCCTTTTCATCTCACGTTTATATCTTAGGTTGTTACTGGTTATTTTTTCTAATATAAATACCAGGTGCATGTATTAGATTAGAGTTGATCTAACTTGCACATAGATTGGTTTATTTTAACGGTGAGATTTTTTTAATTCAGAAAAATAGGTAGATCGGATGCGTGTATATATGTATACACGCTAAAGAAGAAATCGAGTTGGAAAAGATATATAGAAGAGGTAAAACTCGTTATCATAATTAAAAATTAATTTTTTAATTCAAAAAAATAGGTGAAAGTGGCGGGAAAATGTGCTGATTTTATTAATATATAGATAGATATAGATTATATGTATAAAATTATTTACTCCTTTTTTTAATGAATAAAATTATTTATGCATGTATCAGCCAACTAATAATTCTTTTAAATTTCTAAATAGTCGTCAACAAAGTGGCATAAAAAATACAATGTTTATAATTTAATGGCATGCTAGAGATGTTTTAAACTTCAATAGTATATATGTCAAATCCATTTGATAAACTACAATGGCATTGTAAACATATTTTTAAAGTTCAATGGCATTTCAAAAACACTTGGCAAAGTACAATGGCATTTGGAGTATTTAACTCTTAAATAATTAGTATACAACAAATAATAAAATGTAACTATATTAATAAAAAGGCCAATACTTTTTAATTTGGTGATTTTGTGAATCCAAAGCAAGTTTGGAAAAAATACTATTTTTATTGGTAAGATTTACGACATGTTTTTATCATTTGTCATAATGTTCAAAACGATTTTATCATTGCAAATTTAACATGAGTAGTCTCGAGTGAATTCTGGCTTCCGTGTTGAGTATACGACTTTACGCTTTTTGATGGTATTTTGGTTAAAATATTGAATAATCTTAATATTAATCTTAACATAATAATAATAGGAGTGCCACCTCCGCAAAGTGCCTAGGTGATAGTACCATATTTGACATTAACTTTTATGGATTAATTATTTTCTTTATTTAATTTATACTACTTTTATTATTTGATGATTTTTTCCTATTTTATGTTTTTATATGTACTAGTGTTTTCACCCGCGCATTGCACGGGGAGACGTATGCCATTTATTATTTTCATTTCTATGTTGCACGATAGATTTAAATTGGAGAAAGTAAACGATCAATCAAAAACTATTCTGATCTCTATAGCTCTTCACCCGAGTTTCGAAAATTCTTGAATAACACCGATCATTAGAAGTAGATAATTTCATTAAATTAAGAATTGAGATTAGTATCTGACGAACTCAATCCAGAAGAAATGTCATCGTCAATCCCAATTTGTTAGTCGAACGATATTAAATACTTTTGCTTTACTTGTAAGTTTAGTATAAGGACAAAAAGTGAAGACACTAATTTTCATTAATAATTTAATTCAATTACAATAATGGTACTTAGATTAGTATAAGGATAAAAAGTGAAGATACTAATTTTCATTAATACTTATCGCTTCTTCTCACTGAGCCAAGCTTGTTCGGCCATGTTAAGCATGAGCTACAATTTATTTGTGACTCTATACATAGGATAATGGATAATCCAAACACCAAGAAAGTAATTTTGGCAAGCCCTCTTCCCATTGCACAATGTAGAATCAACAGATTTTCCCTTTCCATGCCCAATTCAAACAATTACACATGCATAAATTAAGCCCTCAGTATCCTTTGTAGCTCATGCTTCCCAAAATTTTAACTCTTTTCAAATCGAAAAGGTTAAGAATTCACCTTCTTTTATAATCTATACAACAATGTCAATAACTTTACAACAATGTCTATAACTTTTTGTATTTTCAAAGAATAGCAGTCCAAGAAATAATGCTTTGCACAAAAACAACAAAAAATAGAGACTAAATTCAATGGAATAGTCAACGTGCACATTTTATAAAAGAAATCAACTGTTGAGTCAATTATTGGTCATCTTAAAAACTCTTTCTCGGGTTCCATCTTGAAAGTTGGTCATCTGCAATGAAAAACAATGACATTAGTGTTTTTTTTTTTTTTTTGCATTTTGGATGGGTATGCAATTGTATAGATGAATACCCTACAATTGTATAGATTATCATGACTCCCTTCGTCGGATATCTCCAAATATCCGACGAAGTTTGAATCAACTGCATTTTTCTTCAATATTGATTGATAATATTCCCCAAATTAACCCAAGGTCCCAAGCAACTATCGAATAAATGATCCAAGAAACATTTCCCCATCACTGGATGAGATTCCGTAACTCGCTATACAAAAACAATAAAACATGACTCGCTGTACAAAAACAATCAAAAACCAATGAACCAGGAAAATAGCGAAAGAAATGTTTGAAGATCAGATCAAACAATGCCACCTAAGCTTTTTGCTTGAGTGGAAATTTTCAAGTTCACCTCTTCAATCTGAAAAAGCCAAAGCCACAACAAATTAAAAGCCAAAGTTCACCTCTTCACACTTACTTTCCAGATTTCCATAAATAAATTGGCAAAGAACACCTTAATCTCAATTGGTTCATCCCCAAATTAAGCAAAACATGAGACAAAACACAACCAGGCCCACATTAATCTCTGTGAAAATGCATTTATGCAATTACTTGGCTCGATCGAATCAACTATATTAAAACAACATGGTTACAAAGAAGAGCACAACCAATAATCTCATTAAAACTCATGCCATAATCACATCAATTGGCCACCATTTGGTTGTGTTCTAGATTAATAAAGAACAAAGACATCCAATACCATCATCAAAGCGCACCTACTTGCATAATTGATTGAAAAAAAGCAAAAGAAAAAGATAGAACAAAAACATAAAGAAACCTAAAAACACAAAACCAGACTAAGAATTGGAAACCAACAGAGGAAAAAATCCCATGGGGAATTATCTATTTCCTTGGGCAACGTAAAAATACCCTTTTTTTGGTTGAAAATTCAGAGCTTCAGCCTTCAGATAAGCTTTGACCGAGAACCTACAAGAATTTTACACTTTGAACCTATACTTAACATGGTGAATTATCTATTTCCTTTTCGTATATGATCAAGGCACTTCCAGATTCACTATTCAAACAAAATAAGAATTTACCTGCATTTTTGCATTACCTTGCGATGAGATTTCAGAGGAGAGCGGCTTAGGAATTCTTCAAAATTCATGAACCACGCATTCTTGATTTCCTCCCATTCCCTTCATCTGAGAAGTTGATAAAGAAGATTCGCAGGGCTTGTGGGAGTTGTTTCTCTTCTGTAAAAACAACGAAAACATAGGTGAGAAAAAGATTAGAATTCAAATCGGAATGAATATGTGTGAGATTTTCGAAGATACGGTATGAATTAATACGCGTGAAATTAGAATTCAAATCCAAATGGGAGCCGTGAGTTTAGGGAAAGATTATTACGCATGATCTTGCTGTGATATGGTAGAAGGCAGCTTAAACGAAACCGTGAATTTAGGGATAGATTGGGCAGTTTGAAAGCTGGATTGACAGAGCCAACTTTAGGGGAAGATAAGAAGCTGCAGAATTTAAGTATATCTGAATTTAGGGAAAAATTAGACAGAGTCTGATTCTCCTACGATGATGATTGACAAAACAAAACAACTAAAATTGATTTAATAATTAAATAATATTTAATTAATTAATTCTAAAAATTGATAGTTTGAGCGGGAAAACGTGCTCATTTTATTAATATATAGATTTCATCTTTTTTATGTGTATTCTAATTTTCAAATTAATGTATAACATTTTTCAATTCTTTTATATTTAGTGTTGCATGCATTTAATTTTTTAGTATTTCATTTTAGTTATTTTATATATATATATATTAATTTTCAAATTAATTATATAATTGAAATATCAACTAGGCATAGTATTACATTGGCAGCAGGACTTTGTTTCGGAAAAAATTTTTCACATATTTAAAAAAAAAAAAATCCTCTTGGTTATAGTTGCCAGGTTAAGGAGAATGAAATCATCTAACTGCATTTTTTTATTTAATTTGAGTTGAATGTGGTACAAAATTAATTCAATATATTCAGAATTCAATTCGAGCTAAATATGGTATGAAATCAATTCAATATTCATAAAATTTATATATGTATGTGAAGGTCAATCATAAGATCATTTTTAATTGTATTTAAAATACGTTTGAACAGTTATGTATAGCTCATGAAATATATTATTTAGGATTCTTTTGGTTCAAATAAATATTATCTAAATTTTCTTCCCAGATAATATATTCTTACCTCAAATAATCAATTACGACAATTGATATGGTATTTTTTTTTATAAAATAATATTTCGCACTAAAATTTATAAACCGTTGTTGAAGTCTATAATATTACATATGTTTCGTTATTTTTATTATATATATTCATAATAATTTATTTTCTTATTTTATAATATTATTTTTTTATAATATATCATCTTAATCACCCCGTGCAACGCACGGGGGTAATACTTGTACATAGTAATAATTACCAATTACATTTTATTGACTCCTCTTTTAGTGACTGATATAGTGATATTTAATGTTATATGTGTTTCGTGACATGATTATGAAAAGATCCAGGAATCAAGATCATTGTTCATTACATTTTTGTCTACACCTTTTGCATTTTCATCTTCGTGTCATTCATTTTCATCCATTTAAAAACGTTATCTATACGCAGCTACTTATATATTTTGTTAATTTAGTTCTGCTTAGATGTTTTTGATTTACAAACAAATAGACCTGGAAAAGATTATTTGAACAAGTGTACATATATAATATTTAAAAGGGATTTTGGGGCAAATGGTTCCAAAAAAACTAGCTATATTGCAGATTTAGTCCCAAATAATAAAAGGTGGCGCAAATGGTCGCAAAAAAAAATTTGGTGCCCAAATGATCCATTTGGATGGAATCCGTCCGTTTAACCGTTAGTCAAAGTCAACTGTCGAAAACTTAGGTGCGCATTTGGTCTATTTCACTTGAAATAAATTGCAGAAACGGTCATAACTTTAGATATTGTTACAATCAAGTCCCAAAGTTTGAAAAATAAATACGTTAGTCCCAAATTTAGTTAAATTATATAATTTTATATTTTATTTTTCTATGGGTGCTTATTTGGTCCGTAATTAATTTTATTGAATTAATTTGATATCGATTAAATAGTTTTTATAAAAAAATTTCAACACAGTAGCATTTGTTTGTATTAATATAATATCACAACTTTCGAAAAATTTCTTTAGCATTAGAGACGCGCACATTTTGATTTTAACCAACAGCTAATAATAAATATAATTATTGTGCGCGTCTATGGGTGCTTAATTTTATAGGCACAATAATTATATTTATTATTAGCTGTTGGTTAAAATCAAAATGTGCGCGTCTTTAATGCTAAAGAAATTTTTCGAAAGTTGTGATATTATATTAATACAAACAAATGCTACTGTATTGAAATTTTTTTATAAAAACTATTTAATAGATATCAAATTAATTCAATAAAATTAATTATGGACCAAATAAGCACCCATAGAAAAAATAAAATATACAATTATACAATTTAACTAAATTTGGGACTAACGTATATATTTTTCAAATTTTGGAACTTAATTGTAATAATATTTAAAGTTAGGACCTTTTGTGCAATTTATTTCAAATGAAATGGACCAAATGCGCACCCAAGTTTTTAATAGTTGCCTTTGACTAACAGTTAAACGGACGGATTCCATCCAAATGGACCATTTGTGCACCAAAGTTTTTTTTGGGACCATTTGCGCTATCTTTTATTATTTAGAACTAAATCTGTAATATGACTAATTTTTTGGGACTATTTGCGCCAAAATCCCTATTTTAAAAAAAACCAGTGAATAGCTTAAAAATTAATTTTACTTCTTTGAAAAGTTATTTATGAATCATTTATTTATTATCTATATTTATAATATGATAATAAGTATGTAATGTGTTAAATGATATTGTCCTTATTAATTCATGCAAGGAAGTGATTATCCGTTTAATTTGACTAGTAAACAACACGTGCTTTGCACGTGATAAGAAAACTGCGTCAATAACATAATTTTTTTTTTCAAATCATTTGAAATCTTTGATTATCGTAAATGTTTAACAAAAACAATCATATTTTTTAGTCACTATTAAATAAATGGTTTTTATTGGTCGACGTGATCTCTCGAACATACATAAGAAAAATATGCAAGTAATTTGTAAGTGAACAGAATTTGAAAAGAATTGTTATAAATTTAGAAGCAATGTATTTAAAAGATTTCATATTATGTATTTTCATTTTCAATTCTTGAAATTATAACTCGGACAAATGAAGAGGTGCAAAATTCATGAATGCTCAATTAATTAATTAAGGAAAAACTTTATAAAATGACGAATATGAATGATAATTCTATAAAATTTGAAAGGGCATAAACTATTTCATATTATGTATGTTTATTTTCAATTCTTGAAATTAAAGCTCGGACAAATGAAGGGGTGCAAAATTCATGAATATATGTTCAATTAATTAATTAATTAACTAAGGACAGCTTTAATATGACTTATTGTATTTAATTAATTAAACTTTATACAAGGACGAATAAGAAATTCTATCAAATTTGAGAGGGCAAATTCGTCCTAAAATGTTTCTCACCTCTTAGAGACTTTTAATAGTAGTATAGATATAGATCAGTGTAGGCATGCAGCGATATTCTCATCTAATCAACTTTCCAATTACAACTAATCAACTTTCCAATTACAACTTTTCAATTATTGGGTTTATACCAATGAATAAAAAAGTAATAATTTAAAGAACAAATTTGTAAATCGAATTGAAGCTCTAGACAAAGAATTTGTTTCTTTGAATAGACTCGAAACAATGAGTAGGTTATGCAATAACAATACTATAAAGGAATACTTACCCTAGATCCTTTCTTGAATGGACCATATCGAAGAACAAGGGTCGGGCTAAATACACCAACGCATTTACTTTATACACCCATGTTTTTACCATATTCCCATAATACCCTCGCATTCTTTTCCTTTTTTTTTTTAATTTTATATATGTTCGCCCCCAATGGGGCGAACAGCAATCAAGCAGTTCGCCCCATTGGGGGCGAACAGCTTTAAGGCAATTCGCTCCCAATGGGGCGAACAGGCGAAAAAGAAAAAAAAAATAAATATTTTTTTTGTACTATTATTTTTTTAATTTGTTTAATAATTATATTCGAAACTAACCGGATAAAGTTTATCAAATAAATTTTGAAATTAATTGTTAAAGTGGTTGCAAAAAACGTAAAAAAAATTGAAATTACCCGGTGAAATAGTTGCAAAAATTTTGATTTTTTAATAACTATATTAGACAATAAAGCCAATTATTATATCATCGTTAAATTCATCGTCAAATTGGTTGCAAAAAATTTCGAAATTACTTGTAAAAGTGGTTATAAAAAATTTGAAAAAATTGTATCCATCAACAAAAAATCAAATAAAATTTGGACCATGCTACAACACCATAATATATGTCATAATCGTTGGCATAATGGTAGATGACATATTTTATAACTGTCTATCTAAAAGTGATGGAGGGGTTGAAATTATTGGTAGTCTAATATTTTTCATAAAATTTACTTTAAAAAAAAAAAATTTTTTTTTGAAGTTCGCCGTGAAACACAGCGAACTAGAGAGAGAGAAGAGAGGAGAGAGGAGAGAGAGAGGGGAGTAAAAGAGCGGAGAGAAGAGAGGGGAGAGGGAGAGAAGAGAGGGGAGAGAGAGAGAGGGGTATAATTGGAAAGTGGATCAAAAGTTGGGTGCATGAAGTAATGCACTGGGTGCATTTAGCCTCACCCGAAGAACAATAACAAACACAAAAAGCCTTTCACCTAAAATCAAAATATTCTGTACTGTATTGAATGAAATACATTTCTTGATCCACACACAAATAAGTAAATAAATAAATAAATAAAGTACATTTAGGCCTTGTTCTATTTGGTGTTAACCAAATCCGCACGCAATTCCGTATACCTCATACTCATTTTCAACCACACACACATTTCCCAAAATAATATTAACCACACATTTTTACACGGAATACCGCGCGGAACAACTAAACCCCCAATCAAACAAGGCCTTAATGCATTTACTGTCATTAGAATGCTCAAGATTTGGAAAATCAAAGCTATGTACTAGGTGAAGAATATTAGTTTTTATTTTCATATATTGGTGTGGCCCAATATCCCATTAATATGGTGATAATTTCGGATATAGATAATTAAGTAATTATGGACCGAAATTACATAATAATAGGCCAATTAGAATCCCATTATAGCTGGGATTGTTTGTAGGATTTTGTGATGGGCAAAAACCTATATATATACTAACCTATTAGGGTCCCTTGTGTATCATTTTCATTAAGTTAAACACCACCAATACGAGAATGAAAAGCACTAGAAGAATCCTAATATCTACCCTTATGTATTGCAACGATATCAATGGCTGGAGGTACGTTATCGATCTAATTATTTCCACATTGATCTATATGCTATTAATTGAATAAGCGAGTATAGATCGCTGTTGTTTATGAAAACTCTAACAAAGAACGGCAATAAACGGTTAAAATTCTGTCATTTCAAGTATTGGTAGTAAAGATGTTTCAATTTTCATAGCATTTTAGAAAGACATTTTATTTATTTATTTATTTTTCTATTACCATAATACAACACAGTTTTGTGAAGACATGACCAAAAACCCAGGACAAAAGAAAAATAGGGTGTATCAGACAACTTGTGACCGTAAAATGTGTGCCGTGATCATAAGCAGGGAAATGTCATATTTTATGTATGTTTTGTTTTGGGTATTTTATGTATATATATATTTAAAAATTATACTTGTTATTGGGGTGATAAAGTTGTTCTTGTAATGATTAAGTCGTACATAAAATGAATATCGTTAGAGGTGCAAATGATGTCCCCTTAGGTGGTCAACGTAACCGCTACGGGAACTTATAGGGGTTATCTGATTATCCCTAAACTTCTTAGCCTCTGGGGAAGACATGTATTGTTGTCTCTAAATGTCAATTCTTATAGGGATGACAAAGTACCCCACACCTATGGAGACGACAATTTCATACCCGAATCCCCTTGTACAATTATACCTATAGGGGCGACTCTTTTTGTACTGGCAAAGATACAGCGACATGTCACATATCCTTATAAGCTTAAAACACAATTTTTTGATCTATTGTTGTTCCTATTGACAAAATTTCTTGTAATGGCATGGTTTCCCTAGGTACATTGACACTATTTCGAATTCAATGTATTAATTAATTGGAAATTCGCATAATACAAATATTCAATTGATTAAGTAAACAATTTATTAGACATATAAAAATATGTAAGGACATGGTTGAAATAATTTATAGATAGATTGGATTAAGTTATCCATATATATAATTATTTTCAATCCATAACACGTTTTAATAGATTATAGCATTATTTTTTATGATTTCTCGCAAAGTTGGATAATTTTCTTTTCCTAATTACTTTTCTTACTCATTTAGATCACACTAACAAATTACAATTGATCTCCATTCGTTTATTACTTTTTACTACATCCTTTGAAAAATAATTTTTACTGAACATATAAAAGTTACCAGAAATGGGGTTGACTAAGTTGCCCCCAACCGTATGATAGTCTGGTAGGGTCCGGAGATCCAAATTCGAATATGCAGA
This sequence comes from Jasminum sambac, assembly GCA_018223645.1. NCBI lineage: Eukaryota > Viridiplantae > Streptophyta > Magnoliopsida > Lamiales > Oleaceae > Jasminum > Jasminum sambac. The sequence continues at coordinate 37,574,913 of CP073649.1, read as the reverse complement.
CGCATATGCTTTATGACTTATGAGTGACAATAATTAATGTTCTTCTTTGCCTTCAAATTAGCTAAAAAGGCATTTTCCAATGCTGGTCGGGCAGCATGTAGACAAATTGGTATATTCGCATATTTTAAATCATTTTCCTTGATGATTATCCAAAAAAATAATGTTTAACCAAAAAAATTAGAGAAGACGGAGAAGGATGAATAAGTTATATGCTGGAGAGGGAAATAATATTTACGCAAAAACTAAAAAATTGAGAAAATAAAGACTAAACATAGAGAAACAAATATTTGCTAATATGTGTGTTGAAATAAAAATTATCAAACTTTAAGTTTATTTAATTGAGAAAAAAATAATTTTTTACTAGAAACTACATAAAGGATATGAAGGAGGAGTGAAATAAATTTTAACCAAAAATTTAGAAAAGGAGACAAAACAGGGAATAACGGATACAGAAGGGGAAGGAGTAAAAAGTTTCAAAAATCATTAAACTTTAGGTCTAGTATGTTTTTCTCACCAAACTTTAAAATATTTCTCATTCTTCACTGTACTATTAAAAATTCTTTTCCATTCATCACTCTCTCCACTGTCGTTCATTGTACTTAACTGGATCACACACGTGGATCCGAACAATGGAAATCCCAAGTGCCACTCTTCTTAGTCTAATCTCTCCAAGCCAGACGCCTTGCCCAAACCTGAAAACCTGTAATGGACTCGATTTCTGGAAAACTATTAAAATTGTCACGTACATAGGGTAAATTGTCTTGCCATGTAGTCACGTCGGTGTGGATTTTCAAGTCGGGTCAGGTCGTCTAACATGGAGAGATTAATGGAGAAGAGCGATGCCTAGGATTTCAGTTATTTACATGTGCGATTTCATTGATTATAATGCACGGCAACAAAAGGATTGATGGATGGAGAAGAATTTTTAATAATAGAATGATGAATGAGAAACATTTTAAAGTTCAGTGGGGAAAAGGAAACTAGACCTAAAGTTAAGTGATTTTTGAAACTTTTTACTTCAAGGGGGAAAATATTGAACCAAATTTAAATAAATATAAAAAAACGAAAAAAGAAAAAATGGAGGTGATGAACAATTAATGGGGATTAGAATCCTAGTAGTACGATGAAAAATGCAATTGAAAATCATAGCAGACAACCGACACGACACATTGAACAATGCAAATTGTCTCCTTAAATTGTACTCCCTCCATCCAACAACAAAAAGTCTACAGGCAGAGAATGGTTTAGGGAGAGTTTCAGGGAATGGGTGTTTTTTGACAAATTTACCCTCCATTCAAATTTTTGGCCTTATACACGTACACAACAAAGAAACCAGGCTTGAATCCCTAAATCGGCCAAAAAGAAACTCCCGAATTCCCTTCTGGCTCAACAATCGGACCGGCTTGAATCCCTAAACCAGCCGCTGACGTCGTAGTCCTCCACCGCCGGCGACCTGTAGTCGACGGCCCCTCCACCAGATAAAGACGCCGGCATTGTACAGCTACTACGGGTTTGCAGTTCGAAATCGAGAGCAAAGCAAAGACGACCTCTGCATTCACTTCGACGACCTCGACGGCGCAAACTCTCCCTACCTCCGGTGACGCAACTCCTACCTCCGGTGAGTCCAATCCGTTCTTTTTGGCCTTGGAAGTTTTCCGATTCAGCTCTGGTTTCGAAGATGCGTTTTTAATTTTTTTTTTTTTTTTTTTTTTTACAGAATGATGCTTGCTTTGCTCCTACATTATGCTTTGCTTTGTTTTGTGTTATACTATATGTGAAGGAAAAAAATGGATACTATATTGAAGAAAAAAAATAATCTGAGAATGAAGAAATTGTAGTGGATGTTCGCGTATGTTATACCATATATGAGGTGAAGTTCAATGCTTTATTGATGCTATATATGAGGATCTTCAATGCCATTGGAGAGTGTGTTATACTATATATGAGGATTTTCACTGCTATATAGTATGTTATACTATATATGAGGATTTTCATTGCTTTATTGATGCTATATATGAGGATTTCCTTTTTTTGTTTTGGTTTAGTGGTTTGCTGGATTCGATGCAAACGGAGAGTGGTGAATTAAAAATTTTGATGAGCAATCCAGTTGGGAAGACATTCAGTCATGATGAAGTGGTCGAAGTCGAAGAGCAGGTTGAAGAAGATGGATGTCAGTTCGACCAAGGTGGGCAGCTTATACTAGTAAATTTATTATCACCCATCAATAGATTAGCACGAAATATTTATAATTCTCCATATAAAATGAAATGCTAGCTCATTTTGATTGATTGAGCATATCACAGTGGCACTTAAGAACGATTAATTGCTTTTGCACAGAGATTGAAGGAACTAATAAAGAGATAACAATGACTATTGATAATTGTGCGACGAGTTTGAATGCTAGAGGAGATCAGTCCAATGGCTCTGGTAAGGAAGCGTTAGTTGTTCCAGCTGCTCCTGATGTAGATGGGGAAGATGATACAGTTGTTCCTAAAGTTGGAATGAAGTTCGTAACAACAAAAGCACTTTATGAGTTTTATAGGCTATATGCACAGAGTCAAGGTTTTCCGATAAGAGTTGGGAGCACAAAGAAGGGTGCTGATGGGAAACTTCATTATTATTATCTTGAATGTAGTAGAGCAGGCACGCGCAAAAGTAAATCGACAGATCCTTTTAACCCTGGACCGACTGGGCAGACAAATTGTAAAGCAAAGATTTGTGCCGTCTCAGATGTACGGGGGGTGTGGCGTATAAGCAAAGTGAAGTTTGAGCACAATCACATTACGTCACCCACAAAGTCTAGGTTGTATGCATGCAATCGTCGATTAGATCCACTCACTAAGAAACAGCTTGATATGAATGATAGGGCTGGGATTCGAGTGAGCAAGACATTTGAGGCAGCTGCTATTGACGCTGGAGGTTATGAAAATGTTACATATCTCGCAAAAGATTGCATCAATTATGTTGCAAAGTCTCGGCAACTCAGACTTGGGGAAGGCGATGCTGCTGCTCTTTTGGCCTACTTTAGGCGAATGCAGAAACAATGTCCTGGGTTCTATTATGACATTGAATTAGATGAGGAGGGCCGACTGCAAAATCTCTTCTGGGCCGATAACAGGTCTCGAGAAGCATACAAAGAATTTGGAGATGTAGTTTCGTTTGACACAACCTATTTGGTGAATAAATACCAAATGCCTTTTGCCCCATTCGTTGGTGTAAACCACCACGGGCAGTCCACATTATTGGGATGTGGTCTCTTAGCAGCCGAGGACGCTACGTCGTTTGCTTGGCTATTTTCTGCGTGGTTGGAGTGCATGGGGGGGAAAGCACCTAGTGGTATAATCACCGACCAAGATTTGGCAATGAAAGTTGCGATACCCAAAGTGTTCCCAAATGCAAAACATAGATGGTGTGCGTGGCATGTAATGAAAAAGTTGCACTGAGAAATTTGGAGGTCGTAAGTGCATAAAGACGATGTTATTGGGGCTATTAAGGTAGCGGTTTATAACGATAATTCAAGATGAGTTCAAGAAGCTTGGGAAGAGTTGCTTGAGAAGTATCGCCTTGGAGATAATAGGTGGTGCATGGATATGTATCTGGAGAGAGCTCGTTGGGTTCCATGTTATTTTAAAACTAGTTTTTGGGCTGGAATGTCAACTACACAGCGAAGTGAGAGTATAAATGCTTTTTTTGACGGTTATGTAGATTCGAAAACATCTCTAAAGCAATTTGTTGAGCAAGATGACCGAAATGTCAGAGTAAAATAGAGAAGGAGGTTCAGCCGATCATAAGTCATCTAGTGTAGTAGTCCGTTGTGCTACTCACTGAGGATAGAAAACAGCTTCAACAAGCTTATACTAACAAGAAGTTTCAAGAAGTTCGAAAAGAGCTAACTGCTCTTTCTTATTGTAGGATTGACAGGACTGAGCATGATCATCCAGGCTCTATTTATCATGTGTATTAGCAGGTTGCATTGGGGGACGATTGCTGGAAGCGTAAGGAGTTTTTAGTATCATTTGTTAAGGAAGATCTCTTCGTGTGTTGCAGTTGTAACCTATTTGAATTCAAGGGCATCGTTTGCAGACACGCCTAAAGGTTTTGATTGACCTAGATGTTTATCAAGTTCATGAGCGATATATTCTGAGGCGTTGGAGGAAGGATGTGAATAGGGCATATTCCAAGATTACAGTTGGGGATAGTGGTTGGGCCCGTACTCCAGAAAAGGAAAGGCAAGACAAGTTGTTGAGTATTGCGGCAAGAATGTCTGAGTTAATTTCTGTTGATAAAGAATATAGTGAAAGTGTGATGGAGTTAATGGAGCAGAAAATGCGGGACTTCCTAATTTCTCACCCATCTGTTGGTGGACAACATAGTACGAATATCCTAGGACACTCTACATCAACTACTACACGTGGTGGAGCTATTACTTCTGGCATTATTGATCCACCATTGGTAAACCGTAAGGGGGCCCCAAAGAAGAATCGGCTGAAATGAGCACTTGAGAAGATGCCAAAGAAGAGAAGAGTACGATACTAACAAGAGTTACTCAATTTATCATAACTCTTTATATACTTAAATAATCTTTCTTCGTGTAGGTGTCATCAAAAAAACGTGGCACTAGTACTTCGCAGACAACCCCAGTGGAGCAACAACCTTTCCACATACTTCCTGTGGCTAACCAGCCACGTCCACCCATGCCACCGCCCCAGGTGATTGTATATTAACAGTACTAGATAGATTGGATTACTGATTTCGTGTGCTTTCTTTACTGAAGAATAAAAATTCTACGGCATAAAACTTGTTTGAACAGGTTGAAGGATCAGTTTTTCCTCCGTCCATCTTTCAAATGCATTCTCATGATCAACTTTCTCATTCCCTTCATCGAGTTACACAGGATCATCAAGATCAAATGCAGGTAATTTAGGCTATCCCAATAGCTTGTATTAAATTTAGATACGAATTGTGTAGTAAGTGTTTCATCTTTTTGGTTGCGGGGACTCATTTGCAACCTGAAATTTTGAGGTAAAAATATGGATAGCTTATAACACATCTTCTTTATTAAAAGTTCATGTTCGATCTTCAATTCTATTTGACATGAAGTTGACATTGTTCTTTTTTTCGTTCTTTTTTTTTTTTTGGTTGTTTGTATACATTGGTATGGTGTTGCCATCTAAGAATTAAGTTAATTGGTTTTTTTTTCCGTATTAAAATGGTTCTTCTTTTGTAAATTTTCAGTGGGGACTCCATTGGGATGGTGTTCATAACGAAGAATGACGTGAAATCAAATGGAGTAAATGACGACCAAGTTGGGTACAAGAATGAAGACTATCGACATGTTTAAATGCATAAAAACATGACTTTTATTTTGATGCATGGTTTCTCAAACATATTTTTTATATGTATTTTATTTAATGCATGGTTTCTCAAATGTTAGCATATTGAAACAACTTTGGGAATGGTACTTGAGTTTTGCAATTGTGGGTTATGCTTTAATATGTGTAAGAGACTTCTATAAATCCTTCCACGAGTAAGCGCAACTGCTTGTGAACTAAATAGTTGGATAGTATAAGGCATGTGTTTTATTTTGATGCATGGTTTCTCAAACATGTATTTTTTTTATGCATGCGTTAGTTTTGCAATTGTTTCCGTATGAATGAACTAATATTGTAGTGTTGGAAGATAAATGAAACTGAGAGATGTAAATGTAAATTACAGTACCTCCATTATTAAAATTGTGATGCTTGGATGTATAATGAAATGGTCTCATTTCTTTTTTCTTTTTTTTTTATTCAAATCGGAAAATGGATAGAACATTCAGCAAACAAATTGTCAATATCATAACAAGTTATTCAAATTAAAATGACTAAACATTCCCTACAAAAGATTACGCTTGCACACTGAACAATAACAAAAAATTACTTGATTAAACATTCATCAAGTACTCTTCACCTTCATTATCCTCCACATCACCAAATTCAGGCCCAACATAATGAAGAACTAGTGCAATACTTTTAGACTACGAAAGTTCGATCATAGTACACACACCTAAACACCAACATCGGGGATACAACAACAATACTTGATATCAAATGCAAAAGGTAATTACAGTATTGAACAACACAGTGGCAGCTTGTCTAGGTTATCCAACCTCTCAAGTTTGTCGAGCTTATCTAACTTATCCAATTTGTCCAACTTCTCAATGATGCAAGTAATTGATGGTCTTCAATGCAAAGAAGGGCCATTGCCGTGTTCGGATTACGAGTACTTGAGGCAAACTTATGCTCAATAGCTCGAGCGTTACCCCTTACCTCGTCAACCCAAGCGAATCCTTGACAAGCCGTCCCATCCTAGAGATAAACGAGATAATCAAATGGCATGACATTATTAAAAGTATTTTAACAACACACACTATTCAAAGCAAGCATATAACATTATTAAACTAAATATTTAAACACAACATCATCAAAATAATGATTACCTTCACATTGACACACCTTCAGAATTCACGGTTAGGATTACGCTCGGTGTGTGAAATCTTCAAAACCATTGTTGCACCGCATTCACATTTTCGAGGTGAACGGGTATTATTAGAACTACAAGAAGCCATCGGTAGAGAACCTATATGAAATGGTGTTAAATTAAAACTATTGACAAAAGATTGTCTCCTAGGAATATCCATATCCACTATAGATAAAGTAAATTGTATTATCTAATTCATTCATAAATGTGAAATTATATCCAAATCTCAACCTAATCAATTCAATAAAACATTATAGAGTTCGAAACTAAGCCAAATTTCATCATGACTGAATGTCTTCCCAACTGGATTGCTCATCAAATTTTTTAATTCACCACTCTCCGTTTGCATTAAATCCAGCAAACCACTAAACCGAAACAAAAAGGGAAATCCTCATATATAGCATCAATAAAGCAATGAAAATCCTCATATATAGTATAACATACTATATAGCAGTGAAAATACTCATATATAGTATAACACACTCTCCAATTGCATTGAAGATCCTCATATATAGCATCAATAAAGCATTGAACTTCACCTCATATATGGTATAACATACACGAACATCCACTACAATTTCTTCATTCTCAGATTATTTTTTTTCTTCAATATAGTATCCATTTTTTTCCTTCACATATAGTATAACACAAAACAAAGCAAAGCATAATGTAGGAGCAAAGCAAGCATCATTCTGTAAAAAATAAAAAATAAAAAAAAAATAAAATAAAAAATAAAAACGCATCTTCGAAACCAGAGCTGAATCGGAAAACTTCCAAGGCCAAAAAGAACGGATTGGACTCACCGGAGGTAGGAGTTGCGTCATCGGAGGTGGGAGAGTTTGCACCGTCGAGGTCGTCAGAGTGAATTCAGAGGTCGTTTTTGCTTTGCTCTCGATTTCGAACTGCAAACCCGTAGTAGCTGTACAATGCCGACGTCTTTATCTGGTGGAGGGGCCGTCGACTACAGGTCGCCGGCGGTGGAGGACTACGACGTCAGCGGCTGATTTAGGGATTCAAGCCGGTCCGATTGTTGAGCCAGAAGGGAATTCGGGAGTTTCTTTTTGGCCGATTTAGGGATTCAAGCCTGGTTTCTTTGTTGTGTACGTGTATAAGGCCAAAAATTTGAATGGAGGGTAAATTTGTCAAAAAACACCCATTCCCTAAAACTCTCCCTAAACCATTCTCTGCCTGTAGACTTTTTGATCCAACAAAGATAGTCCATTAGTTATTGTTACACACATTAAGAAAATGATAATTAATTAAGTTGAAACATTAAATTTTATATTATTTTTTCATATATACTCTTATGTATCATTAATTATTTGAAAATACTTTTAATGCATAGGTAGTTGAAGGTACACTAATTAAAAATATAGGCGGAAATAAAAAAATTAAAGATATAATAAATAAAGTAAGTGGAATATCTTTCTGGAATGGATAAAAATAATGTACTGGACTATCTTTATGAGACGCGGGAAGTAATAACAGAACCAACATTACGTCCTAGAGAATAAATTATTTTTTTGATTATGTTGTAGGTGGATTTCAATAATGCCACTCTAGTCATAGAGTGCTTCTCTATATGAGGTAACAAGGGCCTTAACACTCTATGAATAACTTTCGTGTGGACCTCAGAAGCCTTCCGTGTGGCTTGTCGAGGCCCTCTGATGTCCCTAAACTAGGCGAGGTTAGCGAACCATTACTGACGAGACACGCGTAGCTTTGGTGTCGCTGAACGGATAGTCAAGCTACACTCATTTCAATGGACTTCTATATATTCCTAACATAGGTTAGGTAAATGCACAGATAAAGGTAAAAAAAGGAAAAATTACCCTCATGCCCACCTCACATTCAGGAGGAGGGGGGTAATTTTATCGTTTTTTTCGCCTTTACCTGTGCCTTTACCTAACCCACGATGGGAACCTATACAAATTGCATTTCAATAGAAGGAATTTAAGGAAAGGCAATAAAATTAAGGCTAAAATCGAAGGAGGCAATTGAGAAATGACATAAATCAAAGAGAAAATAATGGAAATTTAAAAATCTTGGAAGGAATCACGGTGTAATAGTTGTAAGATTTTCATTCCAATTCTAAATACTTCACATGCACTCTGCTATTTGTATCACAAACTCCTGCCCCTCTTCTCTCACTCTGTCTCTAGCTCCCACACTCAAATATCAATATTTTACTATTAGCTTTGTTGTTGCTCCTATTACAATATCTAGTGATGACTTGACAATCGAAGTGCCATTGATTATCGACCCCTTTTCCTTAACAATCTCTGGCAACCGATATTGGTTGTAGTGTGAAAATAACGTACTAAGTAGTGGCAACTTGGCAAGAGATTTATTGGCCGACGTGGCACGCTGATTCAATTTGTACCGTCAACAGATTGACATCGTCTATGGAAATCTGATATTATCAACAACCTACATATATTTTTTTAAGTGGAAAGAAAGAATTTTGTGTTCTCTAAACAAAGATGGCACTAATAGAGTCTAATAAAAATCTAAGTACTAAACCCCGAAAAGGAAAACCATTGGGCTAACTTTTGGACCAACCCATTGCAATGCCCATCCATAAAACCAAATCTCTTTCAACTTTTGTGTTGGGTTTGACTTGTATGATTCAACAATTAATTTGTAATTAAAACATTGATAATTTGTAAACACTGATTTTCATGTACAATAAATTAGTTATATAACAATGAACACCTTGTTATAAAAGTATAGAAACAATAGAGAGAATTTAGAGAGAATGAATTCTAAGGAATTCACAGGAATGAATTTCATTAATAACTGAAGCCCTATTTATAGGAAAACTTCGAATGGCACAATCATAATTACATAATTTCATCAAGGGTATAATAGTCATTCACCTAAAAAATTATTCATAACAACTACCAAATTATTCACCAAATTATTCTACCTAATAATTATTCCTAATAATTATTCTACCTAATTATTTATAACACTCCCCCTTGAATGACTATTAATACAAATGTCTTCTAAACTTGTTTGGAGAAAAATCCAGTGGGAAAAAACTTCCAAACCGATTGCAGGATACCTTGGAGTGGTTATATACTGCTTCATTAAAACATTGCTCCCCCTGATGTCTACCAGCGGTATAGGAGTATTCACGTGCTGCCTCGTTAAAACCTTCTCAAGAAAACCCAGTGGGAAAAAACTTGATCGAAGAAAAAAGAGTACAGCTACTCCATCTGATTTCATATCTTGAGAACGAATATCCTTACTTCTGGTAAAGGATTTCAATATCACCATTGTTTGGATCTAAAGCGTTGTCTCTATTATAACTTGATCCAATAGATACACTGTGTTGATTTCTCTTGTCGTCCTCAATATACCATGAATATGCCTCGTTAAAACCTTATTAGGAAAAACCCAGTAGGAAAAACCCTAATGAAGGAAAAAGAGTACAATATTCATGTGAATACGCCATTAAAGTTGCCTCACTAAAAACCTTGCTAGGAAAATCCAGTGGGATAAAACCTCAGTCAAGGGAAAAAGGGCGCAACACGTATTTTATACAAGTATGCTTCAAGCATTTCAAAATCTTTCATGGATTTATATAAGTATCATATACATTGGTTGATACGCTTCATTCATTTCCATGTGAATGAAATTTAGATATTATATAATATCATGTTATATTCAGTGCTTATATGCAATCAACAGTTTCGATCTCATTTTCTCACTATATCGAGATATATACCTAAATCTCTTCTGGAGATTTCATATTAGTTGAGATTTGGCTGCCTCATTAAAAACCTTGCTTGAGAAAAACCCTTTTGGGACAAAAACATCAATCAATGAAAAAGTACAAAGATATGAATTTCTCAACAATATCAATGTAGATATTTTGAGCCGTTGCATGCACTGATACAATAATACATTTGAAACCTCTTCAAGAGTTTCATTCTCATTTCTCATTAAACCCGTGCATGAACACTTTAATCATAAGGGCATATATTTTAGCATCGGTATTTTCCGATGGATTTCAATATCCTCACTATCATATGTAGCGCTATCTTTTCATACTGTGTCGACACTTTCAATCTTATTTCTTTCCCTATATCGACATAACTTATCGAGATATCTCATTATCAATCCTCTTGTAGGATTACACAATATAGTTATGTCTATATACTCTTCAAGAGCATATGTCTCCGTTATTAAGACCATCTTTTATAATTTGCTTTGATATATATGATTGGGGAAATCTCATAATATCAACGCTTCTGGCGTGCTAACTTATCAAAGCATCTTAACTGATATATGTGATTGTTCATAACATCTTTTATGCATCTTTGAACTTCAAGTTCATATTTTAATTGTGAGGATATAGTATGATGCATTTCACATATCATTTTCAGCCTTTAATACTCCCCCTCATGCTAAGAAAATTTAGAACACTAAAACTCATATATGTTCTCATCATTCAGCCTTAATATGAGAATTTATATAGTTTGCATTCTATTCTCGATATTGGCAATTTATTGGAGGACTTTAAATAATTTGCCACATAATATCCCACTTGTATGCCCATACTCAAATCCTTCAGGGATTTATTCAAATCATTGGGATATATATATTTACTAGCTTTATCATTAAATCTGGAAATTATGCTCATACCGTGAGCAAATCATTTCGTAATCTTCCAATTACGAATCATATACACATGTGGCTATCTAGTGGATCCATATCATAATATCTGTAGTCCACATGGAGGATAAGTGGGCCCATATTTCTCATTCTTTATTCCAGATATATTTGGGATTTATTCCCAATATTGGCTAGTAATGATTTCATCATTTATCGAGAACAATCATTGAAGAATTCTTTTAATTCTTCACTTGAAATATTGATTTCAATAATTATTTAAACCGGGATGGTCAGTCCGGGTTTGCAAACGAGTATTATAAAACTTCTAGTTCAGTAAATTCTTATATCGATTTCACTAGTATCTGTATAGTGCTCAATATGATTTATCATAGAGACAATTCACCGACATATTCCATCATCTTTTGGTGATATTATTGTCTACTACTATTTAAACATGGAGTTACAACTCATACACATCACATTCGGCTATTATTTAATTCCGAAATCGTAGCTCTTACGCTTTATATTATTTATTTAAAATCGGAGTCTTATTTCATACGCGTCGTATTATTCTATAAATAAATCATCAAAATTATTGCAAAATTCATCCTAACAAGGGTCTATACATTATAATGTATCATATGCTCTCAAATCTTCGAAAATACTATCCATCATTACCGATCAAAATTCTAAAAAGAATTTATCGAGGTAGACTCGAAAGGTTGAGGATGCTAATGAATAAGGGTATCCCACAAGATATCCGATTGTTGATTGAAGCGAAGGTTCGATTATCTGGTGAGGTTTCAATTCCTTCTAAATACATGTCTGGTATGGGTAAAAGTAGTTTTTCAAAGAAACGGGGAGCAAAAAGATTAGGAGGATGCTACAAGTGTGCTCGGTGGACATGTGACACTCGATGTAAATCTGTGGGGTACTTGTCCAAAAACCGAGAAGATAAAATAGCATTCATTAAGGATGGATTGAGTAAGGAGCCTTTGGATGATATTCAACAGGCTCTTGAAACACATCCTAGTGGACACGTACAAGGTGAGTTGATGGCCTTATGGGCAAAATTCAAAAATCAACAGGCACTTTATAGTCTTGAAATACTTACTTTAAAAGATCATGTTTGTAAATTTAGTAAAATAATTTAGTATAATGATTTTCCCATATTTGTATAAGGCAAATTTATGTAATATAGAAGATCAATATTTTTCTTTTATTTGTAAATATCGTTTTTCGATTTTCGATTTTATTTATTTTCTATCACCGACATGTATATGTCATTTTCACTTAAATTGTTCTGTCTTTTTCTCTTTCATATTTGTCAAAAAGTAAATAGTGCACTCAATTATTGGTTTGAAAATTTTCCTTTAAATAGAGGGATTCGTGTCTCTCATGTTCATACGTTGAAAGTATAGTGCAAAAAGAGAGATAGGAGTAGAGATGGATATGGAGATTTTAGAATCATCTCATACAAGTCAGCCTTTACCTCACCAGATTAAAACCGTATGTATTCTTGGTGGATCTAAACTGGTAGGCCATATCCAATATGTGGATATAGCAAACCAACTCGTAAAAGAGTTAGGGAGACAAAAAATCAATATACTATATGGAGGAACCAACAACAAACTTTTAACTAGACTTATAATGGCCGTACCATCATGGGGAATAAGAGTTTCGAGTGTAATACCTTTCCATCGAGTTGGATTTAATACTCGAATTGGAGCCAGTTCTACCATGGGTTCAGCTGGGTTGGTGCTACAAGCGCAATCCATCCACAACTGCATGATGTATATGATGAACAATAGTGATGCTTTCATTGTCCTTCCAGGCGGCTATAATACACTGGAGGAAATATTCAATATAATATCATGGGCACAGTGGAACTTTCATACCAAACCAATAGGTTTGTTGAATATCAATTGTTTCTTTGATGGCTTACTAGCGTTTCAAGATCAGGGTGTAAATAATAAATTTATCTCTCATTCAGCGAGAAAAATACTTATTTCTACTAGTATTGTTGATGAACTACTCATCAAATTTCATGCATATGTTCAAGAATCTGTGGAAGCCCAGATCCGTCGGTCACAGACCACTGGTGTCAAGCAAAAAAGAAATTCGGATCCTTTAAATATCTCATTATGAACCCTGATGTTGGGGGTGGTAGAGTTACGGAGTATTTATACTCTCGAAACGCACCCTTCCTTTATAGGTTCAATATGTATTTTCTTTTCGCATTTCTATATTTTCGAGTGTTTATTGCCATCTTTGATATTCTCAATATGTTCCACTTCGGTTGTTTTGTACTTCTTCTGGAGTAATAATAATAATATCATATTGGCTTTATTCAAATACAGAAATCTAGTGATTATGTTTCTTCAAGAGCATTTTATTCTCATATTAATACAATCTCATATCATCGATGAGATTACTTCATATAATCTCTCTATACGATATATTTTCTTTGATTTATCAACATGGGATCTATTGAGCATTTTACTTTCATCTATTTATCCAATGGTAATTTCTGATACCTCTTACTCAATTTTTCTTCATCAATATTTAATAGACGTGGAGAGTGAATATTTCTTTATCAAATGCTTCTTTAAGAATATTTCTCATCATATCGCAATATGCTCAATTTTCTTTCTCTTGTATCATTATGAGATTCTTTGAGCAATTTTATTTCATCAATACATACAACAGTAAATTCTGGTGTACTTGCTCAAATCCCTTTATTAATATCAATATGATATTCTTATTATCTACTTCTTCAAGAGTAGGATTAGAATGTTTGATCAACTACTTCTTCTGGAGTAGGATTCGTTATAACCAATCGTGTAGTATAACCCACCACATTGGAAATATGCACACCAATCGTGTGGTATTACCCACCACATTGGAAATATACTCAAACTATAAAGTGCATAAATTTAAATTGTAGAAATTAAATTCTCCCCAATAGGTGGTTGAACCTACCACATGGAAATTATCGCAATAAATATAAATTTACGGAATTTAAATTGCGAGAATTAAAATACATAATGATTAACTACTTCTTCAGGAGTGGGATCTGCTTAGTAGAAGCTATTACCCATCACTTTAGCATATAAAGTGCAAAAATATATAAAACCTTCCGATTAGTGACGGTTGAACCCATCATCAACTAGGAGGTATTGCAGTAATTAAATTGCAGTAAATAAAGTGCGAGAATTAAATATTGAACTGCTTCTACGGGAGCAGATTTTTTCTTCTAGAACAAATACTCATTACTTCTACAAGAGCACACTTATCCTTTTAGAACAAGTATATTATGTAATTAAACTCTTCGGGAGTTAAAATAATATTCCGATCTTTTAACTCAAATGGACTTCAAGCCATTTTATATAATCAATGGATTTAGAATTTCTTCATGAATATTCTATCCATTTTTCACTGTCGTCAAAATTAGGTCGGTTTTACCCTAAGGGTAAAATTGTCCATTCCAATTCGCAAAGGTAAAATTGTCAAAAATATTTTATCAATGTTTTACGATTGGAAAATTATCTCCTTTCTACTTCAATTTATCAATATCAAAATGTTCAAGGACTATTTTGTAACTTTTTCAAAAATTGGTGTACTGATTTGTAAATTTTGAAAGTTTGATAATAACATATTTCAAAAAACGAGTTATTACCCTATTAATATTGGTCTCAAATCGAAGCTCTCGTTAAATCGAGTATAATGGAGTCGAGAAAATTTGATTTTGATAATGTATGCTCCTTATATCTCGATAAAACGGATGTTATAGTTTAATATATTATTATATTATAAAATCATATGATTTACCTTTTTCCCTTTCTCTAATTATTCCATGGATGAGATTTAATGGCTGTGTCTTGCAATCCATTTACGTGATCAGAAAATTCTTTGGACTCCATTCTTCCAATTTTGGGATTTCAGACATCTCCAAGCAGGTTGTGTAGAAGGTGGAATTGTGGGAGAAGAATATGAACAAAATGGAATTTTCAATGATGTATTTGCAAAGAGAGAGTTATAGGATTGATGAGGATGAATTAATTCATTGGTAATAATCCAGTTTCTGATACAGAAGATCATCTATAAGATGCAACTATAGAGCATACTTCTTTCATATTACTCAAAGGGTTAGAGACTCGTGCTGATAACGTGTTATAAAAGTATAGAAACAATAGAGAGAATTTAGAGAGAATGAATTCTAAGGAATTCACAGGAATGAATTTCATTAATAACTGAAACCCTATTTATAGGAAAACTTCGAATGGCACAATCGTAATTACATAATTTCATCAAGGGTATAATAGTCATTCACCTAAAAAATTATTCATAACAACTACCAAATTATTCACCAAATTATTCTACCTAATAATTATTCCTAATAATTATTCTACCTAATTATTTATAACACACCTAATATTTAATATTGTTGGGAATGTGGGAACAAAATCCCATATTGGCTAAATATGGGTTAAGTGATTAGTTAACGAGGGATTGAGTTACTCTGCCAAATGGATTAATCTTTGGGATGGAACCTCAATCCCTAATAGTAGTATCAAAACTAGGACCCATATTTAGTCATGTGTATGTTCGAGACAATTCTATTACAAAGTTGGTGGGCTCTAGGTTGAATCATAAGGCTAAGAAAAAATCCATGATTGGAACTTAAGGTGGTTGTGTCTATGTAAGGCAGTGATTGAGACACTGTGGAAATGTTGGGCTTTAATAGAGCATGTGGATTGGCTCTTAATGAGGTTGTGCCACGTGAAGCGATGACTCGGCGGCAATGGAAGAGTTGAGCTTTGAGGAGAAAGTTGGATAAATGGGCTATTTATCAAAAGGGAGCGAGTTGATATGGTATTTTGTTTGTGATGGGGATTGTTGGGAATGTGCGAACAAAAGTCCCATATCGACTAAATATGGGTTAAGTGATTGGTTAATAATAAATTGAATTACTCCGGAAAATGGGTTAACCTTTTGGGATGGAACCTCAATTCACAAATATTAAATTTACATTGATAATGGATTGAACACACTACACCATAGTGTAGCACTTAATCTATTCACAACTTTTTTTTTTTAATATCCGTTTTTTTTTTTTGGTCCTAACAAGCCAGCTTGTGGCTCCATAAGGTAGCTCAAACCAACCTGCGGGCTATGAAGTGTGACTTGTGGGCCACCCATTTTGGACTTGGGCTAATCTTCGATCTACGTTTTCTCTGATCAGGCCTTTGTATTTCGAGTCAGCCCAACATTTTGACACTTCTAAGCTCATGGTTGAAAGTTAGTAAACTAGGTATTCGAAGCAATCAACATAGTTGAAATTGTTTTAGGGCCACAATTACAATTCATGGAGCATCTTAAATGAAAATAATGTGAAAGTATAATGTTTAGCACATTTCTTAACAAATGACTACATGTGGGAATTAGAGCGTCAGGCATAACTACAAAGTGCTTATGTGCCAACACCAATGTTATAAAATACAAGGTATCTAGCACGATGTCTGTTTTTAGCAGTGTTCTAAACTATGCCCCTAGGCGCGAAACATCACCTCCATGAGTCGTTTATATCAAAAGCATGAAAAAAGCAGTCAATGAAAATTGTTGATTGCCTAGGTGTGATGAGGGGGGCGCCTCGGCATGATTAGGTGCATTTAATAATGACCAGACTATTATGTACCTATATTTTTTTCTAGACTATTCTTTCGGTCTAAGCCCAATACAACCACAATAAAATAATAAAGTAAACTACAATAAAAAGAAATACAAGATATCTAACACCACAAATACACAATCGAAAAAGACAACAAAATAGAAGACCCAAGTTTAATTTCAAAATCTCAAATATCTTGGATTTTCGATTTCACGGTGCAAGCACTACATCGAGATCAAGTATGTAATCCTTAGAAATCTGTTAAGTAAGAATTGTTTATCTTTATGACTTTTTCCATTTGAAAATTTTAACATTATAGTGTAAATTTGTTGAAATTAAAAAGCAGATATAATATTTATAAATTTAGATGCATTATCCAATTTAGCATACATTATTTCAATTATCTAATAGTATAGATTGGTAAAAAATGTTAAAAAAATAAAAAAATTTGAAAAATACTTTTTGACGTCTCGGCGGTGCCTAGGCATGCTTAATTTATAATGCTTGAAGCTTCGAGTTCATGCTTTTTACAATACTGATTTTTAGACAATATCCTTGGCACCTTCTACTATTAAGTAAATAAAAATCTCCCTTAAATCAATACATTTGTCGTCCTCTCTCTCCTTTTTTTGTTAAATTCCCCTAATAATAATAATAATAATAATAATAATAATAATAATAATATTGCAGCGGACATGGTGGGACAAGCTCTTTAGAAATAAAGTGACCAATTTCCAGACTTCGAAATGACTGAGACTGAAAGTGCAATTTATGAAAGTATGCATCCGGTATCAAGAATATCCCTTCCACGCTCTCTCGGTGGTCCTACGAACACAAACCCAGAAACCAAAGCTCAAAAGCCTTGAAGACTCCGAAGTTTCGAAACTCCGGCGAGAGGTCCCTAATTTTATCATTCTCACTGGGTAAAATTTCTTTTATCCATCAATTTTCTTGACCCTTTTATTTACTTTATCTTCTTTTGTTGGAAAAATCTGTTAATTCGGCTCATCATAATGCTAAGCAGAAAATTCGTTGAGGTTACATTTCAATAGGGTTTTCTCATCCATCGAATTTTATGGAATACTTTCTGGTTCTGTAATGTTATCGGTTTAATTTGTTTACTGTCTGGTATTCTGAGAGTTGAATTATGACTGAAAATTGATGAGAATCAAATAAACTTGGTGGACTAGTTTAACTTTCATTTATTTAAGGAAGACTGACTTTAGAAATGATGAATTTGATATTTGGCTTAGTCAAAATCCCCCTGTAAGTCACACACACACACACACACACACACACTGACGCAGTGGGCCTATCAAGTCTAATAAGAACACAAATTGTAGTCCAAGAAAGAACTGTAGAAGAAGTTAATATTTTGCAGCTCATGCATTAGTTGATAATTGAGTGTCACAATGGCCCATAAGTCATATCCTCGTAATTGAAAGTTCACTTCGCATTGATGATTGTTTGAATTTCACTTTGTATTGATGATTGTTTCCATTTGATTTGATGCTGCAATCAAAGAAGACGAAGAGGATGAGAATGGGGAGGTGCCTGTGAGGAAAAGGCTAACTAGAGCTAAATGTGAAGAAAATAAGGGAACCAATTAATGCTTTCTTTTTTGTTGTTTTGACCTTAAATTGAAAGGAATACAATAGGAGCTAAAACACAAAGAGATGAGATAACTGAAGAAGCGATAAGCAAGTATAAAGGCTTTCTCAGATATTGCTGTTGCTGTTGCAGATATTCTTGCACAGTATTGTGGGGTCCATTTAATAGTATGATGATGGCACATTTGCTTTCGACCGCTTGTCCGTTAGAAATTGCTTCCAACAGCAGGTTATACTACAAACCATCTACCCGAGGCTCCATTTCATTCTCTGCATCTCTTAGTTTGCCTTCATCTCTCCCATTGAAGAAGCTTTCTATCCATGGAAAGAAGCCACAAAGATGCTCTACCATATATGCATCAGCTATTTCCACAAGCCAAGAAGCCAAAAATGAACCTATATCTGGTTCTCACACTTCTTCAAGTGAAGCTCCCCCTCGTAAGAAGGTGATGGTAATTGGGGGTGATGGGTACTGTGGGTGGGCTACTTCACTTCACCTGTCCAACAAAAATTACGAAGTTGCCATTGTCGACAACCTCGTTCGCCGCCTCTTCGACCACCAACTTGGCCTCGATTCTCTCACGCCCATCTCCTCTATCCATAACCGGATTAGGCGTTGGAAGGCTTTAACCAATAAAGACATTCAACTCTACATTGGCGATATTTGTGATTTCGAGTTCTTATCCGATGCCTTCAAGTCGTTCGAACCCGACGCTGTTGTCCATTTTGGAGAACAGCGGTCAGCTCCCTACTCCATGATCGACCGGTCGAGAGCCGTGTTCACCCAACAGAACAACGTGATAGGGACACTTAACGTTCTCTTTGCTATAAAGGAGTTTAAAGGGGATTGCCATCTTGTGAAACTAGGTACAATGGGCGAGTATGGAACTCCGAATATAGATATCGAGGAGGGTTACATAACGATTACACACAATGGAAGAACAGATACTTTACCTTATCCCAAGCAAGCGAGCTCGTTTTACCATCTTAGCAAGGTTCATGATTCGCATAACATTGCATTTACTTGCAAAGCTTGGGGGATCAGAGCCACTGATTTGAATCAGGGAGTGGTCTATGGATTGAGAACGGATGAGACGGCGATGCACGAAGAGCTGTATAATAGGTTCGATTATGATGCGGTGTATGGAACTGCGTTGAATCGGTTTTGCGTCCAGGCTGCTGTTGATCATCCACTTACAGTCTATGGCAAAGGTGGCCAGGTAATGAATGGTAGAAGTTGATTTCAGATGGGTGGTTAGTATTGAAGTTTGAACGAATAGCAGTTAATTTTTAGACTTGCACTGGATGTTTAAACACGCTTCATCGTGCCAACTTGCAGTATGGTCCATAATTTTGGACAAGTGATTGGTGTGGCTTGCCACATCATCTGCTTCCACATAATTTGGTACAAGTTGCTTACACTAGATCTTGTGCAAGTAGTTGAAGTAGCACGATCTAGACTATACTGTAATTTGGGAAGCAGGTGATGTGGTAGATCCAAATCACGCCACATCAGGCAATTTACACCAGATTGGGAGCGATGTCTTAGTTTTTATTCATTCTAATCGTTTCGTGCAGACAAGGGGGTATCTGGACATAAGAGACACAGTGCAATGTGTTGAGCTTGCGATCGCCAATCCAGCTCAGCAAGGTGAATTTCGGGTTTTCAACCAGTTCACGGAGCAATTTTCTGTCAACCAACTTGCGAACCTTGTTACCAAGGCAGGGGAGAAACTCGGCCTACAAGTTAAAACCATATCTGTACCAAATCCAAGAGTGGAGGCAGAGGAGCATTACTATAATGCCAAGCATACAAAACTTGTTGAGTTGGGACTCAAACCCCACCTTCTCTCTGATTCACTCCTCGACTCCTTACTCAATTTTGCTGTGCAGTACAAGGATCGAGTCGACACCAAGCAGATCATGCCAAGTGTTTCATGGAGGAAAATTGGAGTGAAGCCAAAAACTGTTTCTGCGTAATGAAAACAAGCCGGTCGAGTTCATCATAGCTTGCATCTGGAGTTTATATTATATGCCCCAACTTTTATTTGTCATAGATGATGATCACTAAGGTCTAGAGGAGTAGCGGATTAGTACTATATGAGTTGCTAAACTTGTTAATATGGTCAGTTTTATTCGTCTTTGACTTCTATTTCTTCGTTTTCACCAGATTTCGGAAAATCCTTCTCTGTAGTTTCAAATATTTTGATGGTCGTTAAAATTTTTGAGTTGGTTAACCAACAATTCAACACTAGTAACCTCATATCTGCAGACAGGGATATTATAACTATTTGAGAGAAGTTTTCAGCTTCATTTTGTAACTATTTGGAAGCCAATTGGCACCAAAAAACCCCCTCACATTTAGAGTATGTGCAGATTGAAGACCCATCTTTCATTTTTTATATTTCAAGACATAATTTTTGCCTTTCATTACAAAATAATCCATTCTGTCCACTCCTTAATAATAATGAATGCATCGTAGGTAAAATGAAAATACTAAATAATAAATATTTTGAAGAAACCCAATCATAAGAGTACAATACTCTCTGGAAGTATGTAAATGTATAAACTCCCTTTCAAGATACAATCTATTTTACACAATAAGCTCTTCATAAATGAAAAATCTCTCGTCTCTTGAAAATACTATATAGTTCCGATAAAAGAAGAACAGTTAAAGGTTAACATAATTCAACATGACAGCTAAAAAGGAAAAATTGTGCAACAAACACCACTCAATATCACAAGTACACCTTTCTACGTGTTCTACAACTTCCCTTAACTAGCATAAAAATGATACCTCACGGGCAACAATCTCAACTCCATTTGTTCCTCAAAGGAGAAACGAATACACGTTAAGAATCTAATCGTATGCAACACACCTTCGAGTTATTTAATAAACAGTAGGCGCGTTTCACCATTATCATTAGGCTACAATTCTTCAACGCACGTCTTTTCATCCACTGCTAAGATCCAACTGGCGCAATGCCTTTCGATTTGGCGGCAGCAGTGGCAGCCGCCGCTGCAGCAGCAGCAGCTGCTGCTGCAGATGCCGCTGGATTAGGCGTTGAGGGTTTGGATTGTGAATTACTCTGTGTTGCAACTATCTGTTGCTGCTGTTGTGTTCGCTGAGAGTTCACCTCAGTAAGAAGGGCCTTTATCTGACTACCCGAAAGTGTCTCATGCTCGAGCAATGCATTGGCAAGAGCATGGTGTTCTTTACTATGTGCTGTAAGAATCGCTTTCGCGTTTTCATACGCTTGTTCTAAGAACTCTCTCACTTCCTTTTCGATTTGAAGTCGAAGTTTCGTGCTCATACTCTTACCGTTATCATCGTAATTGTGTGCAACGACGCCAACTTGTTTGCTCATGCCATATTTTGTAACCATTGCCCTGGCAAGATTAGTCGCTTGCTGGAGATCGCTCGATGCACCTGACGTCACTTCGTCCTCTCCAAAGATGAGCTCTTCTGCAACTCGCCCACCCATGCATACATCGAGACGGGCGAGCATCTGCTTACGTGATATGCTCGTCTCATCTTTGTCAGGTAATTGAGCAACCATCCCGAGAGACATACCTCGTGGGACAATGGTTGCTTTGTGCACCGGGAGTGCCCCGTCGGTGTGTATAGCTACAAGAGCATGGCCACCCTCGTGGTAAGCTGTTAGCTTTCTTGAATCTTCTGAGACGACAGCTGATTTGCGCTCACTTCCCATCATGATTTTGTCCTTGGCGTACTCGAGGTCTGCCATGCTCACTGCTTTGGCGCCGTCCATTGCAGCCTTGAGAGCAGCGACGTTGACCAAGTTTGCCAGGTCAGCGCCAGAGAAACCCGGTGTTCCTCGAGCGATAATCATAAGATCAACATCATCTGCCTTGAGAACCTGTCAAATGGCATTGGAGTGAAGACCAAAGGGACCCGCAATGTATTGACTAACGTTAAAGTATAGATATGGAAAAAGCTACTTGTATATATTGATTGACATAATAATTGATTTACATGTGCTGATGTGGCAGACGATGTGGAAAAATGTGAAAGCTTGATGCTCATTGATTTCTTCACAGATTTAAGCCACACCATGTGTTATTATGTAAACTATTATGTCACCCATTATATACATACCCTAAAATGGTTTTCAAATAGATACTTACCTTTGACATATGAGATTCCAAAATCTGCCTTCGGCCTTCAACATCAGGATTTGGGACGACAATATGGCGATCAAATCGGCCAGGTCTCACCAATGCCTTATCGAGTGACTCTGGAAAATTAGTTGCAGCTATAACAATAATCCCCTCATTCTGTTTGAAGCCATCAAGTTCAACAAGCAACTGATTTAGAGTCATTTTCATGTATTGCTGATCCTTCGGGTTGCGGCTACCTCCTATGGCATCGATCTCGTCGATGAAAATTATACACGGGGACCTCTTCTTTGCCGCAGAAAACAGATCTCTCACTCTGCGGGCCCCAACACCAACAAACATCTCCTCAAATTCACTGCCACTGCAAGAGAAAAAGGGCACCCCGGCTTCTCCTGCTATTGCCCTAGCCAACATTGTCTTACCAGTGCCAGGGGGGCCCACAAGTAGAACACCTTTTGGAAGCTTACCACCAAGACGTGTGAAACGCTGTCAAAACAAGATAGCTTCAGTAACAAATCATATACTTCATGGGATATTTTTGTTCTTTCCTAGGATAGAGCAAATGAGGTTTATGAATAACATGTCCCTAAGATGCAGTTACCTTAGGATCACGGAGGTAGTGAACAATTTCTTCCAGCTCAGCTTTTGCCTCATCAACTCCCTTGACATCACTAAACTTCGTATTGGACTCCATACTGGGCTGCACTTCCTCATGGAGCCCAAGTCCTGATACAGAAAATGAAAATGACAAATCCATTAACTAAAACCCAGGAATCTGGAGTCATGATGCAAGAAATTATGAAAAAAAAAATATTATTACCTTTACCAATTCCTCGATCTTCAATGAGAGCTCCAACTCCTGAAATCAAGAGAAACGCCATACCCAGAGCACGAATTGTTCGCCATAACTGTTCTTTAAAATGTCCTCCTTCAGCAGCCACCATGTGTATAGGAGCGCTGGCAGTACCAAGAACTCCATCTTTTGTAGTTTTCCCAACATTATAAAGTGCCGAAAGCGCCCCTACACTTTCATCTTCTACATGTGAGCGTGGAACACCCGAGATTCCTGTAAAGAATGAAACTTTAGCACAAACTTCCATGCTTCGTTGCTAAAAGCTCATAGACAAATTTTCAGTTAATTTTAAATTTAATTTCCAATTTTCAACTAATCTTACCTTTGCGCAATGTCTTGAGCAGCTCGGCGTCATCAAGCCTATCAACCTTTACCAGAGCCTTAACGTACTCAGCAAGAGCTGAAGGGTTAGAGTGCAATGAAGGTTGATTTTCAAACAACCTTATGACTCCCTCTGGATCATTTCGGTGATTAAGCTCCTTAAGATATGCAGCATCACTAAACCCCTCACTGTCACGTACTCTGCGAGCTAGACTGCCAACATAACTTGAATGTAACCTTCTTGTAGAGCTTGTTCCTGGAGTACTTGCAAGATTTGGAACTGCAAAAAGTGAGGAGTAAAGAATGTGACGTAGAGGGAGGCTACAATTATACAGTCCACAGTTTTTTTTAAAAAAAAAAAAGAGTTGCTTCAGTTTAACAGTGATCGGAA
Source organism: Jasminum sambac (assembly GCA_018223645.1). Taxonomy (NCBI): domain Eukaryota; kingdom Viridiplantae; phylum Streptophyta; class Magnoliopsida; order Lamiales; family Oleaceae; genus Jasminum; species Jasminum sambac. Next base: position 37,550,785 of record CP073649.1, on the reverse strand, counting down.
GCAGTTAAAGTCGAAATATTGCAGAGAGGGAGATCACTATGGTTGAGGTTTGAAATGTCCTAAAGCTACGAAAAAAAGGTCAGACAATGCTGCTGACTGTTGATTCTAGTAGCATCAGATAATTAATTGCAAACCAGAAAGAAAGAATGGTTGAAGATGTCCAAAAGGGAAAGCATTTAGCTAAAGCGGCTAAAAAAAACGAAAGAAAGAATGATCAAATTGTTTTCGTTCAATAGAAGAGCTGACTGCTTTAAACTGCAGCAACATATAGAATAGAAACATGTGCGCCACAATAAATATGACATTATTCACTCATTGAATGTCGAATTAAAAAATAAAAAATAAAAAAATTTCAAGTTATATCAACTTGGAAACCCTATATGACACATATGCAATTTTCCACATGATAAAACCACTGCATTAGGGAAATTAAAACCAAATGCTCACTGGTGAAAGTAAAACTTAGAACTACAAATTGGACTATTATCACCACCAATACCATGTTCCAATATGTGATGAAAACTGTGCATCATCATATGCATTGCAGGTCATAACAGCAGAAGGTTTGCAGCTAATACATTTGATGTGGGCATCGACTGTTATCCCCGCTCACAGACCGCAAAGGCATGGTACAAAAGAGTAATTGGAGCAACCAAGTATCCCTACTCTATACAATGGAAAAATAATTCAAGAATAGAAATTCACAAGGATGAAATATATCCAAAAATGAAAAATGGAACATGAAAAAGAAGTGTTAGACAAAGAGATTGCAGCAAACTCCATCTCACGATATTTAAACAATCAAATCAAACGCAAATTTATGCATGACAATTTCTTATAGTATACCTCCACCTTGTTTAGCCGTCCTTGAAGCGTGATAAGCTCTGCTTACCAACTTGCTTAACTGCTTCAACTGAGGTTCGTGCAATATTACCTATAGCGAACAAAAAGCATATAAGCCAATAAGAAAAACTGACAAGAAACAATGACACTTCACATGAAATGAAATGAATTCTATTTATCCCATCATATCTTGGTGCAGCCCCCAAAAAAGGGCTGGATTTGCTCGGTTTCTCAATCAATCCAATGTTTGGATAAATAGACAAATCAGTGAAATCTGTCGGCTACAAGTTACATCTCAAACAAACATTGAGGAAGCTCCAAACCCCGAACTTGTGTCCATTAAAGAAGAAACAACTAGGAAAAATTCACAACAGAAACACTACGGAGCAGATGAAATCATAAAACGCAACCTATTGCTGATTAATCTCGATCAAATGAATATTCAATTAATTATGTTGGGAAAAATAGAAAAAGAAAGGCAACAACTTTTTGGCCAAGAATACCAAAAGTTGTACTGAAGTTGCACGCCCCAGTAACCCACCGAAACCAATAAATCACCAAACACATATCAACAAAAGCCAATACCAAACGCAAAAATTAGGGTTTTTGCAAACCAGAATCAGAGAAAGTAACTGCAGGACAAATAGGAATTAAAATATTCAATAAAACATCAATTAAACGAACCCTAATAGCTAAAAAGATTTAAAACTTTCGGTGACGAAGATTGAAAACTGACCTCGGTGAGAAGGCGTCGTAAAGCCATCTCCTAGAGACGGATATTTCTGTCTCCTTTCTTGTTTAAAATAATCTCTCTATATCTATATCTATATGTATATATCCGTATCTATGTATTGTATTTTCGGATTTTTGTTTCCTGATGGCAATTCCGATCGACAATGGCGGAGACCGGGGACGGATCAGAGTCTCTAGAGAGGAACAGAGATTTTTATTCTGCTAACCAAAAATTAAAAAAAAAAAAAAAAAAATCCTTATCCTTGCGGTGATTGAAAAAGGGTGGGGCTATTTGCGCCCCTTGTTTGCTGAATCCACCTTCAAAAAATTTTGGACAAAACAAATCTCTAAGAAATTTACTAAATTAGCCTTAGGACTAAACAAATCTCTAAGAAATCCTAATTCTTCTTATGACACAGTGGAAATATTTAGGACTAGTTTGTACATTTTATGTTAACTTTGTATTTTCTTATTAAAGTTAATTTAAGTAATATAGGATTAAATTAAAGTTAATTATTTGTATTTTCGCAGTAGGATCCCAAAGCATTCGTTTCACAGGATCTCCAAATCTTTTAGTGAGAATTTAGGACCATTTTACCATTGCACTAAAAGACAAAAAATGAAAATCTAATAGTTGAATTGGATGGAAAACATTAATGGAATCCTGCGGCGATAATTTCTCTTAGGTTGGGAGTAGGAGGTAAAAAAAAAATGGGGTTGAAATTGTAACAAAATCGATAATTTGGGGGATTTGCGAAAATAACCCTTAAAAAAAGGGGTGCATTTAGCCCAGTCTGTTTTGGGTTCGGCCTGAATGAGATCTCAAAATTGGGCCCCATACGTAATTGTTTACCATTTAATCATTAAATTCCTGCAGCCTAAGTCAATACTAAAATCACTTTGAAAAATACACAATAGTTGGACTGAGGCGTTTTCAAACCTGGGTGGGTAATGAACGCAACTACTCATCCACCACACCACCGTGCTTTATACGTTACTAAATTCTATGTCTTTAATATATATAAAAACATCTTGAAATTCTCAAAAATTTCTAAATTTACAGGCAGGAGGCCTCTCGAGCCTCGTGGAAAGTCCGGCTCTGATTTAGCCCAATCTATTAAAAAAGGAAAATCCAGTGAAATATTTTGGTTTTCAAATATAACCCTACCTACATTATGTATTTCCATTCTTACCCTTCGCTCATCTCATCCAAGTCCACACTTTGTTGTAATGTTTTCCCTCTCCCAATAGTTCATACGAACTCTTCCGCCAGCCATCCAATCACAAGCCTCTAATGAATCGTATCCCACATAAGGACTTGGATCCTCAAATTTGTTTTGCCTCTCAATGATTTCCTTACTGATTCTTCCAGACTTTGGGCATTGTCGGCAATGTGGCTTCGAGTCCATTTTGTCTGCATGCCCATGGCTTCTTCCGCGTCCTCTCTTTTGTCAAATAGCTGGTATTCAAGACCACACTATAGGTTTGAATTATTGTTTCCTGAGGAAGAGTTGAATTTATACTATGCCTTTTTATTCTTTAATTTAATAAAGTAGATTAGGGATGGACAAAAAATGGGAACCGAATAGATAGAATATGAAACAAACCGAAAAAACAGAATTCGAATGGTTCTTTTAAAAAAATTAAGCATTAGAACTGAACCAAAACCAAAAAATAGCGAATTGAAAGCTGAACGGTTCCTTTCTAAAAATAAAAAATCGAGTAATATTGATTTTTACATACTTTTCTAGTAAATTAATTATCATGGAAATATTTTCATCATAAATTCAAATTTATAAACAATAAATAATGTGTATAGAACACATATATTTAAAAATTAAAAAACACTAGCTATTGTACCTATGCACTGCACGGGAGATAAATTTTTCAATTACTAACAGTATTGATAGACGTTAGTAATATTAACATAAAATCTAAAAAAAAAGTAAAGAACGAGTTACAATAATAAACTTAATTAATATAACTAACAAAATAATTTTATAAAATTTCGACAGAACTTCCTCTGTATTTACACTAATCCATCCTGCAAATATATAAGGAACAATTCACGAAAATTCACACAACTTAATTTACTATTTTGTATAGAATAATAACTTAATTAACATTTACACCCATACTTTGCACAGGACGATAATTCGCTATAGAGATTATGATAATATATAATATTTTACTCATTACAAGATGAATCTACTAATGTAAACCCAAAATAAAATAACTCTGCCAACATTCCTAGAGCCCATGGTTTTTTTTTTTCAAAATTATTTTACATTCTATTATATAAAATTACAAATTTTAGAAGATATTAATTATACATCAGTGTGATATATGTTATTAATAATTAATATACAAATAATGGTTTTTAAAATTTCATTATGAAATATAATCAACACAGAGATATATTATAAATATGATAATGTAGTGGATACAGTTCGATATACCCTAACACCTCATTCCTGCCCCTCTACGAAACACTTGTACTTGTTCTCGGCACATCGTCATTTAATTTAGGTCAAGCGACGATATAAAATAAGAATTACAATAGGATGGGAACTTCTTCCATTCCCCGTCCCCACCTTACTAGAAAATTTCCATTCCTGTCCACGCCCCCATCGTGATGGTTTAATAAAAAACTTTTATTTTTATTTTTTAATATATGTGTTATTGATATTTTATTTTTTCAATAAACACTTTCTAAACATATTAAACACGTATATTAACATATTAGGTATAAACTCACTAATTTTGTATCTTCACTATATTAAATATTCACTGATTTGAAATAAACTTTAAATTCATTTGGATAAGATAAATAAATTACAATATATATGATTAAGACTTAAAATATACAGCTAATCGATGATACTTAAAAATTAAATTAAATAAAATCTCAACTAATAAAAATCGGTATAAAATAACTAAATCAGAGTAGGATTCTTAGTATTTATTTAGGAGATAAAACTGTGATAAATATTTAATATACTCGAAAGCCAGTTAAAATATTCTAATTGAGTCGTATAATTCTAATAATGGATTGAGTTGGCAGCCAATTATTTAGTAAGAATTCTTGGACTTATTCGCTAGCGAGAGCGATAGATTGCACCAAATAATTATTATATAATTATTGGTTCGAGTAATGTCAAAATAAAAAAATTATTACTATTTGAAGACACAGCTTTGCAGCTTGTTACTTCAAAAAAAAAAAAAAGAACAGATCTTTTGAAACACCCTTAATTATATAAAAAGAAATATTAATAATTTACCACCAACTGTAACTTAAAAGAAATATTATAAAAATATAAAAACATATAAGAATTGAAAGAAAAGCATGTTTTCAAGAAAGAATGATAGTGAAAAAGTAAATGAAGTTAATCAGGGACTAATGATAAATCGACTCACTCTGCAATAAGATGTAACACCACAATTTTAGGAATCCAAAATCTCATAGGTGTTAACTTAACTTTATTTTAAAATATGGAAAAAGAGAAATTAATTTCGGAAGCACATTTTGATTTTCCCTAGAAATCTAATTAACTTTAATTATTTTTATTTTTTTAAAACAATTATATTTCTCTCTTTTAGCAATTTAATTAACTTTGATTAATTTTCATCCAATAAAATTGCATTAATTTTTGTCCAATGAAAATATATCCAATTAAATCTAAGAAATATAAGTAATAGCAATTAATTGTAATATAATTAATTCTAATTAATTCTTTTTTAGCTCATTATTTATAAAAAGAATTTAGTATTTCTAAAACAATTAGTTTTTTAGCCATAATTTTAAGAATTGTATGAATCTAATTTTAAAGATATCTTATAATTAAAAAGATGTCTTCTAAGTCAAAAGATATATCTTTCACTTTTTAGGGAAAATCATACCAACTATGGAAATCTAATTAATTTTAATTATTATTTATTTTTAATTAATACTATTTTTCTATTTTAGCAGTATAATTAATTTGGATTAATTTTGGTCCAATGAAACCATGTCAATTTGCATCCAATACAACCAAGTCCAATTAAATCTTAACAATATTATTAATTTTAATTAATTGTAATATAATTAGTCTTAATTAATTTTCATTTTTAGCTAAGTATTTATGAAAAGAATTAATTATTTCTGAAATAATCAGCTTAATATATGGACTTTTAAGAATTGTATGAATTTAATTTGAAGAAATCTTGTAATTTAAAGATATATTGCAATTGAAAAGATTTTTTTTCACTTTGCAAGGAAAAACAGTAGTAAACGAATGATTTTTTTAAAATTTTAAATTAATCATTTTTTCCTTTTTAGCAATATAATTAATTTTGATTAATATTTATCCACTGAGTCGTGTCCAACTAAATATGTGCAATATAATTTATTGTTTTAATTAATCATAGTATAAATAATTTTAGTTAATTTTCATATTTAAGCTAATTATTTCTAAAAAGAATTAATTATTTCAAAAATAATTTGCTTGAGAGCCATAATTTTTAAAATTATATGAGTTTAATTTTAAAAATATCTTATAATTGAAAAGATATCTTGGAATTTAAAAGATATAGATATAGATTTAATTAATTAAAAATTGATTAATGTTACAATTGAACGATTAATTAAACAAAATTAATGTTACATTTTTTTTTATTTTTTGTGTAAAAATTAAATGAATTATAATTTTTTATCACACCAAAATTAAATCTTAGCAAAATTGTAAATTTTAATTATTTTTCATTTATTAGCTAATTATTATTTTTAAAAATAATGAATTCATACTAAAATCAATTAAAAGGTCCAGGCTAAGTTTTTAATTTTCATGCTACACATTTATTTTGATTTTTATGTAAAATTTATGAATTGTTATTTTTTGTCACACAAAAATTAGATCTTCGAGAAATTTCTAATTTTAATTAATTTTTTCTTAGCTAATTATTTATAAAAAATTTATTATTTCTAAAATTAATTAATGGGTCCAACTTAATTTTTGAATTTTTTTACTGAGAATTGCGAACTGTACTAATGGGTTGTGTTTCAAACTTGGGCCAACTTCGAGTAAGTTTTTTTTTTTTTGTGTAAAACTTTAATGAATGGTAATTTTATATTGAACAAAAATTAAATCTTAGTGGGGTCATTAATTTAATTAAGTTTTGTTTCTTAGCTAGCTATTTGTGAAAATAGTTAATTATTTCTAAAATTAAGTAATGGGTTTGATATTCTTTCTTAGTTTTAAGGTTACACCTTTATTTTAGTTTTTATATAAAAATTTAATCAATGGTAATTTTGTATCCTATAAAAATTAAATCTTAGTGAAAATTATTAATTTTGAGTAATTTTTTAAATAAAAAAATTATGAAAGAATGATCTGTCAAAAATTCATTCTAACTCTTGGAACGCTCTTATATTGTTCAACACATTAACCTATAAATTGAAGATTTGAAAGACCAAAAAAATAAAATTGAAATTTATCGCAAATATATAATATTTTTCCAGGTTAACTAAATTACAACTAATAATAATAACATAAGCTAATGAGGTAAAAAATTGAATTTAGAATTTGTTATTGATGTTTCTATGTAAAAGTACAAATATAATGAGATTTATTTTATGTATAAGTCGTTAAAATATAATAAGATTTATTTCATATATAAGTTGTTTTAACTTAATTGGTTTTATTCCATATTTGATTTATCTTAAGAATAAATGAAATGAAAATTTCTGCTTTAAAAATTGTTTCTATATAAATTGAGTCTATTTGTATAATTACAATAAAGTTTTCATTTAAGAACCATATTAATATATCTTGTCTTCTTCTTTATTCTTTGTATTATTTATATAAATTTTAAAAGAATTTGAGTCTATTTTGTGTAATTATATGAGAACTTTTACTTAAGTACCATATTAAAACATAAATTATTATTTTTGTCAATTAAATATTTATTAGGAAAACAATTAGTCAATTTTAAACATAAAATATGGCTAGCTTTAACATATATCTGTGAGTTAAAAAAAATTAAGCATTAGTTTTCATTTAATTAATTCTTAAGGTAAATCAAACATGGAATATAATTAAAAGCTAAAACAATTTATACATTCATTATATTTGAATTTTACACACAAATGTCAATTAAGTTTCATAACAAATTATCAATTTTTTTTTATCTCATTACATCGTTAGTTATTAATCTATATTAATATTAATTTATGTTTACGTTGTACACTAATTTATATATTTGAGTTAAATTTTTATTTTCTAAAAAGGAAAATTTTATATATTGATACTATACTTGTTTTAAAGCTCTCATCAAGTCGAATAAAATAGAATCACGATTTTTTTTATTTATAGTTATAAAATTACAAAATGAGCTAATCAGTATGTAGTAACATTCTATATTTATACGCCAATTGAATGCTTCTGTGGTCGAGTGGAGTATAGAGGTGCATGTCTGTGCTTCGGAAAGGTTGAATTGGCACATACCTGAAGACGAACGACACTGTTGATGTTTTGAAATTGATTTATATTTTTATTCTAAGAAGTTGAAGTTAGTCTTTCATTGCAGGTGAGGTTACTTTGTCCACGTCATGGATAAGTCATATATTGATAAATCCCAACATCAAGAAAGCTATGGAGACGAAGGAAAAGGCATGCACTCCTTACATCTAAAAATTTGATGTTAGTTTATCTTCATACTTCATGCTTAAATTTGTTAATCCCACCAAAAGCATGCATTCATTGTTTGCAGGGTTCTATCAGTAAGCAAGGAATCGATATATAACATGGATAAGTCATGGATCAGTCATATATTGATAAATCCCAACATCGAGAAAGCTATGGAGACGAAGGAAAAGGCATGCACTAGTTACATCTAAAACTCTGATGTTAGTTTATCTTCTCACTTCACGCTTAAATTTGTTAATCCCACCGCAAACATGCATTCACAGTTTGCAGGGTTCTATCAGTAAGCAAGGAATCGATATATATATATATATATATATATATATATATATATATATATATATATATATATGTCAAATTAAGCTGATGAACGAAGCACCAATTGTATCATTGAACGACATCATAGCCGGAAATGTTGAGGTTTCATTGGGAAGGTTAAGAAAGTCTTGAATAGAAATTCACCGTGGTTTGAAAGTTGCAGCTCTTGCAATGCAAGAGTACGTATATCCAAGCAGAGATAACTCTATTGCATTGTGTCACCAATGCAAAATTATTGATAATGCGCCGTTCATATGTAGATATGTTATGAAGGTCAACGTTTATGACGGTGTAGATGAGGCCATGGTCACTTTATTTGATGCCATAGAGAGCTTAATCAGTTGGTTGTGGCATTGTCGTATATGGCACGACACTTCTAACGGTATGTAAAGTTGCCTTCCCTTTTTACAAACAGCCCAATATTTCAATTTGTACCGCCTCCCTTAACATGTTTCCTCTTAGGCGCGAAAGTTGGGAGGTTTGTACCATCGGAATTTGGTATTGGTCGAGGATAAGGAGTTTAATTTCCTAGTAAAAATGGACAGGAAAGGGTAAAACGAAAGAGCATGTAAGCAAATAGTTGCCGAGGATGTTTATAAGGGTATAGAAGAACTTGCAAATGGAGGAGCATGAATTGGACAAGAAGAAAAAAAATAAAGGTGGAGAAGTGATTAGAACGGTATTTTAAATTATACATGGTCATCAAGAATAAGTTCACGCAGTCTCATGCATAGTACCCGTTGGGAGATGCCACCAAATCAAATTGGACTGGTAATTGGGCCTGACCCATTTGACTTGGTATTGGGCTTCTTGGTTGCTGGACTTGATACCGATTTGAGGGCATATATATGGCCCTTCATTCTTCTCAGAGGGTTCTTGGCTCTCTTTCTCTCGGTGTATCCCTAGTGTGATATATAGTTCTTTCTTCTCTCATTCTAAATTCGTGTATTTTACGAGTGCTTGAGACGTGATCGATATTTGTACGAGTGCAGAAAGTGTTCTTAGGGTTTTCACCATAGATTTGTGAGATTTGAGTGTTGAGTGGCTGTATGAACGATTCTTGTCGCCAATTCGGGCTACCAATGGAGTACTTGAGCGTGAATTTACCGCCTACTGTTCTTGCCCTTATATTTTCGATCTTGTGGCCTTACAGTACCACTTATTCTCCATTGAATCATTCTGTTATATTCTGCATAGAAGGAACCTAGCATGTAATTGGTTTCACCAAGAAGAAACTAAAGATGAATTCTTTACTTTTATTTGCCTTTCACAAACACATTTGAATGCGGGCAACACTTACAAATAAATACATTGATAACTAATTTTCATATAAATTGTAAACAGATTAATAATTTAATTACAACTACCGAACAATCGAAAATAAAATTGTATCTAACACTTGTATGAAATATAAAATTCGTGAATCGTAAAAATTGCTTAAAAATAGAAAAAGTCAACCGCAAATTCATCTAAAAAAGGCAGAAATATAAATCGTGTAATTTCATCTCAATTTATTTAATATTTTCATGTGGCATGATTATTGGCTAAAACGTCTTTCCCATTCACGTAAGTAGTTGTTTCATCCGTGCGTTGTACGGAGGACAAAATTTTCAACTGATAACAGTATTGATAGATCTTAGTAATATTAAGATAAGACCTCAAAAAAATAAAATAAATAATAGGTCAAAATAATAAACTTAATATAATGGAATAGTAGTTTTGATGAATATTAATTGAATAATTAATAAAAATAATTAGTTTCTTTGCTCGTGCATTGCACGAGAGATTAATTTTTCAATAAATAATAGTTTTGATAAATATTAATCGAATAATGAAATAATTAATTAACGATTAGTTATCAATTTGTGTCATACTCTGACCTAGTATTTACCCTTGTACGTTATACGGGATGATAATTCGTGATATAGATTATGATAATATGTTGCATTTTACTCATTGTAAGATTAAATTTACTAAATATAAAAGTAATATAAAGTAACATTAAATATTATAGTTATCTAAATAACCAAATTAAATTCTACTAGCTTTCGAAGTGCATATGACTTTTCTTTAAAATTATTCTATATTTTATTATATACAACTACAAATTTCAAGATATTAATTATACATATGTGCGATGCACGGTACTAACAATGAATATGTAAATAATAAATTTTTAAATTTTGATTATAAAATATAGTTAACAAGAATGGCAATGGAGTGGGTACAGACCCTAATACCTCGTTCCTACCTAGCTAGGAAACACTTATCCTCGCCTCTATCCCATCTTTATTTAATCAAGACCGATAGATGATGATAAAATTACAAAAAATGATGGAACCTCACATTCCCCGTTCTCGTCTTTCTAAAAAGTTCTCATTCCCATTCACATCTCATCGTGATCATGTAGTCGGAAACTTTTATTTATCTTTTTTTAAATATGTATTAATGACATTTATTTTAATAAACATAGTTTAAACATACTAAATATGTATATTGACCTATTCAATTTTTGTATATATTTAACTCGTCAATTTAGGCGTTTATTTTAAATAATTTAAATTATATAGCATTATTAATGTGCATGGTTAGTAAAAAAAATTCATAAATTCTATGTTATTTTGATCAAATAATGAATGATTTGATATCAAATTTAAATTAACTTGGATAAGATAAATAAATTTAAAATGCATATGATTAATAATTAAAATAGACAATTTAATTGTTGGTCTTTAAAAATTGAACAAAATCTAAATTGAAAAAAATCGGTAGAAAATAAATCATTTAAATTAACTGGGATTCTTAATGCTTATTTAGGAAAATCATGTGAAGTTCAAGTCGAGAAAATGTGAATAAAAAATTATTTTTTAAATAAAAATGATTCGATTTTGGAGGGAAAACACACACACACACACACACACACACACACACACTCTCTCTCTCTCTCTCTCTCTCTCTCTATATATATATATATATAATTTTCCATTTAGCAATATAATTAATTTTGGCTATTTTATGTCTAATAAAACTATGTTAATTTTCACCCAACGAACGCGACTCCAATTAAATCTTAACAATGTAATTAATTTTAATTAAATTTTCCCTAATTATTTCTAAAAAATTAGCTTAATAATCGAAGTTTTAAAAAGTGTATGAATCTAATTTTAAAGATATCTTACGATTTAAAACACATCTCTCAATTTAGAAAATATTTTTCATTTTTTAGTGAAATTTTAACAACCCGTAGGAATCTAATTAATTTTAATTAATTAGTCATTCTTTTAAATTAATTATATTTTTCCCTTTTCGAAATATAGTTAATTTTGATTCATTTTCGTTCAATAAAATCATGTCCTATGAAATTTTAGCAATATACTTATTTTTTATTAATTTGTATTGTTGGATAATTATTTCTAAAAATAATTACTCTTTCTTAAATATTAGCTTAATGCTAAAGTTTTAATAATTGTATAAATCTAATTTTAAATATATCTTTTAATTTAAAAAGATATTTTTTAATTTAAAAGATATCTTTCATTTTTAGGGAGAATCTTGCCAACGAATAGTAATCTGTATAATTATAGTTTTTAAAATCAATATTATTTTCCAATTTTAACAATATAATTAATGAATGAAACTTAGTATTATAACTAATTTTAATTAATTACAATATAAATGATTTTAGCAAAATAATTAATGAATGAAACTATTTCCAATTAAATTTTAGTATTATAGTTAATATTAATTTATTGCAATATAAATTATTTAATTTAATTTTCAATTTTATATAATTTTTCTGAAAAGAATTAATTATTTCTAAAATAATTAGCTTAATAGCTGCAATTAAAATTAGATGAATCTAATTTTAAATATATTTAATGATTTAAAAGATATAGATATAGATTCAATTAATTTAAAAATAGGATTAATATTACTATTGGATGATTAATTAAAAAATTAATTAATGTCAAAGTTCTTTAATTAACATTTTTTAATTAAATCTGATTGATATTATACATTTATATTATTTATTATTTAGAATGGTCTGTGAAAAATAGGTTAAAGTGTAGCGCAAATGGTCAAAAATTAGGAAGTTGCCCACTGGATGATTTCGTCAATTTTAACTTTTGAATAGTCTTTATTTTGTCGCTTTTGACTCTAAAGTGTTATGATAAATTGCATAAAAGGCCACAACTTTTGAAAGTTATTAAATCAAGTCTCTAAATCAATTTGTTTATATTAGTTCAAAATTTTAATTAAATTATACAATTTTATTTTTATCTTTTTATGGGAGAGAATTTTGTCCATAATTAAGTTTATCTAATTAATTTGATACTAATTAGATAATTTTATCGAAAACTAACGTAATAGGATTTCTTTACGTTACTTTAACATTCAAAATTTTCAACGTAAATTTAATTATTGTTCATAAATAATATTTTATTAGAATATATTATCGTAAAATATATCGAATACAGAATTAATAAATGAATCGTAAAATTAAAATTTGTTGCAATAAGCCTATATCTTTCTTGTAATAACTCTTTATCAATAAAATTTATTTACGAGCTTGAATTTTCGAATCTGATATGTTTTAAAAATGGAAAAAAAGAAATTAAAACTGTAAAAAGAAAAACCTACCCTACCCACCCCGCACCCCCAAACCACCACCAAAGCACTGCGTGGTGGTGGTGGTGGTTTCAACCACCACCACCGTGGTGGTTCGAAACCACCACCAGCTGGTGGTTCGAAACCACCACCGCCGTGGTGGTTCGAACCACCACAAGCTGGGTGGCTTTCGAACCACCACAGCTGGTGGCTCAACCACCATCGCACGCGGTGGTTTCGAACCACCAGCCGTGGTGGTTCGAACCACCACGCATCCGTGGTGGTTCGAAACCACCCGGATCTGCGGGTGGTTTCGAACCACCACAGGGTGGTGGTTCGAAACACCACCACCACCAAAGCTGGTCCGTGGTGGTTTTGGGGGGGGTGGGTGGGGCGGTGGGTAGGGTAGGCTTTTTCTTTTTTTTCTGGTTTTTTTAATTTCTTTTTTTTTCCATTTTTAAAACATATCCGAATTCGAAAATTCAAGCTCGTGAAATAAATTTTATTGATAAAAAGAGTTATTACAAGAAAGATATAGGCTTATTGCAACGAATTTTTTAATTTTCTGATTCGATTTTATTAATTCTTTGTATTCGATATTTTTTTACAGTAATATATTCCTAATAAAATATTATTTATGAACAATAATTAAATTTACGTTGAAAATTTTGAAATGTTAAAGTAACGTAAAGAAATCCTATTACGTTGAAAGTTTTCGATAAAATTATCTAATTAGTATCAAATTAATTAGATAAACTTAATTATGGACAAAATTCTCTCCCATAAAAAGATAAAAAATAAAATTGTATAATTTAATTAAAATTTTGAACTAATATAAACAAATTGGATTTTTTAGGACTTGATTTAATAACTTTCAAAAGTTGTGGCCTTTTTATGCAATTTATCATAACAATTTAGAGTTCACAAAAGGACAAAATAGCACTATTTAAAGTTAACTGAGAAATTGACTAAATCATCCAATCGACCAAACGCGGCAACTTCCTAATTTTTTCTGGACCATTTGCGCTACCTTTTTTTTTTTGGGACCAAACGTGCACTAACCTATTTTTTTCTGGACCATTTGCGCCAAATTCCCTATTTATTAATAATTTGATTAATTTTTTAAATTTAATTTTTAATGTGGTATAGATGATGATTGATAATTAAAAGATTTACGATCTAGATTATTAGTGTAACACCTCCTCTAGTTCTACATACATGTATATCGTTGTGACGTCATTTCGTACGTAATGTGCACAGTAAAATATTAAAATCATGGCCCCGTGGACGCCTTTCATGTCACATAGTGGAAACTAGGGCAACATTATCATATACATTCCAATTACGAAACCATGAGTTCGTACTTTTCTTTTCAAACTTTACTACGTATTTGAAATAACTCTAAAACGTAGACCGCAGGGTCATAGATTCCTTTTCCCTTTCACACATAATCATATCGCCACATTATTCTGGAAGGACTGTTCGCCATCTCCCAAGCACATCGCATGATTTGTACCTTCAAACATAAACGTACATATAATGAGTCATAAAGATTCAGTCGGAATAGATGTGGATGCAAAAGCGTGGCGTACATATCACATTCTTTATTTCTTTGGGCCTTATTGCAAATCGTGTGAATACACTGGCGCCATCTTATTTTATTTCATCACTGGCCCGACCTTTTATCACATTTTGGGGATAGATCTCCCAGTCGGCTGTCGCCCAAGGACTTAACTCACACACTAGGCCTTCATATAAGGCCATATCATCATATGTGGGGCTTAGATCCTTCATTGGGTCAATTTAACTTTCGTACTTGGTAAACACACGATAGGCAACGTCACGTTCAAATGCTTTCGTGTTATGCAAATGTGCTTTATGATGTGATCGTGCAAACATTTACCTCTTTAAGCCTTGGTTTCGTTTGCTCATCATTATTGATACGTATCATATAAGCAAGGCTTGACAATCATGTCCTCATCATAAACACAAGGCATTACGCATTCAATACATTAGACATTTCACATGTAATGTCCCATAGTGCCATGTCATTCAACATATCATATACGCACATAAACTCATCACCATCAATTCAAATTAACACATACGTCACAATCATATCCTCATCACAAACATAAGGTATTATTTCTTTGGTTCGTCACATATGCATCATCATTCCTTCCATTTCTTTACTTTCATACTTTCATAGACCCTTGTAGTTGGATAACTTATGGAAATGAGCATTGAGGATCACATAGGTCACATAAGCGGGCGCCACACACACACACACATATATATATATATATATATATATATATATATATCATTATCACATCACAACATAATCATAAAGCAAGGCCAATAGATCCCAACATGCTCTTTAGCTTCATAAACATTAATAACATATCCAGTTCTTTATCAATCCAATCAAAAGCATATAATTACCTCTTAACATATGTGAAACATCTACTACCCACCTTAGAACAAGCACAAGCAACCTTTGAGAGCATTCCCTTCTTCCTCCCTTCCTTTCTCTTCTTTTCCTCTTCCTCATGTTCTTCTTTTCTTCTTGAGAACATAGATCAAACATGGATTACATCAATAATATTGGGAGGTTGAAGAGTTTAGATATGTTCTTAAAGGTCTTGGGGGTGTTTTGGGACCCTTAGAATCGAGGTTGGTATGATATATCTCAAGAAATGGAAAGAAAAGTCCAGAAATACCCAATCAGCCGACTTAAATTACGACCGTATCCTTCAAAATTGTGGCCGTAAATTACTACATGCCGCCGTATCGATCAACCAGTACGGTCATATCTTGGCCTCTAAAAATTTTCCACATCTTGCCTTTCATTGAAATTACGGCCGTATACTCATATATTATTGCCGTAACATGAGCCATACGGCCATATAACTTTCTCATACGGCCGTATAAAACTCTCTGAAAATCTTTCACTTCTTCTTATTGACTTTTACGGCTGTATCAAATAACCTTATAGCTGTAACTTACCTTTTACGGCCATATCCCCAATATTTACGGTCGTAAATCTGCCTCTGCTGAAATTTTCCATTTCTTATGAATTGGAGGCCATAACGGTTCCCAAGGTATCACATATACGTATAAACATATCGTAAACATAATATATACATATTCATCATATCAAAACATAATTATTGCATTTCATATCGTATACGAAGTCACATACGCATCATATACGAACTCATATACGTATTTTGGACGAATTCGAGCATTGCATTATAGTTAGTAATAAAATATTAAAACTACAAAATAATTTAATCGAGATAAATCTGATTGTGTTGATGGAGATCAAATTTTAAAGATAAAGATAAATCTGATTAATAGATGCAGATAAATCTTAAATATTAATTATCAAATTATTTGATTATCATAATTTTATTCATAATCTATGACAAATTATATTGTTGTTATAATTCAAGAAAATGTTTTAACTAATTAACTAATCCACAAATTTATGGTGGATATAGTAAAAATAAAATAGTATACTTAAATTTAAAAATAAAAAAAGGAAAAGAAAAACAAAAATAAAAAGATAATTGTATAGTAGTTTTCGATAAGACAACTACAAGAGAATAAGGAAAGATAAAGATAATGGAAAGATAGAGATCTAGTGATAACGAAAGAAAATATTTTGAAAGATTTGTGGTTCCAAATAAGGAAAAGAAATAATTTAAGAAATGATTAATTGGATTAAGGAAAATAAAATGATTAAAAATTAAAAAAAATAAAGTTTTGGATAGAAAGGGACTAAGGCTGCAAATAAAGTTTTGATGGGAAAAGATTAAGGTTATAAATACTTGCTTATTCTATGTATATAGATGTTGATTCAATCACTTATATCATTAAAATCAAATTTACTAGCCTATTAATTTTTGTTATAAATATTAAAGTTGAGTCACTTTTTATTATTATTATTATTATTATTATTATTATTATTATTATTATTATAATTATTATATAAGCTAAATATTTTTTACGACCTATCAATTATTTATTGATAATGTCATTGGGCAGTTGTAATCCCTATTCTCTTGTCTACGGTGGTACTAACAATATACAAATTTGTATCACCTGGCTTATTAGTTTCCAATTATTTATCATTTCTAAAATTTAAGTTTTAAAGTAATTATTCCATTACTTTTTCCTTGTTAGGAAAAATACGCTATGCTATACAGATTCTTGAACATACAGAATGTAAATAATACAATCAATTGAATTGAGGACAAGACAGAAAACTGATATTTCCGACGCGTGCGTTCATGCAATGTCCTTAAAGCAATTATGCCCCTCTCCACTAATCTAGCTTCACAGGATATAACGACACGAACTGCTCTGTGTCGTTGTAGCCGAACACAGTTCAGTTCACGAACTTGATCACCAAGATGTGTATGAGAACTCAAATGAATGTTTGCATATGTTATGTAGGATGTGCATGTGAGGAAGAGCTGCCGTATTAATTTTTAGTAGCTAGGTTTGTGTGGAAATTAGTTCAACATTTGCACCCCCTACAGGCGCGTTGGTCACGGGGGATTCTCTATGTAATAATGGTTACACATTGCAAGTTGACAATCATAAATAAAATGGTACACTTTTCTTTAGTTTTCCTATGTGGGATAGCTCCCACCGCCAAACTTGCACTTAACAATTCAATTGCCATTCACTTATTTTTCCAAGATTCTTGGCACAAGTCTATTTTATGAATGAAATAAAAGAGAATAGATATAGCAAGAAGTATTACTTACCTTGCAATCCCCTTTTTGAATAAAACCTTTGTAAACACACTCTGAACCTTTCCCGTCTGCTCATTTATCACTATTTATTAATAAGCACACCTAAAACATACGATTAAGCTAAATTAGGTTGACTGGTTGAGTCGTGTCAAACCGTAACTCGAGTACTTACAGCGAAAAAAATGACATTTTAATTTAATTAGTAAGTCTATACTGTTTTAATTAGACATTGAATAATATATGCTAAATTTCTTGATTTATTTAAAATAAAGAGTGAATGTTATCATTTTCAGTATATAATCAAGTGAATTATGATTAGAAATAATTATTTTTGTTGCACAGTAATACCTCATTTGGTAATTAAGCAGCCTTCAACTATATCTTTGATAGTAATGTCTTCAATTAGTAAAAACATACTCCCGTTCTGTTGCCAACACGTTGGCAACATAAGGGGACGTTCTGTTTGTTTTCTATTTTCTGTTTTCATTTTCGAAAATATTTTGGTGTTTTCTATTTTCAGTTCTTGTTTTGAGAAAATTGAAAATGCGTTTGGTTTGTTATTTTGAAAAATTATTTTTGAGAAGAGAAAATGGAAAACGTGTTTGGATTATACTTTTAAAAAAATACAATTTCATATAATAAAAATTACAAAACGGTCCTTAAACTTTTCAAGATCTGCAAACAAACCCTCATCTTCACCAACCTACCCCCCCACCCAACCCAACTCTCTCTCTCTCTCTCTACGCCGTGGCGAAGTCGCCGTGCTGAAATCGAACCACCTCGAGGTGGCTCGCACCACCAGGAGGTGGTCGCGACCACCTCAGAGGTGGTTCGCGACCACCTCAGGGTGGTTCGAACCACCTCAGGGTGGTTCGACCGCCATTAATGGCGGTCGAACCACCTCTGCCAGTGGTTTGACCACTGTCGTGGTCGGACCACCTTCATATGGTGGTCCGACCACCACTTTCCGATCTTCCGGTGGTCAAACCACCAGATCTGGTGGTTTGACCCCAGATCTGGTGGTTTGACTTTTCAGGTGGCGGCGGTGGTCGGCGGTGGTCGGGATTGAAACGTCTTAAAAATAAAATTTGGGATGAAATATAATAAATGTAAAGTTTAAAATCCAGCAGCGTTTTCCTTGTTTTCAACATTTAACATCGAAAACGCCAAAACGTTAAAAGACGCTGCGTTTCCTATATAAATGTTGAAAACGTTTTCGAAAATGGATTTTCGAAAATAATAAACAGAACGCGTTTTCAATATTTTCGAAAACAGAAAACGGGCTGAAAACGGCAAACGAATAGGGCCTAAGTTGCCAATACCCCCATTTTTGGGAGGAAAAAAAAGATAGAGGCCGGGTGAGACCCCCCACCATCAGAGGGTAGTTATGTATTATACATCTCACTTGACGTAGATTCAAAAAAAAAATTAAAAAAAAATATTTCAAAAAAAAAAAAATTTTGGCCGGTAAGTTGCTAACATGTTGGCATTAGATCATTCACCAGTAAAAACAATGCTGCGAGAATAGTGATGGAAGAAAGAAAGGACAGTGGACCAATCAGGCAATGTCTCTTGAGAGAAGCACAGAGAAAGGCTGAGACTCGAAGGACAAAATCCCAAAAGAGCACTGCCTAGGCTTTCGCAAAAAAAAAATTTAAAAAAAAATATATATATATATAACTGACATAATAATTGTATTTTTGGTTTTTACTTAAAAACGAGTATTGCTCAATTGTTATATTATTTTCTTGAATAATCAATTTTAGAATCGAGCATTTAAATATTTATACGATGGATCAACTCAATCAATCGATTTTAGGTTACATCTATGAAATGGCAAAATGAAGTTAGAATCGCCATCCTCTGGTTAACGAAATTAATTAATTAATTAGTTAAAAATGATTTTAAATGAAATTTAGTAATACTAATACAATATAGATAGGAGCACTATAACCTCATCGGTGTGTCAGCGCTTAGATTAGGCAAGTAATTTCTATACTCCACAGATGAATGAACATCCTAAACATACAAGGTATGCTGCAATTTCCCTTGAAGACGGGGCAAAAGAATTGACCAGATAACAAATTTAAGAGGCGCAGCCTATCAAATCCAACCAACAATTGCCCCATTACAAAAAACACTACCAACACGGCAGGTTGTCATTCTTCATATATAGTTTAAGGTATAGTGGTATACATGACCCTCTTTTGTAATGTCCAATATATGTCTGCTTTATAATTACTTAATGACATAATTGTGCAAATATAGCCATTACAGTTTGATGGTTCTATACCATATTCTACAAGGAAAACTTCTTTTGTACCACTTAATTTCCGATCCCATGAATTGAAGGTTCTTCGGCCATGCATTTTTTGCCATGCAAAGAAATGTGAGCATGAACCACCAGCCTTCTGTTGTTTCAATGGTAACTTATGTGAAATTTAGGCAACAATTTTAAAAAAATAGTTATTGTCAACATGACTTTCATATGATTACAACTTAATATTAAAATATAAAACCTTCTCCATGTTGTAAAAGGAAGATCCACCGAAAGCCATCGAAAAGAAAAAGGGAAAAGCGTGGAAAATATATTAAATGTAATGATTATGTTTTATTGTGTGAATGACTATTCTATACCGGATCAATATTTGTAATACGATGTATCCCAATATTTTTCTATAAACAGGGGCTATTTGTAATGAATTCGATATCGAGAATTGAAATGAAAACTCTCTCGTTCACAACACATTATCAAGACGATAACTTTGATCAAATTCAATATTGGAACCTCTTCTTTTTCTTCATCTCCTCCACCCACTTTTACCCGCATATACACTTCACATTCTTCAGACCCACATCAACAAACTTACAAAGCTTACACTGCCGATCGTCCAACCTTGCCTCTGCAAATAAGAACTAGAATTGGTTCCATGGATAACTTGTCCTACAGATCTATCACAATTCATTAGAAAATGATGAGTGGGATAGGGATGAAGAGTTATCCACAAGTGGTCTAGAATCATCCATTGGAGCATGAGTAGGACACTTAAATTGGATGCCTAAATGTCCACGTAATAATCATAGGTTGCGAAAAAGAATCAAACTACAATACAAGGGTGAATAATCACTTGGTAGGTTTTACCTTTGTGTAAAACCGAAATTGTAAGTATAACTTTACCTTCTTGACTTCTATGTGAAGGTCTTGATTTCTATTATTTGATCTTGTTGAAATAAATCACTTAATAATGTGAGAAAATGGTAGAAATTAGAAGTTGGAAATTTTCTCTCACAAAATTTCTCACAATCACTGCCAAATGTGTTAGGTAAAGGGCTTGTGAACAAATCCATGAAAACAAAATTATCTTTTTAAATTTTCCTAGATCTAAGAGTTTTCCAAGAGATTACGTTATCACGTATTAGATTTGCTCTAATTCGTCACCTCCTTCTAGTATAATTATTATTTTATTTTGAAAATCTGTAATTGATAATTGAAAACAAAGCTTTTTAGATGAGACATATTTTTCATGTGTATGTGTACATATGTACATTATATGTTTGTCCTTGTAATTAATAGTAATTTAAAAATAATTTCCGTCAAATGGTTGTTTAGCTTTCATTTCAAGAAACAATATATTTATATTTATATATAGAATTATGTTAATTTATATATAGAATTATGTTAATTAATTAATAATTAAACTTACTATGTTTGTAAGTCACCATCTAGCCAACTAATCCATAATGTATTTCATTAATGCTCTAATTAATAATTTGTACTTTCGGCTATATTTTTCAATTTAGTTATAGCTTATTTTGGACTTTACTCCAAACATAATGTCAAAGATTTCACACGTCACATACATAGAAGTGGGTATGAATTGCATGTGAAGTATGTATGAATTGCATGTCAAGTTGGTTGGGTTACTGACAACTCAATAATAAAGCATTGCAATATGAGAACAAGCAGCCAAAGACTTGGATGTCACGTAATTCTCTCTTCCGAATTAGTTATTTAATTCTTTCAATAGTTTGTGAAATTAAAAACAAATTGATAATTAATAATGATTTGAGATTAAAATAATACTATTTTAATCTTAAAAATTGAAGTAAATCATTAGCAAATGAAAAAGGAGAAACATGATAATAATATTTTGTGAAATGATTATAATGGACAATTTTACCCAGATTGGAATGGACCATTTTACCTACGCGGACTGGGATAGATAATACTGCCCGGATTAGAATAGATAATTTTACCCTTGCAGACTGTAAATGACATATGTATTTCTAAATAAGTAGTTAGTCTTTATACAATTTAGTTCTCGCAATTTAAATTTATATTTATTACGATAATTCTCATATAGTAGGTTCTACCACCTATTGGAGAGAATTTAATTTCTGAAATTTAAGTTTATGCATTTTATATATCCAATGTGGTAGATTATACCACACAATTGAATTGAATATTTCCAA
The DNA here is from genome assembly GCA_018223645.1 of Jasminum sambac. Classification (NCBI taxonomy): domain Eukaryota; kingdom Viridiplantae; phylum Streptophyta; class Magnoliopsida; order Lamiales; family Oleaceae; genus Jasminum; species Jasminum sambac. The sequence goes on along the minus strand of CP073649.1, from coordinate 37,528,362 downwards.
TGTGGTGGGTTATACCACATGATTGAAGTGTATATTGCCAGTGTAGTTGGATTAAACCCCACGATTGGTACTAAATAAAATTAACCAATTTATATATATTTGATAAGTATGTCATATTGATATAAACGAAGGATTTGAGAAAGTGAAGCCGGAATTTACCACTATATATATTGATAAAATAAAATTGCTCAAAGAATCCCGTGGTGATGAAAGAGAAAGAAAATATAGCATGGTAAAAAATTTCATTATGAGACTAGTATATTGTGATATATCAATACGATGAGAAATGCTCTTAAAGAAGTATTTTGATAAAGAAAAGTTCATTCTCCACGTCTATTGAATATTGATGGAGAAAATTGATCAAGAGGTACCAAAAGTTATCATTGGATAAATAGATTAAAATAAAATACTCAATAGATCCCAATTGACAAATCAAAAGAAATATATCGCACGGTGGGATCATATGAAATAATTTCATTGATGATATGAGATCGCATTGATATGAAAATAAAATGCTCTTAAAAAAGCATAATTGCTAGACTTCTGCATTTGAATAAAACCAACATGATATTATTATTATTGCTCTAAAAGAAGCACAAAACAAGTTAAAGTGGAACATATTGAGAATATCACAAGGTGGCAATAAACACTCAAAATAAGAAAAGAAAATACATATTGAACCCATAAAGGAGTGATGCATCTCGAGAGTATAAATACTCCGTAACTCTACCACCCCTAGCATCAGGGTTAATAATGAGAGATCTAAAGGATCCGAATTTCTTTTTCGCTTGACACCGATGGTCTGTGACCGACGGACTTGGGCTTTCACAGGCTCTTGAACATATGATTGCATCTTTATGAGTAGCTCAACAATCGCACTGGGGAAAATAAGTATTTTTCTCGTTGAACGAGAAATAAATTTATGTTCTACACCCTAATCTAGAAACGCTAACAAGCCATCAAAGAAATAATTAATATTCAACAAATCTATGGGTTTGGTATGAAAGTTCCACTGTGCCCATGACGTTATATTAAATATTTATTCCAGCGTGTTATAGCCGCCTAGAAGGACAATAAAAGTATCACTATTATTCATCATGTACATCACGCAGTCGTAAATAGATTGCATTTGTAGCGTCAGTCCAATTGAACCCGTGACAGTATTGGCTCCAATTCGACTACTGACTCCAATTCGATGAAAAGGTATTACACTTGACGCTCTAATCCCCCATAATTGTGTGGCCATTGTACGACTCCTTAAAAGTTTGGTATTGGTCTCTCCATACAGTATATTGATATTTTGTCTCCATAACTCTCTTAAAAGTTGGTTTTCCATATCCATATATTGGATATGACCTACAAGTCTAGACCCCCCAAGAACACATATAGTTTTAATGTGGCTAGGTGGAGATTGACTTGCATGAGATGATTCTAAAATCTCCATTTCCATCTCCACCTCCATCTCTCTCTTTGCACTAAAGTTTCAACATATGAATGAGAGATACATGAATCTCTCTATTTAAAGACAAAACAATAAGTAGTTTCACTATTTACTTTTTGACAATATGAAAAAAGAGAACGGCAGAAAAATTTCAAGGAAATGACGTACACCGCTGGTGATTGAAATATATATATATATATATATATATAAGCATACATATATATATTTCGAAAATTTAAAAATGATATTTACAATTACGAGAAACACATTGATTTACTCTGATTTACCTTGTATTAATTTGAGAAAAATTGTAATACTAAGTTTTTCTACTAAATTTACAAACAGGATCTTTTAAAGTAGGTTTTTCGAGATTATAACGTTCTTGTTCATCTTTGAATTTGGCCCATAAGGCCATAAGCTCACCTTGCACGTATCCACTAGAATGTGTCTCAAGAGCCTGTTGAATATTACCCAAAGGCTCCTTACTCAATCCATCCTTAATGAATTCTATTTTATCTTCTCGGTTTCTGGACAAGTACCCCACAGATTTACATCGAGTGTCATATGTCCATCGAGTACATTTGTAGCATCCTCCTAATCTTTTTACTCTCCGTTTTTTTCGAAAAACTACTTTTACCCTTACCAGACATATATTTAGAAGGAATTGAAACCTCATCAGATAATCGAACCCGTGCTTCAATCAACCATCGGATATATTGTGAGATGCCTTATTCATTAGCATTCTCAACCTTTCGAGTCTACCTCGATAAATTATTTTTAGGATTTTGATTGGTAGTGATAGATAGTATTTAAGAAGATTTGAGAGCATATGATCCATTATAGTGTATGAACCCTTGTTAGGGTGAATATTGTAAATGTCCGGGCGATTTATAAACGCGTATGAGGTAAGACTCCGCATTGGAATAGTGCCTTAACATGAAACGCATGGACTAAGATTCCACATTTGAACAGTAATGCGTAATAATGACACTGAAAGATAATGTGATATGTCGGTGAACTATGCATATGATGAGAGCAATAAATCATGTTGAGCACTATATAGATTCCGATTCGATTGATGTAAATAATTTATTGAAATCAAGAACCGGAAGAATTTTTCAAACGATTGTTCTCCATAAATGAATCATTACTGGCCAATGTTGGGAATAAATTCTAAATATATCTGGAACATATACAAGGGATGAGATACATGGGCCTACTCATCCTTTATGCAGACTACTTGATAATATGATATTGATCAACTATGTAGTCACATGTGTATATCACAACTGAAAATTTACCAGATGATTTGCTCATGACACGAGCATGAGTTCCAGATCTAATAATAAAGCTAGTAAATGTATATTCCACTAATTCCAGTGAAGGATTAAGTATGCGCATACAAGAGATATATTAATTGGAACATGATTTAAAGTCCTCCAATCAATTGCCAATATCGAGAACAAAATTCAAACTGAATAATAAACTCCCCCATTAAGGCTAAATACGGAGAACATATATAATGAAATCATATAAATTATATGAGTTTGGTTCTTATCATGAGGGAGAGTATCAATAACTGGAAAGAATTAGATCATGAGGCATACACCATTGGAAAGCCATAGATGTTAGCTTTCCAGAACATCTCATGGTTTGCAATTCGGAGTTTCGTGGACAAAGATATTGAATTCTCCTACTAACTAGTTCACTGCTGAATTTTTATATGAGCATGCTATTCACTGCCATCTCCGCTCAATTACTGTGATAAATCTAGAAACAATTGGCCAATGAGAAATGCATTGCTCGAAAGACAAAGATGTTAGCTTTCCATAGAATTTTACGGATCGCAATTCGGAGTTTCTTATCCAAAAATATGGCATTTTGTTCACCGAAGGGTCATTGCTGAATTCCTCTGCGGAAATACTCTGCACAGCCATATGTGATTAATTTTTGTGAACAATATAGGAAGAATTAATGAATGAGCCATGCATCATTGGAAAGAAAAAGATGTTAACTTTCCATAGAATTTTACGGATCATGATTCGGAGTTTCCTAAGCAAAGATATGACACTGTGTGCTCTGAAAGGTCGATGCTGAATTCCTATATGGGAATTGAATGAATTTGCATCTCTCGAGTGTTTGAGCAACTTTATGTTGTGAAATCGGTTGTTACTGTTGTGCAAACACAAATCACAAGTGTACGATATCACTAACAAGTAGTAAAAGTAGACTTTTCGAGTTCGGGTATCATACCCATGGGACTAATTCACCCAACATTGGTTTAAACTAATCTCAAAGAGAAACAAATAAAAATATAAAGATTGAGAATTGAATTTGTTAACATAAAGATCGTAAATAGCTCAAAAATAAGTTGCAAAAATATAAAAACGGTTATATTGTTTGAATAAATGGAGAATGGGGTTGGGAATCCCGATTTATCTATAGTTGTCCTATTTGATTCGGCCTCTCAGTTTTATCCAAAAGTTGTGTTATATCGAATTCACGATAATGGCTTAATTTACCTTTCTCGAGTTCAAATTAATCCTATCTCGTTAAGTCAACTACCATATCTTTAAGTATAGCCCGAATATTCCTCAACAAGGTGCATTTAATTTATTAGGAATTCTTAAGTAATCACAACAACTACAAGAGTATATCTCCATCTCTTATGTAAATTACCGGATTTTATTACGTGGTCTAAATATCTAACATATCTCCATCTCTTATGTAAATTACCGGATTTTACTATGTGGTCTAAATATCTAACTTACCTCTCAGTTTGTTAGAATCCACAAATCAATGAATAATTGGCCAAAAAAATTCACGCATTAAGAGTAGAAGTAAAACCAACACATAAGAATTAAATCCAAAATCTAAGAATTGAAATCATTACATCGTTTATCCCAATAATAGAATTAGTTACACATATTAAAAATAAAGCTAAATACTCAAATAAAAGAGTTCATTACCGGATTTTGAAGAAGAAATAAATAGAAGTTGCAGATCTTGTACCAAGACTCCACTTCGACCTTCAATCCCCTCCAAAACGGTTGAATTACTCTCTAGAAATCCCATAATTGTGATGTGTGTAAAACTCCCCCAATTTGTGTCTTAATATTCCTATTTATAGCCCCCATAAGGTCTTCTAAAGATGCCCAAAACCGTGTACAAAAATAAGGGTGAGTCCAATTAGGAAACAAATTGCAAAATCTGCGCACTGCTGAAAACTGAAAGTTGCGGCCACAACTTTTGGACTTGCGACCACAACTTTGATTTCTGCGGCCGCACTTAGGCAGCAACTTTTTGCTGTGTGGCCTACAACGAGCTAGACGAGTCGTTTCTTCAATTTTTGCAGGCGCACAAAGCGTTTTTGCTTGTGCAGCTTTTTATACCATATAGAATTCTTCCCTTTTTGTAATTTTAGTTATCGATCTTCCACCCCCTTTGCATTTTGATAAAAAAAACACTTCAAAATTGAGCAACTTCACTTCCTTTTATCATTTTCTTGTGATGCACTTGTTCCATGTTGGTTTTTATTTAACACAATCGAAATTAAACAAATTTAAGTCCAATAAAACACACTAAATAAGAATAAAACTATAAAATAAATGTAAATATAACACTTAATAGTTACCGTTGAGACACAACCACGCCCTCCGGCAAATTCCGTCGAGGTTAACACACCTCTCATTTTCCAGTGAAGAAGAATTCCACAATACCCGAGTTTCCACCGATTGTGAGGATCCTCAAGATAACTACTCTAATCCTATTCCTTCCCAATAGCTTTTACAGCCTCATATGTCGACCAAGGCTGCCGCTCTCCCCATTAATTAAGAAGTTCAATTGGTTTGGTACTCAATTTGGGAAGGAGGCAAATGCTCTTTGCGTTCTATCGCTATTTTAATTCGCATCTTGAAGATCCCATTGGCAAGCAAAATAGATGCCACTAGCTATTTGGTGATGCAAAGTTTAAGATAAAAGGAATGAAGGTGTGTGAGCCAACACCATGAGAAATTGTTTATGAGGTGAGGCGAGTCGCCTTGCAATCTATGACAGTGGTTGTTTTTACTCGTCGAGGCAAGCTCTAAGCCCTAATTTGACCAAGGCAAGCCTGTATGCCCCTCTATATAGTCGAGGCCAATCTATTGCTCACGGATATCTCTATCATTTGAGGCAAGCAATAAGCCCTCGTCACCGAGGCTACTTATACGCCCTACCTTTGCACAACATTGACCATTGACATATACTCGCCCATTTCCAAGGCGAGCATCTACCGAGCCAATTCGTAAACCCTCACTGTTGATCTCTTAGCGAGGTAATCTATAATTGCTCATGAGCTACATTATTCAAGATAAGTACTTAAGTCTTATATTACATGGTATTATTTTGCTTTGGCCCTATCTTACTTGATGTGATTATATTATTCCATTCCGACGATGCCTCGTATCTACGAGAAGTCTCTATCCCTCCCCGCAGATGCCTCGTATCTATGAGAAGTCTCTATTCCGCTCCGGCGATGCCTCGTATTCACGAGAAGTCATCTTATTCTACTCCAGCGATGCCTTGTATTCACGAGGAGTCTTAATTCCGCTACGGCAATTCCTCGTCAACTTTATTTCTTCGAGGCCCTCATTGACTCTATTTCTCAGAGGCCATTACGTAATGCCTGGTCGACTCTATTTCCCCAAGGCCATTACGTAACCCTTCGTCGACTTTGTTTTCCCGAGGCCATTACGTAAGCCTTGATTGACTCTATTTCTCCAAGGGCATTACTTAAGCCCTCGTCAACTCTGTTTTTTGGAGGCTATTACGTAAGCCCTCGTCGACTCTCTTTCTCCGAGGCCATTACGTAAGCCCCCGTTGACTTTGTTTCTCCGAGGCCATTACGTAAGGCCTCATCGACTCTGTTTCTCTGAGACCATTACATAAGCCCTCACCGATCCTATTTCTCTGAGGCCATTATGTAAGCCCTTGCCAACTCTATTTCTCCGAGGCCATTATGTAAGCCCTCGACGACTCCATTTCTCCGAGGCCATTACGCAAGGCCTCAACAACTCCATTTCTTTGAGGACATTACGCAAGCCCTCGTCGCCATTCCCCATCAAGCAATGCTTTCTCCTCGGCCTACAATTGACTCCTCGTCCAACGTGTTTCTTCGGCTAACAGTTGGTTTCTCAATCTACCTACAGCCTTGGCAAGTGAGTTACTCACTTATCTACTTATTAACCCCAGAACTCGTATAAATATCAAAGTTCTGGGCTTGGGGGACTCTTACAGTGGGGACTTTGCTTCCACATATTTATCTTTGACAGTGAGTGCTTCAAGGTCAATCATAAGCCCTCATCGAACTCATTTATCAGTTTCAGCAAAATATGGTTTCTCAACAAATATATGCCTCATCGGCTTCAACTTCGGCACAACATGGTTTCTCAACCAATATATGCCTCATCGGCTTCAACTTCGACAAAATATGGTTTCTCAACCGACATGCCTCATCAGCTTTAGCCTCGACAAAATATGGTTTCTCAACCAACATGCCTCATTGGCTTCAACTTTGGCAAAACATGGTTTCTCAACCAATATATGCCTCATCGGCTTCAGCTTCAGCAAAATATGGTTTTTGAACCAACATGCCTCATCGGCTTCAACCACGGCAAATTGTCAACCAACATGCCTTGTCAACTTCAGCTTTGGTAAATATAGTTCCCCAACGAATCTATCGCCTCGGCAAGCTATTCGAATGGCATTCAAGGCTAGTTACAAGTTTTCATCATATTATTCGAGGCTAAGCATAAGCCTTCGTCATCTATTGTTTGAGGCTGCTCATAAGTCCTCATTTTTCTAGAAGCTGGGTAATATTCTCCAAGGCCATTCACGAGTCTCGTCAATTATATCTCGATCATATTTTCTAAGGCTTTTTCATATGCCTTGCCGACTATACTTTGATTGCATTCTCCGAGGCCATTTGCACGCCTTGCTAACCCTATTTTTCAAAATTTACTGAAGATATTTGCTGGTCGCCTGGTCCCTCAGTTATCGGGGTCGATATTGCACTACATAAGCAATTCCTAGGCCCTCACCATCGACAACTAATATTTTGAACTCCGACCCATATATAAATGAACAAATCGGACTTGGGGGGACTTATGTTACTCCTCAAAATCAAGATTGGGTTTAGTAATTGAACAAAGGGCCATTGGGTCTCGACCAAGCCCAATCCACATCTTGGCCCACCATGGCCCATTTCACCTTTTTATATATATGAATCAAATTTATTTATAAGGGATGTTCATTCTACATCCATGGATAAAACCGAACTTTCTCTATACTTTCAGACACTTCCTGCTATTGACTTGACCTTTGGAGTTCCCACCGTCGCCTCCGCCGCGGTGGCCCGAGGCTCTAACGGGTTGTTGCGTGTGTAGGGATGCGGGATCGTTCTTGAGATTTTGATTGGTGCCCATTTTTTTAGGTCGACTGTCTCGAATCGGGGAGGCGAATCGAAGTTCATTTTTGGAGGTCAACAATATATAAAATAATTTATGTACATTACACTATTAGGATCACTAGTTAAACAATAATCTTTTATTATTTTAAAATTTTATTAATGTCAATTGTAGCTTGCTGTAAAAGTTTAAACACGGTTTTATTATCATCTAGCATTCTCTAAATCTATTCGCTAAGCATGTCAATGCCGGTATGGGAGTGGATTGCCAACTGATAGACTCGTCACCTCCCGTGCTCCTCATGTAGAGCTAGAAGTACTGTTGCGATCATGGAATCCGCAATTACACACGAGTACCTCGCCTTTCAAAAAACGGGGCTAATTAACTCTTCTAGTTGTGCCCCCTTATTACGCAACTCAACCAGCTGATAAAAGGTCCAATCCAATAGGGCTGTAGGCACGAAATGACAATAAAATCCGTTATCCTACCTTTGGATATTTAATTAGAGTTTAACAATCTAATATAAGGAACATAATTTTCTTGCCCTACAAGTATTTCCCTAACCCGTAATGTGGTCCATATAAGAATTCCATTTTTATTAGGAAATATGCTATTCTTCACCAATACGATTCGTTAAATGAGATATTTTCCAATTATAACTCTACCTTGGTGGACGGTTGAGATTAAATACTTGACAAATCCTAATTGGAATTCGTTCCTCTCTCTACCTATAAATATGATGCTTTATTCCATCATAAACATCAATTACAAAATCTAACACATAAGGATTTATAGGCCAAGAGGGAGAAATCGAATTTCTCCTTGAAGATCAAATCTCTATAATGAATGGAGGTATTTCTCTAACTCTCCTATTTTAATTCCTATGTGATAATCATGTTGTTCACGATCTTAGGGTTCATGTAAATAACTGCTATTACATGTGGTATCAGAGCTTAGGTTTTCGAACATATGATTGTCCGTTTATAGACTATTTGAATTCATAATTGTTTGATCCAATTATTATAAATATATAATTGGAGCATGATGTCGAACAACTCGGACCTAATTGATAATTGAATCAGATATGTGCCCTTGTTGAAATATATCATTACATACGCGTATAGTATATGCATAAAAACTCATATAAATTGATTGTGCTCATATGCATTTTATGTTATACATGGATAAAGACTCGACATAATTGAATATGAACATATTCATATGTAAAGACAAACAGATCCATTAATTAAAATAAATAAATAAATATATATATATATATATATATATAAAATATGCTTGGATGAAATTTATGCCAGTAATTGGAGATGCAACCATGCCATATGCTTTGGAAATTATTATATATGCATATGATATATGCAAACAAACGAGTCTCCGTTACTTGCCGTCAATTTATGTGCATATGTCCTGATGTCAACTCAAGCACAATTGGGTCTGCATATGTTGGTATATATCGATTTAATTTTGATGTATAATTTATGCATACAAAACTGATTTCAATCAATTGAGGTCTAATTATGCGCATATGCCTTTGAATTATATGTAAAGTATTTTCAACTTGGCATATGCATATTGTCCACTTATGTTATATACATATGTACGTCTAGTCATTCGTTTATATATGAATTATGAACCAAGGCCGATTTCAAGTCGCCTCTGGTGATAATGATTTTGAATTCGGTTTTGCTGCTGTGATTGAAACCGATGGAGGAAAGGGTCAAGGGACTTTGAGTTGAAAATTCGAAGTGTTAAAGGGCTTTTGTTGCAATTTTGGTAAGTGAAGTTTAATTGCATAATTAGCGATCAATGAATCTTCTTATTTGTAATTTTGACGATAAAGTTTAAGATTCTGTCAATTAAGGCCATTAAAGTTTTGAATTTTATATTTTAAACCCTAAAGTTTGGGATTTTGTTATATTTTAGTCAATAAAGTTTAAAGGATTTTAAGATTTAACCAATAAAGTTTCTTAGTTTTAAATCTTAAAACAATGAAGTTTAGAATTTTATTAAATTCTAGTCATTAAAGTTTCAATTTTGAAACTAATAATCCTTCAAGTTTGGACTTTTCAAGATCTAGTCCCTAAAGTTAATTTGGATTATGAGCTATTTGCTGATCAAAGTTGTATACTTAGGGTTCACCACAGTGATCCTATCAAATACAATGAAATGTGATAATCATATTACCATCATAAAGTTCAAAATACATTCGTTGGTTCAACATCGTATTAATTAGTTGCCCACAGGCGTACTATATCATAGTTAAATCAACAATTAAGGAGTGTTTATATTTAGATCAAAGGATATCCACAGATACCTTGATTATCTAAAATATCACTCGATTAAGCTATCTATGAAGAATATTATGACCTTGAATTGTATAATGTATAGAAATTATGGTGACTACCCACAGGAGCACCTTAGTTTCATGTCGTATATATTCAAACCTTATGAACGTGTTGATAGAATTCAAATGCTTGGAATTGTTGCCCAAAACACAATGCCTGGTTCTCTATGGTAGAATGGTGTAGCTGAAAGGCAAAATCTTACATATATAGAAATGGTTAGATCCATGATGAGTCGTGCTAATTTACCCATATCCTTGTGGATGGATGCTCTACGCACAGCTGTTTATATTTTGAATCGGGTTCCCAATAAGGCAATTCTAAAGACACCTTTTGAACTGTGGAAAGGCTGGAAACCAAGTTTAAAACATCTCCAAGTTTGGGGATGTCCAATTGAGGCTAGAATTTATAACCCACATGAAAAGAAATTAGACTTTAGAACGGTCAGTGGTTACTTTATAGGTTACCCAAAAGTCCAAAAGATACGAGTTTTACTTCCCTAACCATAGTACGAGAATTGTTGAAATCGGTAATGCTAGATTCTATGAGAATGGCAAAACCAATGGGAGTAATAAAATTCAAGAGTTGACCATTAAAGGAAATAAGGGTACATAT